>MIEF01005794.1:0-435394 GCA_001870725.1 Taenia solium | reverse complement strand
GTCCAGCCACACACGAATAGGGCAGCATGGCCAACTAAGGGTTCGAAATCGAAACTGGAAGCCAGAAAAAACAAAGCATTGCAAATATTGAAAAAAAATGCCAGCATGGTTGTTAGGGCCGAAGTGTCAAAGAAGATTGTAATACTTTGTTTGTTCAAACTGCCGGTTTCGGTCACTTGGGTGGCCATCTTGTACTAGCCAGTTGGCCGGCCTCTAGGCCGTACCAACAGCCCTTAAGCCCTCTGTTTCTAGAACATACATTCTGCCCCGGTAATATGCCTTCTTTTACCTTAAAGGGAGCCTCGGGACGCTACATTGGTGGCAGCGGAAAGCGGACCCGACTTTGATGGATTTTATCCTGCTCCACGCCGCTTCTAGCAAACTTTGGCTGTGTGGAAGAAGTACATGTGCCATGGATGGGAGAATTCCTCACATCCCATAACAGAAGGGTTGAGATCGACGTTCATCTTCGGCACCTCCCTTGCCGTCGTGTTCTGCAGGGAAGCTATCAACAACTGAAGCGACACTAGCCGTGAATTCCAAGTCCAGTGCACCTGCCAAGAAGGATCAGTGACGTTGTGGTCAAGCATCTCCTGTAAGCTCTCTCTCCTGTTCTCAGGCAACTTGCCTTCCTTCGCCAAAATGTGCATCTACAGATGTAGAATGCGCAGCAGCCCCCAAGCCCTCTGTTTCCAGAATATATATTCTGCCCCAATACTATGCCTTCTTTTACCTTAAAGGGAGTCTCGGGACGCTACAAGGATAAAACACGCTTAGGCAGTAAGTTAAAACATTGCATAGCTGCGCTATTCTGGCAATTTTCCTCGCCTCCTATATTCGTTTTAACGGTCTCATAGCGCCACCTCTTTATTCTTCTTTTCTCCTTTCAATCATTCTTGAACCAAAAGTGTCATCGCCTATGATTATTTTTTGCTACATCTGATATCACAAACCGGTAATGTCCCTGCACGGGGCTAAAAGGAGAGCTTAACTCCGCGTCAGCGCAAATGACCTCCTCGCCATTAAAGAGGTTCCATTTTTTTCTCGAAACTCGCCTAAAAGTTACTGCTTAAGAAACATAATTAATAAATATCAAGAACAGCCATCACTGAAGTTACGTTCATATGTAAAGGCACATAATGAAGGGCCACAGTTTTTTCCTATTTTGAACCTTACCGAAAAAGGAAAGTTTACTGTCTTTTGCTACATGGAACCAGTCCACGCCTCACATCGCGAGCAGTTAGTGTGCTGAAAATAAGTTCTAGGCATTTAAGCAAAAGCAAAATCGCTTACTGAAATACAATGCAGGAATTATTTTTGTCGATTTCAACTCTCTATTTTGTTCCTACTTTAGTTCCATCTCAATTATCATATTATCTACCCACCTGAATTGTTTATATCAGATATGAGTGTAATGATGGGATCACATTTTCTGTTCCTACGATTGCCGTAGACAATTCAAATATGGACTAGCCAGACTAATTTGAATCCCGTATCCCTTAGGTTGCTGGCACCTTTCTCGTAGAACGCTTAAGTGGAGTAAATTTCAAAGCGAAGTGTTTTCCCATGCACAGAGAAAAGTCAAATTGTTAAAAACTGCCGGAATCACTGGTAAGCAGCCTGTAATTACTTCCAGCCAGGCTTCCGCACAATTAAACACAAAGGAAGCAAAATATTCTACCATTGCAACTGTGTTAAATCAACATCAGTGTTTCGATGGAAAGCCTTTTAGAATAGCTTTACACATCTGCTGTACATAATGTGATGCGAAAAAATAATTTGAGCAGTTTCTATTTCTACATTTGCCTAAATGTAGCAATAACACTTAAGGGTTATGAATTGCCACATGCACGGTTTTGAGAATTGGGTTTTGCAGAAAACACTGCCACTGGATATTACGGGATCAATAAACATCTTCTACAATTGTTTTAGTATCTCCATGGGGGGGCGGGAAGTTTTCTTTAGCTCTCGATGGCATCCCGTCGGCTGTCGTCGTTCTTGCCTCATTTGAATAAGGTTTTTTGATAGTCTACTGGTTTACTTTCTGTGTAGTTTACTCGACTGTACGGTATTGGAACCGCTACAAATTATGTTCCAGCCATTGAATCAGCACATATACCAAAAACCGAAGTTAGTACGTTGAAAAATGGGTTCCGCATCGCTTCCGAAAATTGGAATATGCCTACGTGCACCGTAGGTGTTACTTTATCTACATGTTTTTAGGTCGGTCTGTGGATTGATGTTGGAAGCCGCTTTGAGACTGAAACCAACAATGGTGTTGCCCATTTTCTGGAGCACATGGCGTTTAAGGGCACCGATAAACGAACTCAGCAATCTCTGGAGGCAGAAGTCGAAAACAAAGGAGCTCATCTAAACGCCTATACTTCAAGAGAAATGACCGTGTATTATGCGAAGTGCTTCTCTAGTGACTTGCATTGGGGTACCTGTTTCTGACTTACTAATCCCTTAAGCCTGTGAACTTATTTCTGACATCATCAAAAATAGTAAGCTTGACCAACATCAGGTTGACCGTGAACGTGGTGTTATTCTGAGAGAGATGGAGGAGGTTGAAAGTAACTACCAGGAAGTTGTGTTCGATTACCTGCACGCCACGGCTTACCAGGGTACCCCCCTCGGTCGCACAATTTTGGGACCGGTTGAGAATGTTAAATCTCTGCAGCCTCGTGACCTGCGTAACTTTATAAAAACTAATTACAAAGCCCCGAGAATGGTCCTCACTGCAGCTGGAGGTTTGGAACTCTTTCCTCTCTCTCACAGTTTATTTGAGGTATCGATCATGAGGAGCTAAAGGAACTTGGCGAAAAGTACTTTGGTGATATTTCGGCCACCTTTGACAGTGGGACTCCCAAACTTGAGCCCTGCAGATATACTGGATCAGAGATCCGTGACCGCGACGATGCGATGCCGTTGGCTCACATCGCCATTGCTTTTGAGGGTCCCGGCTGGGCCGATCCAGATACTCTCGCTCTCATGGTAGGGAGTAGCGTTAATGGCGCTTGGGATCGAACGCACGGAGGTGGCTCCAACGTCGCTAGTCCTCTAGCCAGCAAGTTTTTCGAAAAAGGCAACGTTCACAGCTATCAACACTTCTGCACTTGCTATCATGATACCTCCCTCTGGTGAGTCAACACAAAGTCATAGTTCCGGTTACCGGTGACCCTATTTTACCTGTCGTTTTCCTCCACCAGGGGTGTATACTTCACAGGCGAAAAAATAGGCTTAGACGAAGCGGTCACTGCATTCACCAAGGAGATGGTTCGCATGTGCTCACAAATCACAGAGCACGAGGTTGCAAGAGCCAGGAATCAGCTTAAAACCCATCTAATGCTCCAGTTGGACGGCACTACTCCCATCTGTGAGGACATTGGCCGACAGATGCTCGTCTACGGACGTCGCGTTCCCATCAACGAAATGCTCGCAAGAATTGATGTAAGCTGTTTCAGATGGTGATCATTCTGTTCTTTTTTCCACCTGTCCCATCGCTGATACGTTGTTTTTTCCTATAGGCTATCGATGCTGAAAGGCTCCGTGAAGTTTGCTCAAAGTACTTGTACGACCGGTGCCCGGCTGTCGCCTCTATCGGTTAGATAACTTTTGACCAATTCTACTGCAGCGCAAAATGTACTTTATGCCCTTCTCTCTTTCATTTTTTTAGGGCCAGTTGAGTCACTGCCGGATTACAACCGCATTCGTGATCAGACATGGTGGATACGTATGTAGATTACCCCCTACCTCTGCGTATCTCTTGTCCTGGCCTCAGGTTGCGCCTTGTGTCACAACATTTTCAACCATTAATAATGACGTCTTATCTAACTTGTGAAAATTGTCCTTTTTCTGCATAAAATACAAAGTAAAAATAAAAGACGGGTCCTCTGCTGTCACCATTTAAGTACCGAGGGATTTGTAATCTCCACCTTGGGGACGGCTTGGTAGGTGGTGTAGCAGGTGCGTCGCTTGTTGGCGTGGTCGAGACTGGCGAACAGTTGCTGCGCCACTTTGCTTCTGAGGACGTCCTTCTGCCCCAAAGAGAAGTAGGCCTGAGAAACGTCGGCTAGATCCGTCTTCAACTGTGCGCCTCCGTTGAGACAACCTGAAATTAAGCCCTCGGGTAGGTCAGTGTTTACTTGATGTGGGAAGTCCTCCTCAACTTTTTCGAAATCGAATGCGGTACTTGGAGACTTATAAGGACATTGCCTTGGCGTGCAGTACTAGTCCTGTTTTTAAGAGACCCGGAAACCCCTCTCAGGGTATCCCTCGTCATCGAGGTGGACTGTGGCTTCAGCCTAGTCGGTTTGTAAATCTCTCACAGAAAAGTGGAGACAGCATCTACTTCGAAGTCCGTCCTAGTATATCCGATTACTATCCATCATTGGGTCAGGACATGGTTGGGGCGTAGCTAATTTGAAAGGCTCCAACTCCATCACACTCCTCACAGACAGCGCCAAAGTATAGTACTGACTTGACTTTAAATAGCCCCAAAATTTTGACTTAACCGAGGAAATTGAAAGACAATCTTCTGGTGGCGTCACTCACCGTTAGGACAGGCCATAATCTCGACAAAGTCGAATGGCGCCTCAGCCCGGACCGTTGAGTGACGCGAATGCGCCTTAGTGTGTGCGCGTTTAAGTTGTTGCACCACAGTCTGGATGTTGCGGAAGCCGTTGGCCACTAAAAAGGCCAGGAGGGGTGTAGGCGTCGCCTCAGTGTGGCGGTAGGGCGTGCGCCCCACCGGTGCGCTCCTGGCAGCCGCTTCACAATCCTCCACGCTGTCAAAGAGCAGAATTTCCTACGGGAAAGCAAGAAATTTTAAAGTTGCCAACTTTTGCAAGGAATATTAACCTGAGGCATTCGTGGTCACCCTTGAAGTACCCACTTTCTCAGTGTCCAAACCTTTCGGTCTATAAATTCGAATTTAGGAATGGTTCAGCATATCACACCTGCAGATCATTATTGCCAAGGTGACGAGTGAGTACTCGCAGGTCCTCAGTGACATCGAGAGGCAAGTGGAGGTGGAAGAGCTGTTCAGCGGCATGACGGAGAACAGCGAACGCGTAACCGCCCGACCCTGAGCCTGCGTGACGATAAGTGCAAGGATCTTTGTCTTTGCCCTCCGCACCTTCCCTCCACTCTCGTCCCAGCAGTTGGAATAGCCTAGAGAGAGGGGCGTTAACATGCAAGAAACAAATGCAAGGCGAATGCTTGCTTCGCCGCATAGAGAATTTCAAGACAACCCATTAGTCTATTGTAGATAGAGTCAACGTCATTTCCACGGTTATTTTACAATGGTGGTTAAATTCATTGTCAGGAACTGTGCGCGAGCGGGCGATTATGAGAGACGCGGAAGTGATTCAACGAATTTCACCACTCACCTCTGATCCAGCGGGTTTTCATCAGGCCTCGTGTCAACGGGGACTGCAGCTGGTTTCTCTCGGATAGCGTCTAGCACGGCAACGAATTCGTTGGTGCCAAGGACTAAATCAGCCTCCTTCTCTGCTACTCCGTCGTCACCGTGAAGGAGGAATTGGCTACGAGAGGCCTCCAGTTTCTTGTCGTAGCAGGGCATAACAAAGACAAGGAAGAGACGACGTTCGCTAGTCCCACCCGCCGCTTGTTTCAACACACCAGCCAGCAGCTGCTGCGGCGAACGCACCCGTGAGATGTGTTGGAGGAGGAAGGGCTCCTCCCTGTTGCTGTCGCCACCAACGTCACCACTTGTGGACTTTGATGGCACTTTGAAGTGAGTCTTCTCCGCGTAGCACACCCAACCTTCATCATTCGAAAAAGCATTTAGAGGTCTAGAAAAGTCAGATCGCACCGAGTCGTTAAGGTCATGTCGAGGTCACGTCTAGATTCGCTGGAAAATATGCATTTGTGCAAAATAAACATTGGACTTATCCATCAAGAATTGGTTGATAATGGACAGAAAAGCCTCCTGAAGATACATGACATTTCAGGTTAAGAAACATCAATCAAGAGTCTTCTTGGTAAGTAAATTTGACAACAGAGAACAAGTTTCTTTAGTAGAGCAAGTCATCACTCAGTTGTAGGAATCATGAGAGGTCAAGGGTATATTATTTGTTGGACGACAAAACCCCTCGGCATTATGCTGAATCTGAAGGAACTAATCACACATTCATCTGTCACCATTCTTACCAGGGCAGATTCCAGTAAGTACGGGGAGTTTCGGTGCGTCAGCGTGATCAGCAAATGCGCTGACGAATTCCTCGGCGGTGGCAGCGAGTGTTACATCCCGACTCCACGTAGTGTCAAGAAGGGGTTGCGAGACAACGCCGTGGGAGTGCAAAAGGTGTGTACAGAACGCTCTCACACTCCGCATCGTTGGCCTGCCCTCCTTGCTCACCTTGGCAAAAGCCTCTACCACCCCCTGTGGCAATGATGACTCGCCGCCTCGTTGAAGAGAAGCTGTTAGACTTGCCAGCGACTGTGGTGACAGTGCCATCACGATCTCGTACTTCTCTCGTTCCTACATGTTGCAGCACAAACTGATGCTATAAAAGTTTCTGTCGACATTCAAAAGTAACGATTTGGAGTGCCTTGTGGACATAATTCACAATCCAAGTCCGCATTGTGATCCCTTTAATCGACAGACCGGATATATTTTTGGGTTGGATTCACAAAAAAGGCGCATCCCAAAAAGAAACATTAAATAGCGAATCAATTATAAGGCCGGGCACGAATAGTAAAAACAGCTTGACGAGGAAGCCTTTCCTACAATCAGTCCCAAAGAATACTAATGAAACAAAGTAAAACACTTGTCTGATTAAGAAGGGCCTTCTACTGAGTGGAGGGATCTTTCAGGATGGCGCTTCACTTGAATAGTGTCAGATTCACCCACATCACCACATGCTTTGTCAACGAATAACGCTAACAGGAGTAGATATAACGATTTAATAAAAACATTCCATGTCCCAAAAACGCAAACAATTTAAGTTCATCAATACCTTAAGTAAGTTGAGAAAAGTGTCCACACTGTGCTGTGAGACGAGGACAGTCTCTGCGGTGGTTATACATCCACTGCAGGAGAGGCAATCATTGAGATCAATTTTGGCCTTTGCAAGGGTGTATTTCTCACCGGAATCGTTCGTAGCCACATACGTACCATCCTCACTGATAGTAATCGACTCGGTTTTGCCAACGAACTGAGGTATCTTTACTGGCTTTATACATTCCTAGAATCAAAGAAAATGATGGGATTAATAACACCCAGTATAACTAGACGGCAATGATTGCCAACAAATCAGCTCAAGTGCGGAAGAAAAGACCAAGAAGTGGGGCTATTACCGCAGTGCTTTAAGTGATGCAGAACGAGGCATACACTAATGGCCAGACAGTCTGACAAATCACAAAAAGGAACGGTAATAAAAGTACGAAGCTACAGAAAAAACTCGGGCGAATGTATTAGACCAAACAGTGGCAACACTTCGATACAGGTAGATCAACCAATAAAAATATTTGAAGATGACTTTTGGGAAACATCGAGATAGCTACGGAAATTGCGCAACTTACAAGCGATGGTGAAATATAGTCATCAACGTCGGCAATCTTAAGTGCGGTTGAAAAGTTCATTGTATCTAAAACACAAAAAGATATTGCTACGCATAAATTGGGGAGGTGCATGTACGAGAAAACTTCCACTGACAAAAGACCTCATTAATTGACCGACGTACGAAACAACATAGTGTTTTACTTTCGAAGACTCCATATTAACCGCCAACTATATGAGTCCTTAGATCTGAGTAAGAATAAGGTAGAAATGTTATAACTAAAACGACCAACCTTAGATATCGACAAGTCAGAACGTGAAGCACTAGAGGAACACCACGCTCGAGAGCATCGAAAAACCCGCCAAGGCCAATTTTGGGTGTCAGAATGTCGGACAGCAGCATGAAAATAAAAATACTTTACGTTCTTTTTGACTAAAGCGCAGCAAAAATGTGAACCTTAACACATTTTCGAATGCAAGTTGTGGCATCCCGAGACTTCCCAGAAGGTATAAGAAGGCATACTACCAGGGCAGAATACATACATTCTAGAAATAGAGGGATGGCGTGGCCACTCAAGTGACTGAAACCGGCGGTCCGAACAAACGAAGTATTACGCAAGTGAATGCAACTCGTCTTTAAATGGTTAGCATATTTGATTGGCTCGTAAACAGCAAATTTTAAATTAGGGTAGCAAAATTGCTAAGTCCTTGCCTGATCCTCCGATAATTAGGGCGTAAATACGTAAATAGGCAAATGCTAGCACTTATATGCTAGCTACCGCATATTGACACCCACTAGTCTTTTGTTTTACCCTTGGATGAACCTTTGTCATTTGGGCTAACCGTCGAGCTATGCCATTAACACCGAGCCATGCAGAATTTAAATAATCAAATAATCACACAGGGTATTATGTCTTCACCTGCCTCGAAGGCAGCCTCGGGGAGCTGTCTTTCACCCAGCACTGCTAGTTCTTTTCGGAGTCGTATGAGGCCAATTTGCACACTACTTTCGTAGACACTACAGTAGCACTGCTCAAAGATCTCGAATAGTATGTCTAGCTCCCCGGTTTACTCGATGGCGCACATTGCCGAATATCACAGTCAGTTATCCGACAACGCCACCCTTCCTCAGTGACACCATCTCATTCTACTTTAAGGAAATCCCTGACAGATTATTTAGATGTTATCTTGTCTGTTGACAACTTTCTTTTGACAAGCTAACAGTGCCCACATAGGAGAATCGTCCTGTTTCTTCTTTTATTTGTGTAGCCAAGCCTTCATGGCAGGAAATAAATTGTGTTCATGGCACATCTACTCTTAAACGAGCGCATGATGAGGCACTTTCCATCCTTAATTTAGCCACCTTCACGTCGTGGTGGCCACTTTTAAAAGGCGCAAGATTAACAATGCTCGTTCCATGCGAAATCAGTGGCATTTCCGTTCAACATGATCAATTGCAGCCACCATGGGGCGTGAATACACTTATACGCGCTAGCACTTTAAAAAGTGATTTTTCCATTGCATCTAGCATGAGTGAGCAAACAAGGTGCTTTTCTTACTCTCATACACTTAAAAAACAAAATAAACTTGTGCATTAAGGCAGATTTGAGAAATAACATTTTGTGGGTCGGGGTTGGTTGCATGTCATACTACTGAATGGCAGGATGACTCCTTTCCGTCGGCCGCAGTAACACTATCCCAGAAGAGAATTTTTCAGCTCATAAGTTTAATCACCCCCTCATCATGAATAATTAATGTGAATGTCTTCCAGCACCCATACTTTACCGTCCCACCAAGAATCACTGCGATTACCGCATCCATGGGGTTTCATGGAGCAAAACTTGATTCACCGAGTGCATTTATGCAGACTGCCATGTTAAGCTCCACAAAAAGGTACTCGCCAGCGTACATGAATGTTTAGGCATTTCGTGGATTTCATGTAACCGAGTGCCATCGAGGGAAGTGGCAATGTGATAGTGCAACTGGCGACACAAAAACGGGAAGTCGCTGGAAGTGTGCACGAAAAACTTTCGGATAATAAGGCCAGAGTAATGTGGAAACGATGCATGGACATTTTTCATCAACGATCTTGACATCGGTTGTACGCTTAGACGCCAACACCTTCATCGAGGGGTGCTATCGAGCCCGGAGGTCAGTTCGCCATCCAGTATGATTTGTTGTTGCCTCTTCTACTCCCTCCTTCTGTAGACTACAAGTGAAATAATGCTGTCAGCGCAGTTATGCCTTCAGCCCGGCATCAAGTTAAGCCGTCCCATTAGTTAAATGCAGGCGTAGGCTCCTTTGACAGCATGTTAGCTTTACTACTTAGACAGTCTAGAGACGATAGTCTCTAAAAACGATGGCACTTTTAACGACCTCATGAAAAACTCTTAAAGCAAGATTTTCTACCTGCCAATCAATTAGCACGACACATCGCCCAATTAGCGATCAAGGTCGCGCAGATGTATAAATTAGGTGCGGATGGCACAACAGTACTTTCGTTGCGCCGTGGAGGACCATGCATGTCGCTATTGTAGGTTTATTCCATCGTGCTAAGCTTAAAGCCAATCGATTTTTTGAATAAAAAGAAACAATCACTAAGGTGCTCACCACTTGCTCTCAGACTAGTGTCAAACCTATTCAGAATAAAGTCCAAGCATAGATGCTAATACATTACATGCATTGCATTTCAAAATGTTTCGCCGTGATTAGGATGGGTTATCGTAACGTCCCACTGCTGAATGTATGCATATATATGTCAAAGCCAATTAATGCCCAACTGTGACGCTGATATTAATCATAAATAAAAACTCTAATTATTCTGGATCAAAATTTTTAGGACGGATTTCCATGCCTCATCCCTAAGTTACTTTCATGAAGGACGATAATTCTGTTTTGTTCCTGGTACCCGTCGCAGGTTACAGGTGCCAACAAGGGCGTTGGAAATGGAATTGTAGAGCTGCTGGCTCGAAGTTTGAAGCCAGTTTCCGATTGGCGCATCTACCTGACAGCACGGAACGAGAAGCTGGGTTTGGAGGCCGTGAAGGTGCTTGAGGAGAAAGGCCTCAGTGTCAAGTTTCACCAACTGGACATCACAGATGCCGATAGTCGACACAAGCTGGCCAAGTTCATCAAAGACAACTATCCGGATGGGATAGATATCCTGGTGAACAATGCTGGAATAGCATACAAGGTGGGTGCACACATTGCTTCTCACGTTTGCATGTAGGTTGATTCCACAGCTCCCTTTGGTGAGCAAGCCCGAGTCACTATTGCCACGAATTACACGGCTACTGTGCAAATGTGCACCGAGTTCTTGCCACTGATGGGGAAGGATTCAAGGTATGTCAACACTATTAAACTCGGTGTTTACCCTCGCAGACTTGTCAATGTGGCTAGCATGGCTGCTATGATGTCGCTGCGCGCAATGTCGAAGGAGATGGCGGCAAAGTTCAAGGGTCAATTGTCTCTCCAGGAAGTGGATGAACTCCTAGCATCTTTCATTAAGTGGGTTGTTTTGCCATGTAGCTTACTTTATCTCCCCCACTCATGCTCTCATAAAAAGGGATAATTTGTTGCGTTCATTTGGTGCAGCCAATATACGCTAATGATTGTGTATGCTTGCTTTTATTACGTAAAGGCATGCAGAGGCGGGGGATCATGCGAAGGCAGGCTTTGCTAATTCCGCGTATGGGATGTCGAAAGTGGGCCTGTGGAAAGCTACTGCCATTCTGGCCGAAGAATTTAAATCAGATCCTCGTCACATTCTCATCAACTCGGTAGGGCTTTGTGGAGTCACGCATTCCTGTACCAAATCGACGTTGAAGTGACCAAACCTGTTTTTCATTCCTCAGTGTTGTCCTGGCTACGTTAACACGGACATGTCAAGTCACAAGGGGACTAAAACCATCTTAGAAGGTGAGCTTCAACTGCGCATGCTCTTGTGAACTGCTGGCACTTGATTTCTTTTCTACATTGGCATTACTTCACTAAAGTGCATTGAAGTGAAGTCATTTGAAGTCGGCTTTGATCAATGAAACTTCACACTGTCACTTAATTTGTCTTCGTGTGAAGTAGCCTTTAAATGGTGTGTTATCTTATTAAAGACTGATTACTGCTTTGATCACTGGTGGAAGAATGTCACGATATTGGATCTGGGTGACCAGAGCTCATGAATGGCTATACCTTGCCATTGATGTGAGTTCCGTTTGTACGTTTAGGCGCCGACACCCCGGTCTACCTTGCAACACTACCAAAGGGTACGACTGAGCCCTACGGTCAGTTGGTCAACGAACGCAAAGTTGTCGATGTGGACAAGGAGTGTCTCCCCTAAACCGATCTGACCTAATCAAGTCATGGAACAATTCTATGCTTAGTTTGAGGTTGTCCCCCTCTCCCCCCTCTTTTACACATTAGAATAGGTAGTAATTGTCCCCTTTTTTTTTCTATGAAAAGGCAGACCAAATGCCTATCAAGAGAAGAATGCTGTGACACGGCCACCTGTTAATGCCGTGCAGGTCGTAGACACGTGTGTGGGTCCTGACTATAAAAAAAAGTGGTGGTGAGCGTGACCAATGTTTGTTGATTGTTTGCTAATTGCTCCATCGGCTACGGAAGCCCTGGATGAGTTGCGACCACAAATTCTGTCTCCTCATGTTGGTCTGTGGCGAGAAAGAGTTAGGTTTCTAGTAAGCATTGGTAGATTTCGCGGGATTGGCCTCCCATCACCACCACAGTCGTGAAATTAGTGGTAAGATAGTGGCAGGATTCCGTAATCTATTCTCTCTCTCTGGTGGAGGGTTTAAGGCGATGGTGGCTGAGTGTGAGCGTGTCCCGACCTTGGAAGAGTTGGACAACATCATGTCGTCCTTCCCATTCTATTCTGTCTTGCGGTTCCACCTAGTATTTCCGTTCAAGCAGTTCCAGAAGTGTTCGTCTTCTCTAACCGTATTTACTATTTCAAGTGATGGTCGATGTAGTTTGGATTTACCCACCTCTTCCATAAAGTATGTGAGATCGTTAACGTGGTGGTACCACTGATTCGTCCACCATTCTTTCACCCAGATCCTTGCCACTCGATTGTGGTTGTGGAACGGTGAATGAACCGTGGAGTAGAAATAATGCCTCTACCAATGAGATGATGCAAAACACCTTGGACTGGGCCCCAGACATCAGCACTGGAAACACAAATGCGATTGAACGAAGGAATGTTTACTGGCCACCGCCCAAACCAGGCTGCTAATGCGAGTTGCGGTGATTTATGTCCACATCCTTGCGGAAGTGCGATATGGGGCTGTATTTCATAGACCTACTGTCTGATGGGAGGTGGAAAAAACCGTCGGTTTGAACAGATTGTAAGGGCATGGGATGAAGAAGGGTAATTATGAGGTAAAATAGTACATGCAACTTCCGGGCTACTCCTAGCGATGAGAACAAGGCACAGTTACCCAGCAAATGTGAACTTGAATCCCTCACCGGTGGAGGTTTCAAAGTCGGGATCCACAAAAAAAATCACTTCACCTTGATATGCATTGCTTGATAAGCAGACCACCTCGTGTCAAATATTCGCGTCTATGGTAAATGGTTGAGTATGCTTGATAGAAGGACGCCAAAGCTAGGCCTTCCGCGTCCAACGCAGTGATGGCCAAACTATAAACAAACATTGACTGCGCACACCATCGCTACTTTATGGTCGGGGAATGTGCAACCAGTACGGCACTATGTACCACGTCAGACGCATGACTGGTTTTTCACCGAAAAGAGGAGGCAAAGAGTAGCAAATCTAGTTTTTAAGAGAGTCGAGATAATGAAAATCCAAGCCAAATTAGCATTAGGACTGGCTCTTCCTGACTGGATTGGACTGGCCCAGCGGAGGAAACTCCTGGTCCACATCGACAATCTGCGGTTCACTGACACACTAGCCGTAGGGCTCGGTCGTGCTCTTCGGTGGCGTTGCAGGGTAGACCGGGGTGTCGGCGCCTAAATACAAAAGCGGAATCGACATCGGTGGTAGGAACTGTCCACTGGCGCGCTCCTTTTCAGCCTGATCCTGTGGCTTAAAATTAAATCACGAGTTATTGTAAAGCTCATTTACTGGTGGTTAAATTAGAGATCGGTCTCCCCTAAGATGTCATGACATTTACCAGTCATTTCGGAAGAGGAATATTAAGTGAACAAGTGGTACAATGATGTTGTAAAAATAAAATCGAGCGTTGGGGGCGACAGGAGAGAGCATGTTCCAAGCATACCTTCCAGGATGGTCTTGTGGCCCTTGTGACTTCACAAAGGCCTACCGAGTAGATGAGAGTGTGACGGGGATCAGCTTTGAATTACTCGGCCAGAATGGCGGTGGCTTTCCACCCGCCTATCTTCAAAATGCCGTATGAGGAGTTAGAAAAGCCCACCTTTTCATTACCTCCCGCTTCCGCGTACCTTAAGGCAACAAAAGCAATCATACACAATCATCGATGCCGGTAGATTTTGAAGCGCAGCGTCTACCCCAAGTGGACGCAATAAATTATCATTTTCGTTTAGAGCATAAATGTCTGGAATGAAAAAAAAGCTACACCACAATGTGACGTACTTGATGAAAGACGCTATGAGTTCATCAACTTCCTGCAGAGTCAATTGACCCTTGAAATTGGCCGCCATCTTTCTTGACATGGCATGTAGAGACCTAACAGCCATCGTGCCAGCGATGTTGACAAGGCTGTAAGAGATAAACGTTGAGGTTACTTGCCTCGGCATACATCAAATCCTCCCCCATCAATGGCGAGAATTCGATACACATTTTCACAGTGGCCGTGTAATTCGTGGCGATAGTGACTCGGGCCAATGTGAGAAATCATGCGAGTTCCCACCTTGTATGCGGTCCCAGCATTGTTTAAAAATATCTATCCCATCCTAGTAGTTGCCTTTGATGAACTCGGCCAGTTTGTGTTGACTATTGGCATCTGTGGTGTCAAGTTGGTGGAATTTGACGATGAGACCCTTCTCCTCAAGCGCCCTCACGGCCTCCAAACCCAGCTTTTTGTTACGTACTGTCAGCTAGATGTGCTAGCCTGAAACCGGCTTCAAAATTCTAGCCAGCAGCTCCACAATTCCGTTGTCAACACCCTTTTTAGCATCTGTAATCTGCAAGAGAAATGAAGGGGGTTACCGAACTTGAATTCTTTATCCAGAATAATTGGTGTCATTTATTTGTCTACCAGCTTTAGAGGGTGTGCAAGTGCATTTCAAGTTCCACCGTAGTCATAATGTAATTATTTACCGCAGTAACTTCCTGAACTACAATGCATGCAGTATTTTAGCCTTTGTGACAGACATATTTTGCATGAGCTTAGCAATAAAGCGGGAACAAATATTAAGCGCTTTATTGGCAAGATATTTCCTGAATGACAACCAAAAAGGAGCTTCATACGATAAAATAGGCCTACAATAGCAACACGCATGGCTGTCTACACTGGAACCGACGTGCTACCACGCGTCCTCGTCTCGATTTTGCCACCCGCACGACCTTGGCTGCTGATTGGATGGCGTCTTCTGCTGGCTGACTGGCTCTTTGCAGCCATTGGCTAGTGGGTATTCCAAGAGCTCTCAAAATAACCTATTGTCTAGTGGTGCCTTAAAGGATCTAAAGGCATGGCAGAAGGTTCAGGTAGGTGAGGGAAAATAAAGACAGAGATAAACTTCGAGATCAGTGCAACATTGTGACCTGTTCCCGGCTCATGGGCGGAACTGGGATAGCAATAGTTTGCTCGATACAAATGCAACGGCCACATTTGCCACCGGGATCTCAGACGTGTAATCATGCCCACACCTTGCAAAATCTGTGTCTTGCATAGCACTATGCTGCTCACGAACCAGCAAAGGAAGAATGAAAGAAGAGCAGTCATTCTAAGGTGCCCTACACCCAGTGTATCGCCTTCAACTGGACTTGCGAGGCACACAATTTGGAGCAAGTAGTCGTGATAATGAGTGATGTCCAATGAGCACACTGTCATTTCACTGCTCGCAGGTGCAGGTAAGCAGGGATTGATAAGAATGACCAAAAGATGGTTACTTGTGACGTAGTGAAGTGGGTGACTTCGCAGTGTGGTAATCGTTGAGACGATGGAACTCGGATGAGGGAAAGGTGGAATGAAATACAAATCACCTGCACTAGAGGGATTGAGGGGGTTATGTCATTAACAGAGGGAGGAAAGGAACAGGGGCGGCTAATTGTATGCTTGCAAAGTACTTTTGAGACTCTTCTAAGTCGGCACCATTGTTAAGAGTAGATATGATTTGCGATTTTCATCACGAGGCACTACAATCACTTGATATGCTACCCACCCGATCTCTCATTAGTCATTTTATTCCATTTGTTGCACTAGTACCTGTGTCTTCTCTGAGTTATTGGTTGTAGGAGTCCGGTTTCTTCCTTCTGGCTTATAAGCGGGCCCACAGGTCACTCTGACTGTAGGACAAGGTAAGCGGATAAACACCTCGTAAAGATACCCTCATCTTTGAAGTGTGGCTTTAGATTATAAGTTAAAACGTCAAATTTAGCTGTTTCACTTTGCGTGATGGTGAGGGAAGCAGCCACCCAGTTAAATACACCAAATTTCCTCATTCAACGCCAACGAAGGAAGGTTCTCCAAGGGCAAACACTCCAAGATCACTCGTCTACTACCGCTTTCGTTGGTGTGGTGCTTCAAATCTCCCTTGAAACGGAGTGAAGGTAAACTGACGTAAAATGTCAACCCACTACCAGTGTTCTCCGGTCTTTAAAATTAGCTCAATCACTGGGTAAAGTAGGCCTTTTAGAGATGCATGGACATCAGAACCAGTTTTTTTGCGTGGGATTCTACCAGGTCTGTTGATAAGCCAGAGACTTTAACGGGAGCGTGTAAAAGGAATGGACTGGAAGGGTATATCACACACAGGACTAATAGAATCGTCTAATCCACCAATTGGAATTGGCATTCAATATTTTGTCGTGTGAGGAAGTGGCGTGGAAGAATGTTATTTGATGCAATACCTTGAATATGACCTGCATTCTTACACGGCTGTGCTGGTCATTGAAGTCCAATTCATGTATTTGTATAAATGCAGCGCCTCAAGGCCTCCTAGAGACAAAAGAGGACATGATTCTCGGAGTAGTATGTACAGCGGCCCCACTGTGAGGCTGGAAAGGTGCAATGGCCGGGACACGAAGTAGTGCTTTCTCCGGTACCGAAAGCTAACCGGCAACCACGAAGTCACCAATCCCTTTTAACAAGACTGCTAGATCTGGAGTCTCAGCCTGTGAGGGAGCTGAATTTAGGCAAGGGGAATACGCAAGTCATCATCAATGCTCCCTGCTATTCGTAGGTGAACTGGGTTTTGTTAGTCCTGGATCCAGTTGGCAAATCTGATCGAATGTTCTAGCCGTTCAACCATTTAGCTAGTCGGGGATCCGGTGGTCAAAAGGTGAACTCTCGTCACGAGCACAATTGACGCAGCACCTGTCACGTTGACATGACCAGTGGAACGCGGAGGAGACAAGAGGCGTGGCCAAAATGCGTGCACATCTTATGACCCTAAAACCAGTGTTTGGGGTGCGTATAAGGGAGCCCAATCCATGGATGATGGAGGCTTGTTCTTCGCCTCCACAAACATCACGTTTCAACACCAGTGAGGCGTATTCAAACAACTGTCGTGCTCTTTGCAGCTTGGTAAAGACGTTCTTGAATAAGGGAGGTGAATAAGTGAATTTAAACTCCAATTGTTGTTGAGTGGTGCCCACGGACATGCAACAGGACCGTGTAGAGGGGCACACGACTGTAGCATTTCCTAGTGGATGCTGAAGAAGCCTAAGCGACATCCATGGTCCAAACCATCTGCATTGATGTCTAGCTCAATGTGTCCATCCCTTCACAAATCCAACTCTCTTCACTTAATTGCATAAATCCTAGTCCATTTGCTAAAAGTCAGATCGTGCACGCCTCGTGACAAACACGGTCAAGTTTTTCCTCAATTCCTCCCTCCTTTGTCACAACTCAGCCTTGAAGGCAAGTCAACAAGCATCTTGACCTCAAAGCACGGATTCTGATGTCATTTTCATGTTGAGCACATGCCAACTGTGGGCTCCAATCTCATAAAGATGAGTAATTGGCAATTCCTTTCCATTGGTAGATGAAAGCAACTAATTTCAAGTTAGAAAACCCGAGCCCATGTCTTCTGCGCAGGAAAGGACCAGGAATTCTATTTATGTCTGCAGGTCAGTGAATTAGATCTGCATGATTTTGTTGGTGCCTGCTACTCGGAGACCTCCACATCGTACCTGACCCCTTGACGCGTGACAGTTTGATCGTCCCATTGATAGTGTAAACTAAGCACACTTGTGTGGCGGTGCTTCTACAGACGACCTCAATGCTGAAACTATCGAATCACTCCGAGGCGTCCACTCAGCCGTCACTACTCCAACGGCAACGGCTTCATGATTGCAGTTCTCTGCAGCTATCATATCTATGCCAACAATACAACAGTCTTAACTCCTGTGCTTCCATAAGGCGCATGGACCAGCAAGAGGTCCTTTGGACGGAAATGTCAACGACTCAAGTGAGTTTGTTGTGACAGGACCTCACCATGGCATTTGTTTCCTTGCAGATGTCTCCGATGCTCCACGATCTGTTCGTCATGAGAGCGCTCATGTGTGCCTTCTGGCTGTACTCAAGCCTGGGAAAATGATTGCTGAAGTGGAACCACTGATTTTAATCTTTGCTTAGTACAATTTCGGTGCGATTATCCAGCTAACGAAATAGCTTGCAAAACCCTCTAGTCGCTGTTCTGTTCTATAGGCTAGTATGGCACTCTTTAAGGAGGAGGAAGTGCTTTGAAATGCAAACGAGTACTCGTGTAGTATCTGTCGGCAGCCACTGTTGGCCTCCCACTTTGATTGGCCAATTGATAAGATTACTAAAGGAGCTACTACTTCTCCTTTGCTGACCGAGGGCCCTTCAACTCAGCCTTCCTGCGCCTAGGAATGGCACTGCCAGTGCAGTAAGCTGCAATCAGTGAGGGGAAGCTAAGACTCTGCCTCGGCACACTGAGACGGGTATGAGTGGAGCTAAGAGATGGCGTACCCACCCACTACAGGGAACTAGCAATCCACAAGTGTGAGATGCGTAATGATACGCTACTGACGTCTTTTCTTCTATACTTTCACGAATGAAAGTCGCACTGTCACGTGGACCCCCCCCCCGTTCTCCTTGACGTGAGTCCAAGTAGGACTGACTCGAGTGGTTCGCCAGTGACCTATCACCGCTAAGCCACCAACAATCCGAACAATACGTGACTTTCACCTTGACACAGCCAGATTTTGAGTTAGACGTTTGTTTTATTCGCCTCCGTGTAATCCATTTTGACGTATCAAAGGAAGTAGCGCCACGTTCGTCGACAGAGACCTTGCATAGTGTTCCATCAAAGGACAAGTTGTGCTATTTGGGCAGTAGGTTCTGTGAACAAAGCAGTTTTTATTGCCTTTTGGATGATAAAAGGAGGAAGGTGTTCTGGCCGTAGAAAGCGGTGGATAAGGGGCAAAAAGGTGAACATAGGTGATCCTACAATCCAGAGAAAAGAATTGACATTGGCGTCTTCTACCATGCCTACAACATCCAGGGTCCTTAGTAAGGGACCCTTTTAAGTGGTCATTTACTGTGAGAGTGCCTGTTAAAGCTGCGTCCAGGTTGGAGGTGGTGGGATGGGCCATTGGAGATTCTTTTGTGTATGGCCATTAAACAACTTTTTTTTTGGTCCCAAAAGTTCCCACTTAGTAAACTTATGATGATATTAGTGTATCATAGAGAAAAAATTAAGACCTGTTGGAGCAAAGCAACGCGATATCGGAGTGTGGTACAACGTCATTCAAAGTTGGAGGAGGGTCCTGTAATTCAGATAGAGGTAGTAGACAGCATTGGGATCCTTGCTTGCGGCAGTAGTGCTGAGGGATAGGAAAGCAGTTCTTAGAGGGGAGAGAAGTCGTGCGTGCTGGTAAATGTATCATCACCCAAACCGACAGTCTTCATCGACGTTCCATCGTTATGCAACAGCCGAAAGCCAGAAGATAGAGATTATTTCTCAATGTTTACCAGATTTGCCTATCAGCTAGGTTGGAGATCACGCAAGTAGGTCAATCATTGCACCACTTCGTAATTATCCGTCGAAAGTCTCCTCTGGAAAAGTTACTCAATCCCTTCTCCCTTCCTTTCTGTCTTCTGCATTTCCGTAATTCTTGACTTCACTTACTGACTCTGAGCATTAACCGTAGATAGTGTAACAACAATTTTTGTGTAAAACATGGGTTTATAACTTTAAGGTGATGGAGTCCACTAAATTAGTTTGGAACACAGAAAGTAGTTGAGACAAATACGTGTTGGCATCTCTCGAACAAGAGCATTAACTCTCACAGAATCCAGAGAGGTCAATTTAGCGACATAACCAATAGGAAAGGGAGCGATTGAGTCTACTTTCTTTAATCATATCTTGATTGCCAAAACCCTTGATCCTGTAGGGTGTCAGGAGCTAGAAATTGCCCCAACAACCGCTTGACCGTAGTGTCGCCTCAAGTGCAGGCTACCTCCTATGAGGCGTCGATGGCAGTATTCTCACCCTCGTAGCAGTTACGCCTGTAACCCAGCAACCAGTTTGACTTGTGAATGACTCGGATCGCCAATCAGCCAATGAGGTGCGGCCTTTAATTAGCAGTCAAGGTCGTGGCAGTGTGTTACCACAGTACTAGAACCGCGCTCCACAGCACTACCTTTACGCCATAGACGACCATGCATATCGCTATTGTAGGTTTGTTTCATCTTACTATCCTCTACTTTGAGTCCTTCTTTAGGAGAGCTTATTTTAAAGCTCTAGTATTCGATGTGTGTGTAACTTTTTTGAAATTTTGATTCACTTGCAGTTGAAGGAAGGTGGGCATTGGCACTGATTGTAGACACTTTGGTGGTCAAATTTGAACGCCAAACGCCTCATTCCCGTGCTACCTTCATGAACCCTTTCCGTTGTAGGTTACAGGGGGAAACAGAGGTATCGGAAATGGGATCGTGGAGCTGCTGGCTCGAAGTTTGAAGCCAGTTTCCGATTGGCGCATCTACCTGACAGCACGAAACGAGAAGCTGGGTTTGGAGGCCGTGAAGGTGCTTGAGGAGAAGGGTCTCATCGTCAAATTCCACCAACTTGACATCACAGATGTTGATAGTCGACACAAACTGGCCGAGTTCATCAAAGAGAAGTACCCGGATGGGATAGATATCCTGGTGAACAATGCTGGAATTGCATTCAAGGTGGGCCTGCACACAATTTCTCACACTGACCCTTAGCACGATTCTACAGCCTCCCTTGGCGAGCAAGCCCGAGTCACTATCGCCACGAATTACACGGCCACTGTGAAAATGTGTATCGAATTCTTGCCATTGATGGGAAAGGATTCAAGGTATGCCAAGACTAGTAACCCCAAGATTATCCTTTACCAGACTTGTCAATGTCGCCAGCATGGCCGCCATGATGTCGCTGCGAGCAATGTCGAAGGAGATGGCGGCGAAGTTCAAGGGTCAATTGTCTCTCCAGGAGCTGGATGAACTCATGGCGTTCTTCATCAAGTACGTCGCGTTGTGGTGCTGTTTATTTCGCTTCTTCACTTCATGGTTTTATAAAGAAGGACAATTTGCTGTTTCCAGTTGAGGTGGTAACGATGCTCCAAACTCAACCCAAGGCCAAGAATTATGCATAATCGCTTTTGCTACCTTAAGACACGCGGAAGCGGGAGATCATGAAAAGGTGGGCCTTTCTGGCTTCGCGTACGGCATGGCGGAGATTGGCGTATGGAAAGCCACTGGCATTCTGGCCGAGGAATTAAAATCCGACCCACGTCACATCCTCATCAACTCGGTATGCCTTTGTGGAGTCACGCAATCTGATGAGAAGTTGAAAATGAAGTGATCATCCTTGTTTTCACTTCCCAAGTGCTGTCCCGGCTACGTTGACACGGACCTGACAAACCACAAGGGTTACAAAACCATCTTGGAAGGTACGTTTGAACATCGCTTGTTGAAGAATGCCATGATATTGTCCCAGCTAGTTTCAAGCCTTCAAGTCAGGGTGACGTATGGAACATGAATGAGCGTATTCCATTAATTACGTTGACTTGACTTGTGCGTTTAGGCGCCGACACCCCGGTCTACCTTGCAACACTACCGAAGGGCGTGACTGAGCCCTACGGACAGTTTGTCAGCGAGCGCCAAGTTGTCAATGTGGACAGGGAGTGCCCGCTCTAAGCCAATGTAATTTATTTGACAAACACGCTTCCTGATGCCAAAGTTAATTGCATTTTTTTATCTTTCTACACTTCTTAAAAATTAAAATTCTTTATCGTTGCTTCTTCTTTTCAATGAAACGCCAGGCCAAGTACTACCAGAGGAAGGAATGTTGTTGGGAGGACCAGATAATGTCATACTGGTCGTTTTTTGATTGCTCATCGCTTCGTCCAAAGTGGAAGGCCTGGATGTGGGGTAATCACACTTTTAGTTTACTCATATTTGCTCATGAGCAGGAACATTTAGGTCTCTAGAATGCAGTCGAGCCGGTGTGCTTGGTTAAAGACAACCATCAAAATTGAATGAGTGCTTTGATGCAGTTGAAACCTCAAAGTTGCTTCTAAGTCAGCGTTAAGGCCTTCTCCGATGAGTGATCCGCTCCTACGTTTGTCACTTGCGATTGGCTCAGTCAGAAGAGTTGTCTCCCGTAGGTTGGGAAAGGTTGAATCGCCCCATTCTTTTCTCCACCACCATGCATAAAGTGCAAGAAACAAGCAAGAGGGGACACCATCCTTACACCCCCACGTAAGCTGAAACCTAATTTTGATTTTGTAAGTGGACTAGCCCTCGAAGTAATGCAATGCAAGGCTGACCCGTGGACGGGGTTGAGCAAGCTCACAGCACCCATCCAAGTTAGTAAGAATTAAGGCCAACTTTAATGGTCTCAAACTAGGAGTCATTAAATAAATTACGTTACAAAGAACAGATATTAAAAACGATCTCATCTCAAGGAGTTGAGAAGTGGTGCCGCCACACCTGGCCACACATCCCACTGTCTCGAGTGGCTTTGGCTTGCTCCCTTTCTACCCTTCATCTGCCACTCAACAGCTCCTCTTTCGGCTCATCTCCTTCCATTGCCCCGAACCAGCTGCCACAGCTTCCTTTACTGTTTATTACTCCCTCAAGCGTCCTACCTAGCATACCTCCCTCTTTAACATCCTAGGCCACGATGACACTACCAACCACACGCAGCATCACACGCTACTTTTATGGCATCAGTAGCCATTCACCAATTCAGTCCAGTGAAGAGCAACTCATCCCTCCCACGAACCACCCAAACGGAACCGCCTCCCCACAGCTAGATCTACGCTTGGTTGAGGACCCTCCGACAATTCTGCACTCCTGTTCTCTTCCCATCGTTTGCTTCCGCCCTTCCCATGACTGCATCCCCATCGATGCCCTTAACAGGCCTACTGGTGTGCAGTCAGTACCCTTCACAACGGAGGGCTCTACACCGTCCCGTTTCAATCTTTCTCTCCATATTACTCTTTTGATCCCAAGCCCACGTCCACTTCTCCATCATTTCCACTACCGCTTGCACTGACGTCTCGGCCTATTACACCCATGTCCTGCCTCATCCCACCTTGTGTTCGCTTGCCTGCTGCGGTCCCTCATGCCTACTGCCCCCCAGTTCTAGATCGCACGCCCAGCCACCGCACCTTCTGCTATCCAACTTAGTTATCATTTCAGCCAACGCGTCATGCATTACAGACGTAAATTCTTAGCATATCAGATTAGATGAAAGACATTTTTTATAATAACTTCGACGGATGGCTCTGCTTTGGCGACAGCGTTATTTGAAAACCGCAAAATTTGAAAAGTCATCCACCTTTGAGCTGCCTGATGATCCCGAGCCAAACGCGACACCTGAAATGCCAAACAAGCATAGACATAAGTGGTTGGAACTTTGCACCTCAGCGTGGAATGAACGAAGGAGTAAAGAAAGAGCTAATTCTTTCCATCTCCTAATTCGCAAATACCCACCCAATCTCAGGACTCCCACCATTCCACCCCCCTATTTCAATAGCGGTTGAAGAAAAATGGTCTCTCACCACACAAGCTTGTTTGAGGTGGCACTGGCTGCGCTACCGATGCATTCTGTTTGAGGCTCTGCAATTGACTGAGACTTGGAGCCGCGGGCTTTGTGGCACCGACCGCGGCCGTCTTGAAGTCGATGTCGAGATTGAAGGCGCCCAAACCGCTCCACGTCTTGCCGACGTTGGAGGAGACACTTGTTACTTTACTACTCATCTGCTGATCAGAGGTGGAGTTCACAGCACCCGATGAAGGCTGTTTGGGTTGCAACTGCAACAAAGAATGCTGTAATTCAACTTGGTACACATGACTGACAACTGTAAGCAGGGGTCGTTAAAGTTTACACTAACACGGGGCCTAAAATTTGGCAACAGAACACTTATAAAGCTGTCAATAAAATGTCTTGACGGTTCAACAGTGGAGGAAGAGTCCGAATCATGCATATCAAGACCTGGGAGGACTTCTTCCATTTTGGATGACGATTAATCACATAACACTACAAGTTTTCACTTAAAAACAGAAGAATGTTTAAAATAGAACAACAGATTCGTCGACTGCAGTGTGTGTGCAGCTCAGCGCTGATGCAGTGGAGATAAGGAAAGGAGAGGAGAGGAGGGGAAGAAGGCTGAGAAAAATAACGCCCGTGGGGAGAGGAAGGGAGAGGCGCGGGATAGCCACCGAAGTGGGGCAAAAGATTGATCGTAGGTGGGTGATGCACGCACGCACACAAGCGCAAACAAACGCCAGCATCAATGTGCGCCACGTACACACACACACACACGCACACTCCATTTGACAGTTCCAAGTTGGCGTGGTGAAGAGCACAGCACATTTGTGCCTACATTTACTACAAACGCGCAGGTAAACGAATTTGATTGCTTTGGTGTGCGTGCGCTCTCTCTCTCTCCCCCTCCACCACCCACCCGCTCGACATACCCGTGTGTAATCAAGACCGGCAGTACTTGGAATGTGACAAAGAAGGTGAAGCATTTAGGCCTAGCAGAGGCTGATGGAAGCAGCATTCTTCCTTGTCAGTAAAACGAGACGAGTTGGAGTTGTGCGATGAAAGTGAAGCCTGAGACAATCGCTGTGAGCATCAGGACTGCGTGACCTCATGACTTGCTCATGCGGGCTCGATGCGAAGCATAGCTGTGACATGTGCTTGCTATCAGTGTATGACAGTATGTTGCACCCAACTCGGTAATTTCGCTGCTTCAAAGCGGGTGAGGTTTAGGTTGTGCTTTGAAGTTGATGCTGTCTTTGAAAGGCAAATTCTCCACTTCTTCCATAGCGGAGAGTCTACTGAGGAGGGTTGATACGAGGCACTGAGATCGACTGTAGTGGGTTTATCAAACCCCACAGTGGGTGTCGATGAGTGACAGTGTTACAACAGACGCATACACAGAAAAAAAGTGTCTCATTAATTTGCCACTTTCAATACAATCGTCAGCTGTTGAGTGGCAGGTAGAGTATGCCAGGCGTAAGAACAAGAGAAGAAAGAATTCCACACACAGCAAATTAGTGTGGAAACATACATGAAGAGCTACTGAGGCCATTTTGAAATCAATGACAGCTAAAGTTACGCTGTTAAACTTCTGTCATGGAGCTGTCAAGGAAACCTACGGGAAGGAACTCTAATTTTAGAGAACTGCATCTTCAAGGTAAAGACAATTTAGCTAGGCGACTAGACAGAATTAAAACCAAAGCGAAGTGGCAAGGAGGAATGCAAATGTTTGTGCCGACAGCAATTAGCATATAAAGTGCCAAGCGTCATCGCACGTGGAGACGTACAAAGCCACCGGATCCCCAAAATGCAACTCAACCGGCTTCACTGAACTCGAAGACATGCAAGTATCTTCTCAGCTTGATGGCAACTTTAGGTGTGATGGCTCGTGGTTGATTTTTGAAGTGCCGACTACGTGGAAGGGTGATCATTGAGAGTATCGAGAGGTTTAAAGAACAGGGAGGATATGCAACTGATCCACTTTTGATTGCAATATAACTATGAGGGTTCTTCAATCTCCATTATCACAAGCAAGCAAGCCATTAGGGTCTTGACATAAAACCACCTACATACACGTAATGAAACAGACGGTTGTGGGGCTATGGAGCACGTGGATGAATATTTCAAACAATTTGGCTTACTGGGGTTTTAGAGGGAGTGAGCACTGTTGTCATGGCAGTATATGCGGAGGGAGGAGAAGGCGGCGACGTGAATTCGTCGAAAAGGGGATCCACAGACTGCTTAGTCGACTGGGTAATGGTGGCGGTGACAGTTTTTGCCAACGTCTCAGGGCCAGGAGCGGCTTGAAAACTTGCAAAATCACCAAAATCCGCGGCTCCCGAGGGAGCAGCTGTCGAAATTGTCTGCGCGGTGACGGGTGGATTTGTGGCATTGAAGTTCGCGAACAGGCTAAGACAGTTGCCAGTTAGTTTAGTAACTCTCCTCCCCCAAGTTCTCCATTCTCTTTAGTCATGATTGTGTGTTAGACCTTTGAGCCGGTCATGATCGCCTTGCGTCTTCAATGCTCTCAAAAATTCATCAAAACAATGGCGAGCGATCATGGCTGGCATGTGGAAATAGCAATTTTGTCTAACAATGGTGAGTCATTTTTAGGCCATAACTAACACCGCAGTGTGTCACTATATTTGGGTATTTTGGGCCTCCACCCCTCTATCTAGCACTTTTTTTCACTCCACTGTACTCCTTTGGAACAGAAGGGTAGAACACTTCTAGGGATAAACAGTTTTGAAAGCAGTAGCCGTGTGGGCACAGCACCGCGAACAACAGCATCAATCCCAACTTTGAAGCTAGTAACTAATTCCATGGGGAAACGATGCTGTTAGGTGATGAATCAACGCTGTGATAGGCGCCTTTGATGAGATACACACCCACACGCATGTGTGTATGCACAGCCACACACGTTTACCAATGCAATTCCAACCACAGTGACCCTACCAATCCACACCTTTGATACGGGTGAACAAGCAGGTAATAAAAGCAAGCATAGCAAAAGTTCGTCAGAGGTCAAGACAAGGCTTGACTTTGTTGCAGCCTATGGCCAACATCACAGAGACCTTGTTTTTACTAGCACTTGACAATGCTTGCAAAAGGCGCCAAATAAATAAACTGATGAGCTCACTCGGTAGTAGCGGCAGTTGAAGTATTCTGTGGCAGTTTAGCTTGATGCTTGTCCAACTCGGCAAAGAAGTCGACGTTGTCCTCGTTCTGCCTATTCTTCGGCGGTGACGCCAGCATTTCCGTTGAGGGGGGTCTGGGGAGTCTTGTTGGGTTCTACAAAAAGGCGGGCGCTTCAATCATCAAAGACGATTCGCCCACACCAAATAGGCCTGACTTTTGTAAGGCTCCTTTTCGAGCCCTCGGAGAGCAGGTAATGGTTCAGTTTGATGAAAGCGCTTATTACCTCACGTGATAGCTGTGTTTTTCCATTGTTACATCATGACTTTATCTTAATCTACCACCTTCCAGTGGCACTTTTGCATGTTAGAAGCGTTCCTAGCCCTGATAGTTGTTTTCCACCACAATAACACGCTTCACTTTGATGGATGGAAACGAATATCTGCATTGTGAGTAGGTAGAGCAAAATAATCACCTAGAAGAGCATTCGTTTATTAGTCATTAATGGATACATAAGTGTAAATCCCAGAGCCCAACGCAGATTAAATCATAAGGTTAGCTTACAAGTCCATTACAGAGACCCGCTTCAAGGGAATAAAGTGACGCACCGTGACACCAGAACCAGCCGAAGGAAAATCAAAGTCGATCAGGGTAGCCGAAGCCACTGTTGGCAACGATTTGCGACCAGTTTGGATGGGTGGTGGGGATTTAGAGGTGTTGGAGGTCAGCCGATGGGAATTGTACTCCTCCTCTTCCGGTTGATCAATTGTGGCATCGGGGAAGCTGAATACCTCCTCT
The DNA here is from genome assembly GCA_001870725.1 of Taenia solium. Lineage (NCBI taxonomy): Eukaryota > Metazoa > Platyhelminthes > Cestoda > Cyclophyllidea > Taeniidae > Taenia > Taenia solium. The sequence continues at coordinate 407,772 of MIEF01005794.1, read as the reverse complement.
GAAACCTTATGCGGGTCCTCCTCGTACCTACAAGGTGAGTGAATGAGGCGTTTTTAATGCGAGGAGGCAGCAACACCTGCTTCAAACAAGCGACAATCAATCAAGGCGTTTCAATTCAAAAAGCAAAAAGCACAAATTGAGTCTTGCAAGGCAATTGCGAACGCCTACTGTGCCGGAGTCACGAAACCCTGTTCACAACCAGCAGTCCTTGTTTGAGGTCGAGAGAGAGGGGTATACACCAACCCTCACAACAGAAGTGCCCAAAAAGGCACTCGACGCAACGCCGAGTTGTATGATTACAGGTGCCCTCATAATCAGGCTTAATGTAGGTGTGCCTCAGACATTAGTGGTCACCTAGCAACCATACACAAACACAGAATGCGTGAAATAGGGAATGATAGTGATAACTCGTATTAAAAGGTTAAAGAATGAGGGCGGAGGAAGTTTAACCCATTCAGAATTAGCAAGCATGCACGTGGGGAAAGCGAGTTTGGGGGGTTCGAGTGTGAGCCTTGCGAGAAAGAAAGGGGCGGAGCAACAAAAGTGTTGCAGCTGCAGTACTTATTAGCAAAGTGCATTATATTGGATGTTGTTGAATGCGACTTGCTAGTCACATGTCTTCTTATCCTCGTGAGGAACTCCGGACTAAACGAGGATGTTTGTGTCTCATTATTCACCAGCCATTCGCCTTAAATGTCGTCAGATCCTTTGTGCTTACAAACTGACGGCTGTTCCACTCCCGATTGGATAAAAGGCCAAGTTTCACTAGAATGGTGAATTTTATTTAGCAAAATCACAGTAAATCTCTGAGACTCATTAAGAACGGAGCCACTATTTCAGACCCAACCACCAGACACCTAGCACACGATAGCTGAGTGTTTGGCAAGGTCCGACTTGCCATTCGTACACCCAACATGCCTTGCAAAATTCCCACGAATTCAATCACAACACACCCTGAGCCCATCCCACTAGAGCGGAGGGGCATGAGATCTGTTGTGGGGTGATAATGGGCGTGTAAGTTGGGAGAAGGAGTGATGGCACACTATACAGCGCCAAATATTCGGGTAAGTAAACACTCAAAAACACGAAAACACTCGCACACTGACATAAATGCACGGCAAACACACACATAAAGTCCAAAGTACAAAAAGGCCACGCGTGTGTTCAATGCGAAGATGCCACGGGTTAAAACGGGCAACAGTGTGACCTCATCGATGAAATTGTATCACGTAAGGCCGCACACATAGACGTGGTGAGTAAACGGCATTGTGGCTCCAAATTCACGGGAACTGACCAAACAGTAAAAGTCAATAGCAGTGGAGTCACCTAGGCAGCATCCCGGGTGGACAAGCGATTGTACGCGGCAAAATCAGAACAACCACATTTCTCAGGCAGCTAAAAACGGTGAATTAAATCACATTTCTGGTGTTTTAGTGTAGTGCTAAGTTGGGAGCATGCATGCACACATAGGCAAACGATAGCCGACCGCTTTTGCCCCAGTAAAACGAAACAATGTGTGCATGTGTGTGTGTGTGACAGCACTGCTGTGGGAGTCGAAAGCGATGTGCGAAAACCGAAACTCACATTCGAGTGGAGGAGCGGGGAGAGCGAGACAACAAGGCAGTTTCATCGGAAAAACTAATAGCGGGTGAAAGTAACCATAATACCACACCAGGGAGGACATAGAGGAGAGAACCATGTGTACAAAAAACAGGGAATCGTGAACTAGAAACACAAAAATAGGGGATGCAGAGCACAAGTTCCCGGTGCCTAAGCAACACCTGGCACCATTGTTTCCTACGTTTTAATGACTGCACCATGAATGTGGTAGTAAATACACGGTTCGTCCTGAACAAAGTCACCAAAATGATGAGGAATCGTGGCAGTGGTTAATTTATGTCCCTATAACGACAGTACCATTCTATTTAAACAAACACTTGAATTCAAAATAGCTCCAGATTGAAAACCCATACACTGGTTCCCATGGTTTCTCACCATAACGTAAAACCAGTCAAGCCTATTGCAACCGTTTGAATAAGTTTAGGTGTTTGCGTTTGATGTGGACACACCAGAGATAGGGGAAGGGCTTAATTTCATCACAGTACTTCACTTTGTATGCACAAATAAAGTAAAAGAAGCTAATGGCGCGGAAAAAACTGAATTTGCAGAGGGCAGGAGTGTTTGTTTAATTAGGAAGCAAGAAGGCACCACAACTGCTCATTTGCATCAGGCAAAGAATGTGGAAAAACCAAATCAATGTGAATGCATGCGTGCTGCATCCTCCACACTATGCACGTACAGGCACCAATGCTTATCAAGCTATGGCAATTAAGTAATGCTACAGTTTGAAAGTAAACATGCAGAGTACTCTGTGTGTCACAACCGATCAATTTCAAGGTATGCTAGGACCTCAAAGAAAAGTCGCTTGACTTGACCTATCATGATTTCAAATGGAACAAATTTGAGATGGTACGAAAAGCTCCTTTCCTGATCTAGTCCATTAAAGTAAGATGTAGGAACTAGTGCACTGCCACCACCGCAAAAGAGAAGTCCTTCTAAAGGTAGGTAACTCGTTGCAACTGGATAATACCGAAAACGCTTACATTGAAGGTGGTGGGACTCTAGGCCTGCCAAGAAGGTCATTCGTGACGACTTTAGCAGCTCTTAGCACATCGGAGAACTTGTCAGCGACATCGTCAACGACAGTGCGTTCGTGGGCCAACTTCCAGGAATCGAAACTACCCAGGCGGTCGGAGGAGAAGCTGGTGCGCCTCTCATTGCTTCCCCCTCTCTCGCGCCACGGCATCTCAGCCTGCGGTGCGGTACGAGAAGGAAAGCGATAGGAGTCACTAGAACTCCAATCATCGGCACTGTTGCCATTATCAGACCTTTCATTAGGGGATTAGGGTGCGTTGCGATGACAGACCACGCATTTACACATACACACACGTACAAGTTAAGCAGCGCGTGGTTAGAGGACGAATAGTAGGAGAGAATGGAGGGTAAAGAGAGGCAGAAAAAAAGATAGTACTTATATAAATTGTAAAAATTCAGACAAAAATATGGAGAATAGTGTAAATAAAGGTGGCTTACATTCCATAATTGCTAGAGTAGTTAGATCCCATGACATGACTGTTTCCAATGCCCGCATAGACCTTTTGGGTGGTAAGGGCTTTCTGCCGCTCGGCCTGAAGAAATTCAGCATCTTGGAGGAGTTCCACAACCTCGTGAGCTTTGATTCGTACTAGAAAGTACTGTTAAGATTGTAAAAATTGTACCAGAGGAACCCTGGTCACGTCCTCGCTCATCAACGCATTGGTAATTTTCCAGAGAACGGAGGTTGTAGATGTTGTCAAGAGCAATATCACACACGCGCTCAGATCCGTTTCTCAATAAATATGCAAGAACAGTTAGGCCCTAGAACATATTACAGAATTTTGTGCAGAAATTAACTGACGTCATAATGCGAGAGACCAAGAAATAAAAAAGAGAAAATATGTTCTATACAAATGAGGGCATATCCTAGCATTTAGGCTTGAAAAGTCCTAGACTTAATTCAACAACAAGTAGAGACAAAACTGTAATCCAGGAAATGCAAAGGTTACATATCAGTGCTTGTAATGGGTTGAGTAAAATACGAGATCATAGGATACGGATAAGACAGCAAAAGTACCTTATATATGCGACGCCAGTTGCTAGAATTTTCAGGAAAAATTCTGCTCAGCAGCATAGTCATAATTTCCAAAAGCCCTTCGGCATCGTATGTTTCACGTGCAAGGTCATTCAGGATCTTTCCATGTGGTCCCCAGGGTTCATCGTTTGTTGCCTCACGAACTTTATTCTCGAGTTCCGTGTAGTTCATAACAGCCGAAGTTCTGAAGTGTGACATTAGAAACGGTATATACCCACATTTTATCAACCCATAACTTCCCCTTCTCCAAATACTCGCGAAACATATCGAGGATGCCACCACGAGCTAGCCAGCAAGGTCACGAAACGAGCTTAATTTGTCAAAGTACGCGCTGGCCCAGTAAACAATATTCTAGAGGACTACACTAGGTGTTTGCTTAATCATCTAAAAATTTTTTGAATTTACTCAAAAGTAAGGAATGCATTACAATGAGTTTGCTCAACAGCACATGTTTAGGCTTTATAACTAGGAAGTTTCCTACAATAGAAGCAAATGTTATAGAATTAAAGTTAATGAGTCAACTACAAATTACCTCCTAAATAGGTTACGTTTAAATTTTGTTTAAAATAGTTCAGGGCCTAATGTGCACATAAACATAAAATTGTTAAAAACCCTTTTAAAACATTAGCGCAAGGCTTTTTTATTTAACAAAGCAAGATTTTTTATTTCACTTTGCCAATAGTGCAAGGGAAGCAATGTTGTTAGAATAGAGGCTTGCGTTTATATAAGTCATCAGGTACAGCGGGGTGTACAAATCCCCCTTTCTGGAGAACAAACGTTATGCTTCTAATCTAGGGATGGATTCGCGTCACACTGATTCGTTAAGGTAGCTAGCTTTGTTTTGTCTTCCTATGTTCTCTGAATGATTTTTGCCTGGCGGTGAAGTGACTTATGAGGCCAATATTGCCTGTGCGAAATTCTGGTCTGCCTCACTACTTGCGTGTGCTTTGGTTATTTAAGCAGTCACATTGGCTGATGTTTTAACTCTTTTTTTCATTGTTTTCAATCTTTTTTTTGCAAGGCCAGCGAGGAAAGGAAGGTGAGGGCTTTGTTTTTCAACTTCCTCTTGCTATGTGTTTCCTCTATTTTAATGTTGGGAAGATTTAAAGAACCGCATTTCGTCTGTCATTTATAAAAATGTTAAACCTTAACTGCAGTTTACAAACCCTAACTATAATTTACCCTATTTTTTGATCTACTGCTCGAAATGCACACGATTGATGGTCAGACTGAGCCCATAACCCCACTCCTCGGCTCTATTGTTAAGGACCATGCAAAAATGTTGTCTCATGTCAAATGTCATCTCCCTTTCTGTTTTTAGGTATTTTGGATTTGTATGCTGTTTTTCGTAACTTTATTTCGATTTTGTTGTTCAGAATTTTGTCGGTTGAAATGATGTCGTATACTTCTAGTTCATTTCGTCATTGAGCTCTTACCTGGCTTTCTGTAGATATAAAAAATAACCTTTAATTGTATGCATTGGTATTTTGACTGAATACAGAGTGTCAAGCCCCTAACCTCCGCATGGTAAGCTGCATTTAATGTTTGTTCCTTTTTATGTTTCTAGAAGACGAAAACATCGTTTGGCCTCTGCATTGGTGGCTGGCGGCGAGGAGGAGTTTTGGGATTGCACGGTGTGTACTTACAAGAACTCTGCCGAGGCTTTTCGTTGTGAAATGTGCCAGACACGCAAAGGCACTTCGACCCGCAAACCAAAGCTGAATAGACAAATTGTGGAGGAGCAGAATCTCATTGCTCGGGCCATTATTAAGGAACGCCAAGAAGAGAGTGGTGCCACAACTGGCGGCACGGAATCCAGTGCGCCCCACCGTCGGAGGTATCATCGACATTTAAACAATAACGGTAGTGCATCGGCCTCTGTCTCAGCGCTAAAACATGTTGCATTACTACGCCCAGGGTAAGGCGATTTTTTGAGACTTGTGATGCGTTTTTTTTCCACCGAACTCAATATGTCACGTAGTGATTTTTTTTAAAATCATTTTTGATCCTTTGCGATTGCAGATCTCTTCGTAATGTCGATCGATCATGTCCGCAACATTTTGAGGTATTCGCTAACGGATTCAGTGTGGTTATTACGGAGTATTATCCCAAAGCATCCTCCCCTGCTACAACGCCAGGTGGTAGCAAACAGGTGTCTTCATTGTCCAATAGCCCTGCTCTTTCCACTCCCGCATCGCTTGTAGTACGTCAAGGCCTTGTCTTTGATGCTTCACCATAGTCTGATTTCTGAGTCTACAGATAAGTAATTTGTAAAATCTGGATCATTCTAAACCTAGTGAATGAAGTCACTCAGAAGATGGGCCATCACGGATCCGCTGTTTGATCACAAATCTCATCTTCGATAGCGCTTTGGTCTAACTTTAATCACTTATTGAAGTCTAGTGCTCTTCATCCTTGGGGGTATTATTTTTAGCTCTCGAACTATTTTCTACATAGCATCGGTATAATTTCTTAGAATCATATTTTTGTTTGGGAGGAAAATAAAGTCCATGGAAGACTACTGCTTTTGCTCTAACACCTAACATGGAGTCGTCAGGTTCAGTAAGCTTAAAAGAATGTCCGTTTCCAAGTTGCGCCTGAATGTATGCGCGGGAAGTAAGGCTAGAAGGGTAGTCATTATTATCAGAACCATCGGCAGCCTCAATTCTAATTTGATATGTAATTAAAAGCGTTTTTTTTCTCATTCGCTTCTCTTAAGGGCTCCACAAGCATTCCATTAGGAACTGGTGCAGCAAAAGTCGAAAACACTTCCCATTCTGACCATCCAACCGCCAACCATCTCCCAACGTCGCCGTCCTCTACAGGTGTTGCTAGTGGAGACCATCCCAGGTCAACTCCCTTGAACGATTCTACCGCCATATCCAACGGGGAGGAAGTGGAAGAAGAGGGGAAGGCAAAAGACCATTTGGACGTTAAAGAACCCCACTCTGATGAAGAGGGTTTTAATGGCGCTAGCCTCACCTCTCCCTTAATCGCGCCAAAATCGGAGGTGACTGAAGCTCCGGTGGAGAGTTTGATGACTGCAATGACTGTATCTTGTCGAAGGAAGCGACGCAAACGTCGGCTGCGGAGTGATACCTCTACCAATAATTCACCTCGATCTCTGCGTAGCAGTACCGGCTCCTCTGCTGTGGCGTCGCGCAGTCGACAAGCCAGTCGGATAGCTCGCGCTTCTCTCTACCGTGTAACAAGCGCTCCTCGTTCCTATAAGCGGCGGAAGATCGCCACTTCATCCGCCACTACTTCCGTGGAGGTCACTTCTTCTTCCGATCTGACCTCTCCCATAAACACGGAGTCTACCGCCCCCATGACCGACAGTTGCGGTGCTGTGGCACTGGAGATGTCCACGGCCAGTGCATCTACCTAGACACGCACCCCTTCTCTCCCCTCTTTCCGTGTATATATGTTATGTAGGCGGATCACCTCTCCCGCTCAGATCTCCCCGTTCCTACCACATCTTTTATGTGTACAGTCGTCAATGGATTCGTGCCTTCATCGCTCTCCTCTACCTATCTCCATATGTATCTGTCCGTTCGCTATGTAGAGGGAATGGTTGTTTGGATCAATAAACTTGCTGTGGAAGCGTACCATGTGCCACTTTTTCCACTGCCTGCTTGAGGACCGTCTTTTCACTGCTGTCTTTGATGCTTTGCTGCTCTTTCTTCGACAGTAAAAAGGGCTTAGGAGGTGGGATTTCTAGCGAAACGATGATACCGTTGACTGTGCCTCCGATTCCCTACCTGGTTGTCGTCTCTGATTCTGTTCTGGATGTGTGTCAATGTGACATTGGATAGGGGGATCGGGACTTCAAAAGTGGGACTAGTGGGTAGTACTGTGGGCTGGGGCTTTTGAGTGGTCTGTGAAAATGCGTGGTCTGGGGGCTGAAAGTGTACTTCATTTTGTTTGCAGGGAAGCCACCTAATTGGGGAATTTTCTCATCCCGACTTGCAGGTACGTTTTTTTTTTTCCTCCCTCTTCCATCCATCCGCATAGCTCTCATACGTGTCTCTTGCACTAGGCTTCTGTGCTTGACGTCGACTACACTGGGCGTTTTGCTTTTTTAGCTGGGTACGTGATCCTCCTCATTGTTTCTTGCAATTTTGATCATTTTCTGTGGATAAATCTTAATCGCACCTATTCTGCTTCTCATTTTTGTTTAGCTCTAAAGAGCTAGCTGTCATTGATCTTGAGTCTCCTCACGACAAGGTCTGCTTTGAAAAGATTGATGCCCTCGAACCGTCAATTTTACAGTGTCATCCAAATGACGGATCGCAGTTGGCTCTTGTTGTACGTATTTTTATACCCATTCGCATGCAATCCGATAATGATTGACGTCCAAAATAACGTCTGTCTCCTGTCAGTCTTTGAGACTGACACGTTGGAAGTGGTTATTATGATTCATGCAATAACCAGTTGGAAGGATTCCTACCTGTTAAACCCTCTCCCTGTACATCTTCCTCTCCTCGGACCTGCGTTGTGTGATTTTGGTGCTTATTTTTGGGAAAATCCAATTTCAGCGGAGAAATGTGTGTGAGGTGTACTCCTGGTCGTCCAATGAAAGCAGACTGGCTCTGGTGACACCGCTTCAGGGCTTCATCCGTCCAATCAACGCTGTGGATTGGTGTCCCATGCAACCCAATATTCTGGCCACAGCCTCTAATGAACAGTTTCGTTCAATCACTGTGTGGGATCTGAGGGATCCTGCCAAATTGGTGAAAAATATTGAATTGTTCTGTACGTCTCTAGTTTTCCTCATCCTCCTCCTTGTTGCGTCAATTTTTTTTTGACCCCCTATTGGGGTGGATTCTCTCGACTTCTGCAGCCTCCACAAGTCTGCTCTGTTGGGATCCATTCCGGGAGTACAATTTTGCCAGTGGAGGGAACTTCATGGTCCAATTTTGGGATCTCCGAGTACGTCTCTTTTCAACACATTCTAATTCACTTTCGTACTTGCTTAGTTCTACTTCGAATTTAAAACCTGCATCACTCCACATTATCTCATCAAAAAGCAGTGTGCGCATATGTCTGTCTGAACAGTAAACAAATCGGATTGTTGTCGACTGTCGAACGCACTTTCTTCCAGAGAGTGGTCAAGTAGCCGCATTTTGGCTTGAGGTCCACTGGTGACCTTTTGCAGGCCTAGTAGGACAGCATGTGCGAATACCGTCAGACAAGAAAGTGGACCTATCCCTATACAATTTTGTCCATCTGGCCATGGTTGGCATCTACCCGCTAAAATTGTTTAACTCTTGCCAAGTTATGATGGCTATAGTAAAACCTGGATCACTAAGGTGTTATAATCAGCTTTTAATGGCAGAAAATAGAGGCTGGAAGGTGTTTTGGCTTCTCCCTTGAAGGTTTCCAGTTGTCGGGATTTAATTCGACTCCCCAGGTTCTTTGCGAACCCTCTTCAGATATACTCAGGGCAATTTTTCTGTTCTCCCAGTGGTTGTGAACACATCCACGCTTGAAGTAGGTATCTTCTTCACACTACTCCCCTCTCTGTTGCCTCTCTACGGTAGACCAACACGCCCGAGCGCCACCTTTCAATGCAGTCGTCGCGGGTTCTTTCAATGGCTTGGTCGCCCGTCCGCAGTGGGGAGTTTGTTCTCGCCACCAAGGATGGCAGTCTTCGTGTCTGGCACCTTGACGACTTCGACAACGCTCTGCTTGTCGGCAACTACAAGAAGGTTCCAATGTTCCATCTACGCTACACGGTAAGATGTCCCGCGGTTACACTGGAATTATGACAGGCGCCACATACCACCAGTATAATTATTTCTCTTCCTTGTACGGGGGATTTCAAAATCAAAAGGGTAATTTGCAGAAGCAAGTAACGAATCTGTCAGTCAGATTGACTCTTCTTACACCAGCCTCCTTCACTTTGCCATCAATGCTAAGCTGCTGACCTCCAAAACACTCTTTTAGAAATCTAAATAGATTTTGTGTCATGTGATGGTGCGATTTTGAAAATTCCACCCTTATCAAAGAGCTTCTTGTGTGTTTGTCGAAGGCTGAACCGCCGGGGACGGGGTTAAAATCAACGGATCTACGGCTGCCTTTGAAATGCTATACTGCTGAGCGGCTGAATGATTCCTTACTATAGTGTGCTTGAGGGCCTCAGCAAGTACAAGTATCCTACTCCAAGTCCCTTCTACACCCTTCTTCTGGACAGGCTAGCAACGTGTGAACCAACAATTACCCTTACCACTAATTTCTTTGTGTCGTATTGCCATGATCGCATCTCGTTTTTGAGCTGGAAAATTCAAAGTTGTGGACAATCTTTTTTCTATAAACTGTTTTTGTCCACAACTATTGACTTAACTCAGAGCGTCGGACATTACTATGGCGATAACAGCTCCCCTCCTTGTTCTGATTTCAGCCTAAAGGGGCCGGGATTGTCAGCTTGCCACAACAGACACGATGGACAAGCGCGGGTTTGATACTCTGGAGGTCAGACACCCTTTCCCCCATGCGTCTGGTCCCCGCTCTGAACGGGGACGACGAGGGAGCAGGTGTGAGCTACCCGTCGGGATCGAGCATCATCAGTGAAGAGAGCTGTGTCCTCGGCTTTGGATGGTGTAGGCCTGATCTTCCCCCCGCCGCCGTCTTCAATGAGATCACCTTCGATTTGGAGAATAAGGAAAATCTACGGGATATGCGTATGCTTCTTGTTGATAACGGTTCTAATCTACCCCGGTGGTAAGCACTACATTTTTTCTGGCACCAAAAATTTACCACGAGGTTACTTATATCCATGTGATCATGCATCATGCATCTGTGTGGTGGACCGTGGGGCCAGTCTGTGCTGTTGCATTTGGCATTGGAAAGTCGGTTGGTGGGCGTACTCATTCCGAGGACTTTTCCATGCACCTTCGGGTGTTTGAGCTAGTCATTCCCTGAATGTACAAAGCATGGGTTTCTCCGAATTTCGGACCGAATCCGCTTGTTCTCCCCTAAGGCGCAGCTCATTTTTAATCCTTGAAACAATTCGGTTTTTTATTTTGTGCCCTAATTATAACGTGGCACCTTTATCGCCTACAGTTCAACCAGCCAATCTTGTCTCCTGGTCCCGTGATCGCCAGTTGAGGGTTCACAATCTGCCGGCTGCTTTCTTGCACGTCGATGGAGTGAAGCCATTATCTTACCGCAGTCCCCCACGTCCAGCGTCCTCAGAACCTGCTGCAAAGGATCCTGAAACTACTCTCCCTGTATAATAGCCGTCCTTCTCTCTTTCACTTCATATACGGCATTTTTTCACTTGTTTTAATGTTCCAGACCGAAGATGGCATCGGTAGCTCAAGTAGGCACATCTCCTCGGAACAGACAGGTTAATTATACGCCTGTGCAACATTAAAATGTCTCAGTGACTCATTAACAACCTTCCCTCTCTCTCGTTCTTTGTTTAGCTTCTCAATCCACCAAAACCGACCCTCTTGCCTTCCAGTTTGTCACGCAAGAACTCTCTCTTCTTAGCTCTTCCATTGGCCAGGTAAGCTGGCAAGTTTTTCCTCGGCGAGGCAAGCGACGACTTCATCTGTCTGTTCCTCCTCCTGTTAGTACCGAATCGACGATGTCGATCGCAATGAAGTCGACTGCACAGTTCGACTGACGCTCTATTACTGCCGTCGTAATCACTATCACCATCGCACAGTGTGCGGGTTCGATACAGGCGATGAGGCAGCTAAGTCACGCAATCGTTCTGACTCCCTTCCACTAACCGATCTGGACGCGCTCTTCCAATCCACCACCACCACCACCACTCCTACTAACTCAGCGCGACCAACGCTATTGACTGTGGCGAAGGCTGGAAGGACTCTTGAGTCCCTTCCCAGTGCTGGCAACTTAACCCTCCTGGCTCGATTTCCTCCCGCCTATCCTGCACCCAACTGTCCTCCAACTTTCGCTTTCATCGCCTCCAATCCCCTCGTGCATGAATCGACACTCATGCATATGCTCAAGGTATGTCGGATTGGTTTTGTGATTCTATGAGCCACTTGAGATGTGATTTGGCGGACTCGGTAGCACACCGTGTAATGGATTGGTATGCAAGAATGGAAATGGTCTGATAGAATTTGTCGTTTCGCTTGCGTAGCAAGTTTTATGCAACGACTTGTTCACATTGGGCCGATTCTGAGCACCTCTACCTGTGGTACCATTTGACCGCTATAATGGTATTGTTAATCTTGAGACGACCAATCTCCTGCCTTATTAGAGATCTTTGAGTAGGTCAAGTGTGAAAAGTTCATTCTCCGGCTTTTATTCTATTGCAATCCTTCACTCCACCTGTCATTCTTGATCATTGCTTTTTGTGTAGCAATCAGGTGATCCACTTTGATGTGTACTACTGCTTTGTTGTGATTCAGACCGTATTTCAGCACCCCACATCTAGTACAGCATCTATGGTTCATCTGAAAATCACACACATGACTCGCAGATAGAACTTGGGGTGGGGGCTGGTGGCCCTCAGAGTGAACTTGTGTACACTTCAAAAGTCGCTTTGTGAGTTCAGCCGCCATGCATTGCGCAATATCAGCTATGAAAGAGAGTGGAAAGTTTTTCAAATTTGATTAAATTCCAATTTGAAAATCTGAATGCCTTGTGGATCTTCCTGAAGTGAAGTGACGAATTGTCTCAAGCCACCGGTGGTCTTGCGGTTAAAACTTGTTATCATCTCCTCCTCACCTCCATTGTAGGACATTCAACGTACAGCCGAAAAGACGGTGTCCGCTTCCCGTGGGTGTCTGGAGCCGTGCATTCGAAAAGTCTTCAAGCATCTCAACTCGACCATTTTGTCATTTTCTTCTGACGAGGAGTCTGTAAGTTGAGATTGACCTTACCATTCGTACTTCAGGTCATTCACCATTCCTTTGTAACTTAATCCCTTTGCTCTTCTTCCTTCTGTAGAAGATAGGTGATAATGAGACCGCCCTGGCTTCATCCGATCCCTACGTCGGCTTTGCTCAAGAGCATCCCGATTTTCAGGCCTCCACCAACGGTGCAGAAACCGGCGCCGCCTCACAGCCGCCCTCTCAGGACGTGTTTGTCCCTTTCCCACGCACCTCCGGGGTTCGTATCTCACCCTCAGGCCTAATGGTGACCTTCGGGCTGCATCAGCCTCTTGTAGAAATTGTTCAAGCCGCTAGTCCAGTGCCTTTAGGATCCACTCGTACACCTCGTTCCTTCCACGACTATCTTCAGTTCACAGAGGGTAAGGAGCACCTCTTTTGCAAGGCTGCGGACAGTTCTTTGGCCAAGCAACAGGCAAGGTTATCGCAGACTGTAGATCAGATAGTGGGTGGTAATCGTAGTCTTTTGAAAAGATCGCTGAGTGCAGAGGCTGTCTGTGGTGGTGGTAGTGTTGGAGAGGCAGCACAAGGTACCTCCAGCACCTCTTCAATGGTATTTGGATCGCCCAAAAATGCTAATCGAAGACGTCATTATTCGGGAAAGACCTCTACTGAAACTGGAAAGGTGAGCTGTTCGTGGTACCTGTGTAGCAGATTTCATCGCTGCAATGGGTAAAGCTTCCTAATTTGCACTTTGTTCTCTTTCAGGCATCCACTACCTCAATTAGAAAGGCAGTAGTTGTAGGGACCGAACAGCCCACCGCAGTGAATCAACGAACGCGGACGCGGAGAGCGTCCTACGCCATTCGTATCACTTCATTCCATGCCTCGACTTCCGCTCGAAAGACTTCGTTTGATCGGACTCGTTCCAACGGTGAGTCTTTACAATTTGGCATATTCATCATATCCGTAGGAAGGCATTCAAAATACGCAGCACACTATTTAATTCTATTTCACCACCAAACCAATGGATTATGCAATTAAGGCTGTTTTTTCTCTCTTCACTGTCTATGGATTGTAATGAAGAGTATCCCACTTACCTACTACTCCTTGCTTGACGATACACCCTCGTTTTCTGTGCCCTGCATAGGTTCGCCTCGGGCCATTGTCAGCGACCTTTCATCGTTGATCCCCATGTCAAGGTACCTTGCCAACAACTACTCGTAAGTTACTTGGAGGCTTTTTTTACTCCTAAATAGCAATACCTGAGAGCCGTGCTTTCATGTCTTGAAACGATAAAAGTGACTCGGTTTTTTTACGTTTGATTATTTGGCAATTCAGTCCGCCTAGACTTTCCATTAGACGCTTTTACTGCCTTCATGTCGTGCGGATGATTGGAAGTGAAGGAATTGCCTTAATTTTCCGCCTTTGTCTCGTAAGTAGGGGAAAAAAGGCAAAATCTTTACTTATAATGCAATAATTTGGTTACTTGCCTACCCATTCGCTTCCGTTACGCGGGCCCCGAGGGCCTTAGTTGGGTGGCGTGGTGTAGGGGCCGTGGCGGTAGCCCCTCAACCCTTCCGTGTGTCTAAAAAGATTTCTTATGAGACTTTGAAATGTTGTCAACTAGGCATGTTCGAGCCGGGGCTTGCCTGAATCAATTCATGTCTGATCCGCTCTCCCGTCTTTGCCATTCCTTCAGGCTTGATATTGCGGATCCGAAGCGTATGTGCTCACAAAACCTGAAGGTCGCTCGCACAACTGGTCGGCTGGATCTGATTCAGGTTGGTTGAACGTCACGGACCCACACACGCACACACGCCCGACGCTAGGCACAAACTCCCCGCCTCATTAGACTCCAGCCCTCATTCAAGTCTGTTTGAGCGATGATAGGATAAACGTATTTGTTTCGTTGTACTTATCATTCACTTAGTATTTCCTTCATCCTGTAATCGGCCCAGTCATCCTCCCATTTTGTGGGCTTCCAAACGCTGCCAGATTGCGTGTAACTAGCTAATTTGTTTAATTTTCCCTAGTTTTGGAGCTTTGTGGCATCACTGGCTGGTGCCAAGTTGAGACAGCCTCCCTTTCCCGCCATCGTTCCGCCCTACGCCAGTCAATCTATTGGTCGATCCTTTTTTAATACTTGGTGAGTTAATTTCAAAGTCGTTAACCCTCCTCCTCCTCCTCCTCCCTTGGAAGCGTGAAAGGCAAATCGCAGGTCTAATTGGAGTTGACACGCTCGTGGAATTTTATACTCGATTTTTGAGAAGGTAGTCGGAGAGGCTAAGCCGAGCTGCATTCATTACCAGATCGCCGGAGGCTCGATTCGTATTGGTCTAATCTGACCCCAACTTTTTAATCTTGATCTTCTTTTTAATCTAATTCATTTTCAGTTTATCATGTCACCTATGTGTGACGAGCGGGCTTAGGCAAGAGAACCCGGGTAACACATGTATGCACCGGTAAAAGACGTATCAAGGTGGAAATTCTTCGAATTTCCGGTTCTTCTCTAGGCTCTCTCACTTTCTCTCCCTCGGAGATGTCCAGAGCCTGACAATGATGGGTTTCGTGATGGCCGCAATCGACGCGCAATCCAGTCCACCGGCCCTCCTCCTCACCGCGCCACTGAAAGCCGCCGCTATGGCTTTGAAACAACCACAACGCGCCTCATTCACGTGTTTTCGATCTTATCCCATCGAATCACAAAAGAGCCCCATTCGGCGTGCATTTCAACAGGTGTCCCAGTCCACTGCCGCGATGCAAATATCACGAAGATCGAGGTCGACTGTAGTGCTGCCCAACTTAGCTCTGCTGGACGCTCATCAACTGCACGCCTTGACGCCTGTGGAGAGGACAGACGAGGTGCGATTTGAATAGTCAATTTCCATGCTTTTCCTGACAATCTAAATCAGCCTCTCTTGATCATCATCCTGGTTAGGCGACAGGTCATTTTACACGGCCTTTTAAGGGCGAAAGTTGTACTGGAGAGGTATATCTTCCTAATCTCACTAATCGGTCTCCATCTATGCTTAAAATAGCTTCTTTCAAGTTGAACTTTAATAGCTGATGTAAATACCAACATCAAAGTCTTCATTTTGTGGTACACCTTTCTTTGCATACCGATTAAAATCACATGCGTGGGTCGTCAATTACCTGTAGTGAATGCTTTACTTGATCTTTTTTCACGGGCTTTTATGCTTAACCTACCCTTTGATATGACAGCAGTGTTTATTCATGCTATTCGGCTTCACTGACTCCGTGTCACAGATGGGCTGGTTGAGGCCACAGGAGCAGAGTAGATGTCGGTACGGTCTTGCTTCAAAATTGATCATCTGTGACTTCTTGAGCCAAAGTTTATGTTGTGTTAGGACAAGCGCCTCTGCTGAAGGCTGTGCGCAAGTTGTGCTGTGATCGCATTCCGTAAACCTGGGGAGCACGAGTACCTTGTGTAAAAAATGCAAACACGTCTAATAAGCTCTCCTTTGAGCATAGATTTCCAAATGTGTTGCCTCCTCCTCCTCCTCCTCCTTGCATAAACGGTCCTGTAAACCTACTGCGGTGCGCTTTCGGCCCATCAGGCAGTTCAGCCACGTCGGATTTGCCTTTGCATTGACGCGGCTCTGATGGAGTGACTTTCTTTTTACGCAGCGTCTAAAGTAGGAGTCGTCGACTTTGTTGACTAACTGTTGATGGTGTTTGCGTTGGACTGTTTCCTACCACAGTACAGTTTTATTGCAGTGCGTGCCTGTTTATTCAACTCAGGCGGTGTCAAGTCGTTCTAGAGGGAATGGTAAGTGAAAAAAAATGAGGTTGTAGACGTCCGAGAACTGGCAATTGAGCGTCTGTTGACAATACTTTTTTTTTCCCAGAGTACTCAAAGTAAAACCAGAAATTTTCAAGATGATGCATCAATGATGGCTGCTACCAGCGGCAATAAATATGCATGTTCATGAAAGGAGTGACCTTTTACTTACGGGCAGCTTGTTTCTCACTGGAAAAAGTGCTCCAGGTCGACCGTTTCAGGCTTTTGATAGCTTCGGTTTCATTCCTGTGTTCGCGTCCGGGCTAGTTGGAGAGGGAACGCCCTGAGGTTAGTTGAGGCAGAAGTGCCGCCTAGGCTTGAAGGGAAGCTTGACATGATTGCGAGTTGTGACTTCACAAACGGTGTTGTTTGGTTTGATCAGCATTATGCCTAACGGCTTCCTTTATCGTTGCCACCTCCTGTGGCTGGAGAATTAAGTAATGAAGTGCTGAGACTCAGTCCCAGCTGTGTTAGGTTCTGTCTCGACCATTTCTTTTGCTTCACAATTTGCTGTCAAAAGTCTCCAAATGTTCCTGGCTCTCCTTCCCGACAAAGAGAATTTGTAGATTCACTATTACTGGTTCTGTACCTGATGTGGCATGAGGTTAAAAGCAGCCGTTGTCACTTTCATTGCTCCCTCACTTGTGCGGGGAAGGAGGATAGGGCGTTAATTCCCCTCACCATAAGGCGCACATCTCAGGGGCGTTCACGGGCTCCGCACTGTGTCGCGAGGACGGGGCTTTCCTACGACTGTTTGGCCAGTTTGTTTCTTTCTGAATGCGAAGTTTTACACACTGGTTTAGGGTTTGTCGTGTTGAGTAGAAGGACCATATTTCTGGGTACTGGTTGGCTTTCAGCATCAAATTTATTAGTGAGGAATTGCGTCTGGACTCCATCATCTGCAAAGCAAACCCAGTCTCTTGGGTGCAAAGGAGTACCTTGGAGGTGTGGAATGGATAGCGGATTGATGGAGGATCGCCAGTGACGTTATTTGTTCCCTTGACGTGCCGATGGAAGTCATTCACCCATCTACCAGCACGATTTTCCCATCCCAGTTGATGTAGGTGTGGCACGAATCCCTTTCCCACCACTCCTGACTGCAAGTTCCTGCCGTTCTTCAATACTTGTTTGTTTTTCCAGTCCCATGCTCAACCAGATGGGCCAGTTGGGGCCATAGGGGCAGAGCAGATGTGGGTCGAGATTGGTCTTAGAAAAGTCAAACTTTACTTTTTGAGTGGCGGTTGGATCGGTCAGGAAAGCTAATTTGAATTGATACCATTACTAGAAGGAGCGCCTTTCTCCTTTGACACTTTGCTGACGACCGTGTTCCGAGTTTGTCACGGTCTTATTAACCTGTTTTCGAGTAGTAAAGGGAAGAAGTTGATGTGGCACTGTTGAATAACTCGCAACTTCAACATAAGCTTTGCTTTCATCAGGCTTCAACATCTTCAGATTCATTCATGCGTTCACATCCGGGCTAGTTGAGGAAGGAACGCTTTGAGGTTAATTTAGTCAGAGATGCCGTCTAAGTTTAAAGGGAAATTTGACAGTTATTGAAGGACACAATTGCGAGTCGTGACTCCACAAATGATGTCGCTTGATATGACCAGCATTGTGTCTAGCAGCTCCTATATACTGTACAAGGTAAATAGGTTGCATGTACACATGACACTTCCTTGTCTGAGACTCGGTTTCAGCCCTGTTAGGTTCTATCTTCGTCATTCTCTCCTTGCCTCGCCAAATTCTCTCGGTTAGCCTTCTGTAAGAGGAGGATTTGTAGATCCATTATCACTGAAGTTTTTTGTGCTTTCTCTTATTTCTCTGCCCTAGAAGCCAAGTAAAAATCAAGCCAAGGTGATAGTAACTACCATGAGCTATGGAGGGACGCGAATGGGACGCTAATCCCTTTTCCTCTCTCCCTTGTCATAAAGCGAAAAGCTTACGCGCATTGATGGATTTCGCATTGTCCTGCGGAGGCGAGGCTTTCCTTCCACTGTTCTGACTGGTCCTAGCTCCTTCTGAAGGCGAGGCTTTACAGTTATTGTGTCGGATAGGTAAATCTTAGTCATAGCTGTTGGTTTCGGCCACGACTGGCGAGGGCTTGCGCCCGGAGTCCATACCCACACAAAGCCAGCCTAATCTTTGGCGGATGAAGTGGTGCCTTGGGGGAGGGAGGGGGAGGGGGTGGGGTGGGATGGGATGGGATAGGATAGGATAGGTAGTGGATCGTTGGAGGATCGTCAACACTGACAGTGTTTGTTCCCTCGGCGTTATTTATCGTCGCAAGTCAGTAAACACATTAAAACCGCAGGACTCTACACCGTACAAATGCGACCGAGTCAACCGTCTTTGAGGGCCCTTTGTCGTCTATCGGGTACATGTCGATGGAACCCAGTTGATGTGCCTCGTTAGTCTCGACTAATTTTAATCACCCTTTCCTTATAAACAAGCAGGAGATGCTCTGAGCCGCGACGTGATGGCAATCAGACAATTCAAAGCCATATTATCATTGGGTTGTGTGCTTGGCCACTACATCCTCTGAAAATGTTATGCAAAAAGCCCAACGAAAGCCTTCTTCCGGTTTGTGACGGAGCCAACCTCGTCTCATCACCTAAACAGGCTCGTATCACATGAGACTCAATTGACACGATAAAAGCCAGCCGAGGGGTACACATAGCGGCCTCCGACAGTGTGTGTAAACAATTGCAGTCTACCATTCATTTCAGTGAGAGAATACTGAAAAGCCCACGTGACCTTCTTCAAGCGTGGCATTTCCTTGCATTTCAGGAATCACAAACCACTGCTCCGTCTACGATGGGGGAGCCTCTGAAGTCCACCACGGAGGACCCCACATCCACTCGGGCGTCACGTCAAGCACTGACTTTCAAATGTCTGCCTCACTTTAATGATTTCACACCATTCACAAAGCGGGGGTGTCAACTGATTTTCGATTGTTCCACTACTTCTAGGTGGCAAAAGCCCTACTGAGCAGTCTACATCCGATAGCGGAGCCAGTATCCCTTCGTGCACAAGGACGCGATCGAGTAGTTGCTCGGTCAATCCTTCAACTTCAGTCGAGAGCATAACTCCGGACCCTTTGGAGTCACCTCATCCTCCTTCCCCTAGTGCTACTCCATGCTACAAGATCCCTGTTGGGACCAATGTCCCCGAGTCTGAGGACTCTCGAAGTCGTCAAAGCTCCGAAGAAATCGCTAACATTGCTCTGCTTCAGCAGCACTTCCGCGGACAAGTGCTGATGGATGTTGGTGGAGTTACTGGAGAGGAGCCGCAAAATGACGCGCCTTACACCTCCCAAGTGTGGTGAGCTCAATGGTGTGAGAGTTAGTCTACCTAGTGGTGGTTACACTGAAGACTACCGTGTTCCTTCCCAAGGCTGCTATCGTTCAAACACGTACTCCAATACACACACTTTCTCAACGTCTACATCAACCTTCTCTCCGCGTGGGATCTCATAATGCCCCGCGCCAACTTCTCCGCCCAGTGGCATAAGGTCCTGACATGGCTTCACGTCCGCTCACGTCCCGATTTCTATAACCTCGGGTTAGCCGAACCCCCTGATCGTCAGAGCCAAATTCTCCTCTCCCCCAGTGAATGGCGAGCCGAACATATGCCACCCGTGCTAACTCACCTGCTCAGCCTTCCAGCCGTGCAGACAGAGGTGGTCGGTCCCACGGGTCTCGCGGGCTTTACTCCCACTCCAGCTGCCAAGACCACGACCGCCAATGCGGACGGTGGCCTGCTGCATTGTGCGGTGTGCAACATCACAGCCCGTGGCGTGATCGTGGCCTGTCCACTGTGTCACCACGGCGGCCACATGGGACACATGGCCGCATGGTGTATGCGACGGCGTGGCGATGGTGCAAACGTGGCCTGTCCGGTGCCCGACTGTGATTGTCACTGTAGGTATCTAAGGCTCCCCTCCTAACCTACTACAGTTCACTAACTTTCTGAGCTATCTGTTTTGCATTTTTCTGATTTGTTCAGAGTAAATGAAAGGAAACTGTGATCTTTTTAAACTATCCGAGTTAGTGTCTTGAAAAAGAGTTGCTTGCATATCTAAGTATGAGGTGATGGCTACAACAAAAGCACTGCCGCTTCAAGGAACAGATTTAAGACGAGAATGAAAAATGTGAAATCTCGATTTACAACGAGGGTAAAGTAATTTTTGCGTGGAGAAATCTGAAATAAACAGAGGTTTTGAGGCATTCACGAACGTGGTGTGAAACACATCGGGTGGATTTTACCATAGGTGAATATTTGGAGGCAGACTTTGCTTTCCTTTACAGTTTTGAATGTTTTTACACTTGTGTATATTCGGTTATTCAATGTAGTTATCAGTGTACTCGATACGGGCGCCTATAAAACGGACACAGGCCTGACAGATGGCACTAATGACACGCCCGAAAACCCCATTTTCAGGAAATTTTGTAACCTGATCTTGAAAGTTTTGGGCCCCAAAAGAATGGAGCCACCACATATTGATTAAATGAGGTACATAAAAAGACGAACACGTGGACAAAGAGACAGTCAGGAGTGAAGTATAAATGCGAGAGGTTAGCGTTAATTACTGACCAGGAGCTGGTGGGGTTGGGGTAGCAGCAGGGTGCTGAAGACTAGGCGAGGGTCTCCGTATAGCCGATGGGTCTGCTGGCGATGCCACACCGCCGCCACCGCCACCAGCACCCCCCGAAGTCGCAGGCGCGCCCATTGAGTGTTGCTGCTGTTGCTGTGGTGGCGGTTGTTGTGGATGTGGTGCCTGCGCAGTGGACTGAGGTTGAGGAGGACCAGACTGTGGGGCCATTGAGGGTCTCTGCGGTGCCTGTGAGGATGGATAACCTGTCGGTGGGTATTGTTGAGGCCAATGCTGCTGTTGTGGCTGCATGTAGGGCTGATGCCCATAACCACCACCCGGTGGCATTGGTTGCTGTTGCTGTGGTGGGGGACCGTTAAAGTAGACCCCACTTTGAGAGGATGGAACCCCATAGCCCGGTGGTGGGGCTCCGCCATAGCCTAAAATATTCAATGGATCACAAGAAACACCGTGGGTGCAATCTAAGAATGAGAGAGGTTGGACACCTTAGGAGAGCTATATGTGGTGTCGAAGCGCCGAAAAGCAAACCCAATTTCAGGTGTAAGTCTGAGTTAATCGTCCAGCAGAATTTAATACGGCCGATTTACTCCTACCAATTTGGGATGAATTCAATTGGTGTGGATGGACAAGGACCTGAAGTAGCGTAATAAGCTTACAGCTGTAAGCCAACAGCAATGGTTTACCGAACGTGAGCAGGATTAACTTACGGTTGAAATTCCAACAAGTTTGAGAAAACCATACGGATGTCAGTCCTCAAACAATTTAAAAAATGCTGTCGTTAGGTCTTACACCAATCCCGCACATCTAATCACATAATGCATTATCAAACAGGGCCAAAATTACTTACTCTGATAGTATCCAGCAGATGGAGCTGCGGCCTGTTGCGAAGGTAGTGGTGGCTGATTCTGAGGAATCATTCCCATCTGCGGGTCGGCAGAGGCTGATGAGACCGGGTAGTGTCCGGAGGGCGGTGGCTGCTGAGACATGTCGGATTGTTGTGGTGGTGGAGGCTGCTGTTGTTGTTGCTGCCAATAGCTCTGCTGATGGGGATGGTGCATTACCGGCGCTTGCTGCTGTTGGTAGGGTGGAGGCACGGGAGGAGCCTGAACCTCTGAGTAAGGTGGGCGCTGGTAGCCGTGTGGTGGCGGAGGATACCTTTGCGGCGGCACCATGCCTCCACCTGGGTACCCTGATTGTTGCTGTTGTTGATACTGCCCCTGCCACGATGGGTACATCTGCTGCGGTTGCGAGGCCGGATAACTCGGTGGCGGCGGCGGAGGTGCCTGCTGAGGCTGCGGAGTGGGGTAACCCGAGTAGGGAGGTCTCCCACTTTGAGGATAGTAATTGGGAGGATAACGACCCTGGATCGGAGGCGGTTGTGGAATCGGCTGCTGTTGTGGCTGTTGCTGCTGTTGGTGGTATTGATACTCAGGTAGTGGTGGTTGCGGCGCTTGCTGATTTGATGGCATCGTGTAGTTAGGAGGAGGTGGCTGTGAGCCACCACCACCCATCACAGTTGATGAACTCTGAGCCACCGACTGCTGTTGGTCTTGGGCCATTTTGGAGTTGGGATCATCCACTTCTGGACCCGGCTCGGAGGCAGAAGCGTCCTTCTTGATAGACTCTTCAACAAGTGCGCTGTTATTTCGCTCTACTTCCATCACTCCCTCCGTAGATGGTGGGGGCTGTGTTGACGCAGGAGCATAGTGAGGTGGAGGTGGATACGCTTGCGATCCCGGGAGAGGGGGACAAGGATAAGATTTTCGATTGTATTGGGCCTGCTGCTGCGCTTGTGCATAGCCAGGATCCTCCATTGGAGGTCCTTGCTACAGAAAATAACGTATGGCTTTTGAAATTAAAAAAAACAGTAGAAACAAAAAAGGCAAACCATACATTAGGTGCGTGTGGGACCTGGGAAGCAGCCTGCATTTGTTGTTGTTGCTGCTGCTGCTGTTGGAGAAGCTGAGCTTGACGACGCCTCTCAGCCTCTGCGATTTCGGCCTCCCTTTGCTGAGCGCGCTGTTTACGAGCCTCATTCTCTGCAGCTTGGCGTTCGCGCTTCTTCTCCTCCTCACGATCCAGATCCTGTTTCGCCTTGACAATCATGTCAGCAAACTGAGACTCAGAGATACGAGGAGTTTGGGCCATCAATTTACGGTATTCTGTGTAAAACGCAGCCGACTCGTCTTGGATGCGGTGCATCTTAGCCTGGTGTCGTAGCTCACAGTTCTCGATTTCACTGCATAGATTCTTTTTGTGGCTCTTCAATTGTTTAACCTGCATCTGTAGGGTTTGTATACGAGTCTCAGTAATTAGCTGGCCAGGATCGGGTAGCTTCGTGTCATTAAGAATTTCGTGCATGAGACGATGATTGCGTTGAAAGCGAGCCGCTGCCACATGTTTTACGGTGAACTGCTCATCAGGATCTTCTTCATTATCCTCCAGAACATACGACTCTCGTAAATCGACTGGTGGTTCATGCTTTTCACGAGATCGCGCAGCGCTCCGACGCTCTTCCTCCTCAATGACTTTTTCGGCTACAAAAACAGAGCTCAGGAAACAGAAGCACATGAGTAAGTGTGGGGACGCAATATACCTCGTTCTTTGGCAACAACCCACGCTTGGTAAGCAGGAGAACTGTGGTACTGCCGAAGGGTATCATTGTAGCGTTGCTTTTCGGCCTCGTATTCTTCAATGTAAATGTTTTTTTCTTCATCAGGCAACTCACGCCACATCTGCCCAATAATGCGACCGACCTCCCACAATTTCAGCTGCGGGTTTTCATTTTTCACTCTCTCCCACACCTGCAGATTCAATACAGTGAATGCTCACTACCTTCCTGCTATACCGCATATATGGCATCAGTGGTTTCTCTGGGGGTTTCGGGGGCTTAGGAATACGCGCATCGGCCTATTGTAAGAAAAATAAACGCAGCCTACCCTTGGAAGAGCTTTGCCAGGAGGAACAATCGACGAATGCATCACTAACAACCCGCAAAAACGAGAAGCACGTAAAATGGCGAGAGCGCGCTAGGGCGGCGGGCCAGCTACCTCGCCTGTTTAGTACTATAGCGGTGAGGACTGCGGGTAATTTTGATCTAATCGTATGCTTATTTACCAATATTGTTGATAATGAAATTCCAAAACTTAAAATGACTTACCTCGTCCAATTAAGACGGCTGGTTGCAGAAAGTCACTCGGAAAACAGTTACACGGACAATGGAAAAATGAATAAATGGCTGTAGCGCCAAATTAGCTGCCCATCTATGCCTATAGAATTTTACTGCACTACCAGGCTTTTAGAAGGAAAACCCACATCTGCGGTGCAGTGCAACAGTTAATTCTGTAGCTTCTTCCGGGTTATCTCATTAGCCTCTCAAACCTTCCGTGTATCGGTAGTACACTTCCTGTCATGCTGTACCTTTTTCTTACAACTTCGTAAAGGAGCCTCAACCTTGCAGTCGGAAACTCGTTTCTCTTAATGAAAGAAATTCTTGTAATATTTTCCCAGAATCCAAATTCGACTGACGAATTTAAAATGAAATTTGGTTCGTTTGCAGCATTAAGGTGCCTGTAGCGTTCCGAGGCTCTCTTTAAGGCAAAAGAAGGCATAGTACTGGGGTAGAATATATGTTCTGGAAACAGAGGGCTTGGGGGCTGTTGGCACGACCCAGAGGCCGGCCAACCGGCTAGTACAATATGGCCACCCAAGTGACTGAAACCAGCAGTGTCACCTTGCATGAAGAAAGCTACGCCCAGAGCCACCATAATAAAATACCCCCTCAATGCTAGAGCGGTTAGTTTAATTCAGACTTTGATTATCTAGACGCATATGCACCGTCCCAAGACCTTCCTGAAGGCAAGGTAAAGCATAATATTTGGGCTGAACACAAAGTTCCAGCAAACGGGAAAAGGTTGCGGTCTCTGGCACGCCCCAGAGACCGGCCCACACGACCCAAGTCACCCTAATTTGAACTGGCATTTATTCCAACAAAGCTATATGGTTCCGGTCTTCGATAGTTGTGCTTTTATTCATGAGCATTACCTCGAGGTTTTGTCAGTAGCTTTTTGTCCCTCCTGTGTGTTAGCGGTATATCTTAAAACCTTAATGGGAGTCGTGGCGCCAAGAAATTGCCAATCATTGAATCATTTCTACCAAGGCATAAGAATGTTTTCCCAAAATTGCTTAACTTACTTCAAATCTTGGTCGTAACCAGAATAATGCAAAATGGTTTTGCAAAATGTTGCAAGCCATTTGAATACCTGTTCCGCATACAACGCTTTTGTGAAAACCAAGGATGCACTTTATAAGTGTTATATATCTTAGCATTATGTTCCGCACAATACCTGCACCGTCATGCACACTGCATATTATACTGGGGGCACTTTTTGGCTATACGCAGTGAGATTGTGGTCCCAGTTAAAAGATTGCAGCAAGCTTTTGCGTATGGATTCTGATGTTGATACTTTTAAAATGATTTGAATGTACTGATATGCATTTATCAGAGAGACCTTGGCGAGCATTTTAATTACTTGTGATTGGCCCTGGGGGTCTCACGTAGTCGGTTTCGGTGGGAGGTTCTCGCAGAGATGGTGTGTTGCTATTCCGCGACTTAATCGTAAAAGTGGACTTGATCCTCCAGCTTGTTTGGATTTGACCCATCCCAACCTTTCAGTGTGCTCATATTCTTTCCGAATAGTATATTTGTGCTCTTTTTTTGAAGAATAGTAACGCAACCTATAATTTTCGAATGTCTATAATTCTGCTTTGCCTAGAGTAAATAATCGGAGCGGTTTTCTTCAGTGCACTTCTTGCATGGGTACAGTGCATATGCTTTTGCTCCAATTCGCTACTTTCAGATACTAATTAAACTTGATAACTGATCTTTAGAAGTCATAACATTAAGGTAGCTGTTAATGTCAGGTCTTCAGAAATGAATGCTGAACAAAGACAACGGCTGAGTCGGATGCAGGTTGATTTCGTGAAGGGACTGCGTGATATCGAGGAGATTACTGATTATCTCCTTTGTCATGAAATTCTTTCGCGGACTCAGGCTGAGAAAATCCTCTCCTCCGGTCCCGTAGTCGCCGACCAAGTTCGAACCCTCCTCAATGTGCTAGTCCGCTGTGGTCCCGACGCCTACGATACCTTCATATCCGCCCTTTCCGAAACTAATCAGTCTTCTTTTGCCGAAAAAATGGCCAATTTAAGCATGAGTCCCCGATCAGTGCATCCAGTCTCACCTCCCTCCAAGACGAAAGCTCATGTCACGGAGCACCCCACACAGCCGATTGCTGCATATCCCGTCAACTCCGCTCCCCACGGCTACATCCTCTTAGTAAACATCTCAAACTTCGAGGCGGGCTCGGGTCTCAGCAACCGAATTGGTTCATCAGAAGATGTCGTTGCTTTAAAATCTCTCTTCACCGACCTCGGTTACTTTGTTGAAGTACTTCTAGATCCCACCGCCACTGTCTTGGAGTCTAGTCTCAGTGCCTTTATAAAAAGTCCCAGTCACTATGAGGTTGACGCCGGTGGTCTCATTGTAATGTCCCACGGAGTGCAGGACTACATCTACACTGCCGACGGAAAACTCTTTGCCATTAATGACATCCTCGAAGCCTTTACCAACAAATCCTTCCCAGCCCTAGCCGGCAAACCCAAGTTTATCCTTTTTCAAGCTTGCAGAGGAGAGGAGAAGGATCGAGGATGCATATTCGAGCCCGATGATGCAAGCTTCATTGCATCCCCATTGGAAAGTGTGGACGCTGGGGTACACAAGACATTGTGGAAGTGTCTGCCCTATATGAGTGACTACATAATCGCCTACTCCACCCTGCCAGGCTTCGTGTCCTGGCGCTCGGAGAAGGCTGGGAGCTGGTTCATCCAAATTCTCGTCGATGTATTTCGCAAGTACGCCAGCTCTCTCCATGTGCTCGACCTGCTGACCGAAGTTAATCGCCGTCTGGTGGAGGAATCGCAGGAGCGTGAGTTTAAACAAATCACCCAGCAGTCCCACACCCTCACCCGTCCCTTCTACCTCGCTGGCACGCATTCTCAATCGAGGTGATGCCAACGTGTTAGTCGCTTCCTAACTTATTATCATTTCTCTACTTGTCATCCGCCTTTTCGATCGCATCTGGGCGCAGATGGTGGGCCGTAAACATAACACTGCCATGTTTATGTTCAACGGCAACGCCTCAACGTTGGATAAAAAACCCTAACATCCAACACAGCCCGTCAGTCAGTTGAAATGCCACAAGCTTATTGTCGCACTAAGGATGAACATGCTCTTCCAATTCATCCTAAATATTGCTGTGAAAGAGGGAGGCCAAATCACGGGATAAAATGCCACTTTTTTGGACCCGCTAGACTAGTAAACATCGGAACATGAGTAACCCGGATCGTTTGGTGACTGTTAAATCTATGGTACTAGTCAAGTAAACAAGCGACTGATATTTTAGTAACTGTAAAATGGGAAAAAAGTAAAACAAGGTGAATGAATTTTACAAGTCAAGGAGGCTGTACATAGGTAGACAAACATAACCTCTCCTACTCGGCCATCGCCATGAGTTCGTTGAAGGAGACAGGATGCCAACCAGAGTCATATGAGTTGTAGCAGAAGGCGACATTGCGGTCGAAAAAGACCTGCTGTGCCTCTAGGCGATATACCTGTTTGCCCTCGTGAAAGCGATTCGCAATGGGGAGAAAGAGGAAGCCTCTCTGAGCTGCCGTCTGTTCCACCTGCTCCCTCAGGTTTGTCGGCGGGAGTTGTGCCAAAGGCACAAACGGGGGACGACGTGCAGCACCACTGTTGGGAGGACCTGGGGCTATTTGGGAATTCGGTGCTCTTCGATACGACAGGGCGTCCTGAAATGGCAGGATAATGACTATGTTCAAAGGGGCCACACTAACTCTTGGTAAAACAAATGAAAAACACTAACTGGAGCTATTCCGCGCATCGCACATTCCATGAAACTGAGAGCCTTCGTAAGCGCGTCCTTAATACTCGGATAGTCCGTCAACTCAGGAGGAATTTGGCCCTTCCAGCCCGAGTACCAGGCTCCAATTTCGCTGAATATCTGACCAGTGGAGGGGGCGTGACGGTTGCGCGAATCTACAGCCTGGGTGAGCCACTCGGAGAGACAATGGAGCCAACGTGGCAGGAAGAAACGCTCCAGGAGGTCGGCTATTACCGCAGGATCGACAATTTCTAGCCAACGCATGACCCAATTCCAGGGTTCCATGTTCTGGTCCGCAGGATTTATCTAATGGAGAGGGGTAACAATTAAAATCCCCCACCATGTTTGAAAATCGACATCCCCGAGTAGTGACTGGGTAGGATTGCTCTCGCTTCGGTAAAAAACGGGAACTGTGTTTGCATGCGTGTTGTGAATGCCAAGTTCTGTCGACCCTTGAAGTTTCGTTTCGGCATCTAGTCTTCGATTGGCTCCAGGTGGACGCATAAATTTAGTGCAGTGCACGGTCATGGAGCGTTATTCCAAACTTTCAGGTGAAAGCCATTTCTTTTCCTCCAACTAAATAATTACTAGATCCAACCTTGCACAAATATTAGCGCGTCACAATCACCCTTCATCAACGGGGTGGTCTGGTAAGTCGAGCAAGAACGGGGAACTAAAAATGCAAGACTTTTACTATAAAAACGGGTTCTTAATAGGTTCAAAATGCTAAACCATTCAGTACCTGGCATTCAGACTGCCTTTAGATCCATTAAATCGCATTGACACTAGTTATGACAGCCTTTCGATTAGCTTGTATAATAAAGGCTTGAAGATTTCGATACCCTAGTACTGAGACAGGTGACAATGCAAGAGAAACGAATGAAGCAGGGTTATGAACACACTGTTGCAGGGATTCAGCAAGCCAGCCAAGAAATGCACAAACAACTCCCTCGGCATTCATCAAGGGAGGCCAGTTGAAGAATCCCTAGTGTGGGATAGGGGAGACCTGCTTGGTGATCGTAATATCACTTATGCAAATAGCCTCGACTACTCAGTGTGCAGAAAAGTAGAGCTGTTGCCAAGTACGGTGCACAAAACATCTCCCCGAGTTACAAACAACAACTTAATGCACACAAAACGCCACCAGTAAAGGAGTTGAAGAATTAAGTACCAGCAAAGCTAAAAAACTTATGCTTGTATGAAAAAGTCAACATTACCCTTTATTTACTTAACGGTAGACATAAATTTCTACTATCAATTGATCCCTTGATTCATAAAATCGTACCGACACCAACACAGCCAGTAGGAATGAGTTCGAGAAAAGGGGATTTGCCTTGCCTGGAAAGTCGGTATGAAGAGGGTTAAGACTACTGGCAAAGAGATTAACCAAGCAAATACAAGGCTAAATGAGTTCCGGAAGGTAATGCTAATGTGAATTGGCTATCACCATTGAGCAACTGAGTGAAGACTCACTAGTAAGGGAGATAGAGGGAAGGAGGAACTTGCCTGAAAAGTTTGCATGACCAGAGCCAACTTAGGTACGACATTGCGACTTAGGAAGATGGTCATTTGGGTCATGGGGATGACATTACGCCAGGGCAGGAGGACTGAGCTGGCGGAGGCGTCGGAGGGATGCCAGTTGGTGAGGCAAAGGGCTAGTTTGTGCAACACCACCTCGTGCACAGTGGCGAGGCGAGAGGCCCCACCGAACCACGGCAGCCAGGGGTGCAGCCACGTGTGGATGGGCACCGTATCGGTCAGCGGGTTCCACGCGTCTACTGCCGTCTGGAGTTCAGGGAAGAGGAGAGAGTTTAACGGTACCACCAATAATGATCAGTTGAGATTCAAATCACAAGGCGTTGTAATGTGTGAGACCTACCCGAAGACGGGGCAGCACCAGTCCATCAAGGAGGTCGTGTTGAAGAAGGTCTTCGGGCAGGATGGATTGCCAGGCCTCGAAGACAGCGAGTAGGCGTTCGCAATCATGCGGATCCCACTCTGTAGTGATGCAGCGCCGCGCTGGCGGCAACCAACTCGTCCGCAGGAGAATCTCAAATGCACCCGCGTCATCCAGGGCGCTACGCCACTCCGACAACACAGCAACGCCGTAGCTTGGATTCTAGTGGGCAGAAAGGAGGAAGACATATTTGAAGACTGGATGAAGTAGATACACTAGGTGTTCAAATTTAAAACGCCAGGCCTAAGTGAATGCTTGGACTCGGACAACAAAACATGCTTTTACCAGGAAGAAGTACCAATAGATTCAGAATGCGAAAAGGGGGTGGAGGTAAACAGGATTCGCGACGGATACCCTGAGTGCTGGTAGTTCGGTTGCAGATTACTGTCGTACGCACAGACATCTATGCAGTAAATATGGAACTGTGAGAGTAAAGGGGCCTCAAATTTAGCCCAGGGATTACATAGTGAACATTCAACTATTTTTACTACAATAACTTGGATTTATTATGAGTAGAGAAAGCATAATTCCCTGCTGAAACTTCATAGACTTCACAGCCTAGAAAGCAGAGCTGCGCCTTGATAATCCGGCAACACAAATTTACTGATAGTTATTTCAGACGTGCATTCAAATGCCAAAAAAAGGCCAAACCTCAAATAAAATCGCTGGTGAGTTTAAGATCAGAGTCGAAGAATTGCGAAACCAGCTGGATTGTAGACAATGGATAGAAGCACCATTGAAGATCACGTGCCCCACCGCCATGCGACTCAAATGAACTCGACCACAGTAATACTGATTATAAAATCCTTTTTATTGAAGTTTATTCAAAGGATCGGAAGTTGCCCACATCAATTTGACGTATAGAGATTCAGATAGTTAGAAGAGACAAACGCATGAGAAAACTCACAACAAGGGGTTTCCAATTAATCAGCATGCTGTCCAAAAGAGGCCGCGCCACGGCAGCGAGGAGGGCGGGCAGTTCGAAGAGATCAGCGCACTCCCGCCGAATCCGTGTGAGCCAGGAGGAACAGGCCTCGGGGCTAGACCCACACTCGCCTCTTTTCAGGGCGCATTCGAACTGACCGATGAGGTCCAGGGCTGCTGTCAACTCATCTACATCAAACGCTGCCTTTTCCACCACCTGTTGTTACGAGTAAAATGGGAGGTCAAGTAACAAGCACACTTGTGGGTTGCGAAAGTGAAAAGCAATAACTCATATGAGATAGACAAGTCCCAGACCAGGCAGCACAGTAAGAGACGAGAGCAGTTTCTCGATAAGTTACACAAAAATATTTTTGACGATTCCAACCTTTAAAGCATAAAAACTACCTTAGTCCTTTAAATAAAGGAAATGAGGAGAAATAGCGTCTGGAAAGCAATGGCTGGGATTTTACCAGTGAAAGAACAGCTTGAAGCAGAGGGCCAACTAAAAGCATTAAACCTCACTTTATCATCAAATAGCTATGCAGTAAGCTCAGAAAGTACTAATGATCTCAGTTTGTCATGCGTCATTAAACCTGGTCAGAGTCCAAAAACGCGTCATCTCAGAACGATATTTGCTTAAACTGCATGAGTGAATGTTCTATTCAACCGTCGCGAGAGTGGTGTTAAGCCCTGCCGTTATTACCCATGCGACCAGACTGTCAGCCCTCTTAAACGCTAATAAAAGGCTATTTTCAGGCTCCTATACCTCACAAAATCGCAAATATCAACTCCGACGAGATAGAGTTAAAAATTTGCTAGAACTTAAGCAATTTCCTGGTGCAATGGTATTTAACCAATTACTAGTAGAAGGATTAGCATCAAATAATGATAAGACCATGTCCATTGAGAACCAATGTACAGAAATGTGGAGATCTGGGAGTTGAAAACAGAAACGAAAAGCAAGACCAGACCCGACTGAGACGATCGATTTCATGCTGTAGTCCAGCAGTCCTATCCTCCTCATAGCGCGCACCACGATCCAGACGCCTGATCTCATCCTCAGTTGATTTGATAACGAGGTCAATATTGTGGCAGAGCACAGGCACCTCGAAGAAGTGACCCTCAATACGTCGCTCACGCTTACGCGATTCTGCATCCACAGCATCATCGTCACCCTCATCAACACGTCGACCATAGCGCGAAGAACTAGACAATGCAGCCTCGTAGCCCTCATACACACGCTGCTCCCTCTGCGTCATATCAATCACCTTCACTTTGCTCAACTCACTATAACAAAAGAAAGAGGAGAGATAAAGCGAAAAGAGTCTCCGTGTAAAAATTACCTGTTTTGGATAAAAGGACCATGCAATTTGATCGCTGCAGCAGGTGTAGCTGGGCTAACACTAGCAATAAGTTCATCAGCCGACATATAAATCGCCTTGTGAGAACGCTTTTCCGAGCCCGAGTCGCCGTTTACAATCGACTTTTTCTTGTACCTAGGAAGGCCAGCTAAAGCGAAAAACATTGCAAACAGATTAAGTCATACGCACAGAAAGAGGTGGAGGAACTCGTTGCTGCTTACTACTATCACCCTGACGCTCTTCAGACAACAGGGCTGGTTCATTTCCTTTGCGAGGAGCAGGAGCAACTTCAGGACCCATTGAACCGACTGCACCTTTTCCAACACGCTTGACTGCTTCCACTGGAGTAGCGATACCCTGCCCAGCTTTGCCGAGACCCTCACCAGCTTTAAAACCCATCTTCTGCAATAATTTCATTCCAATGCCTTTGGTGTGCCGCTCCCATGAACCAAAACTCTGGGTAGTAGACGAAGGCATGGGTTTGCGTGATCGGAATGGCGCAGACTTGGAAAAAGCGTGCTGTTTCGGCGTATGTTCCTTCGCGTGGGTATCTACAGAAAACAAGCGCTTGTCCTCTTCCTCATCTGATATTCCGACATCCAGATCCTCCTCGTTCACCACAGACTCCGCAGTTTTGGAACCCTCCTAGAGTAAAAAAACGATACGCTAGCTGCAGCCCACGCACGATCCCACTTAACTAACTAAACGAAAGTCTTCAGCAACACGAAATTCTTAGCGGTATGCAATGGATAATGAGACAGCTTTGATGAATAGGTATGCCCCATTTGGGACTTTCGCCTGAGCCAAATGCCCCAAAGGAATACATTAATGATAAGATACCTTAATTCCACCACTGACAAAAGTGATGGGTCCAGAATAGTTTGAACCCTTACGCTTGCGAATAGAGGCCATAGAGCTCATGCCACTCTCTTCAATTTCCGAGTCAGAATCCGAGGCGAAGACACCATATATCTGCTGCTTTTTAGAAGTAAAGTTACGACGCTTGAGTGGGTCAAACATGTACTCATAATCCTGCTCTGAAATCCCAAACTTATCCATCTCCGGTGACGAATCCATCTCGAACCCAAGTGAAATCAGGCGGCCGCGAAGAGGTGCACTATAACAAAAACACTTGGGACTAAATGTTTCGCAAATTAAATAAAATAATGCTATTTAAATCAAAATGCTTAATTATAAAGCAGGACTAAGGATCGCCATGTAGGTGTTTAGCAGATAGCCAGGGCGGAATCGATTGAAATCGCAGATAAATGAGTCAGTAGCGGATAGAGAAATCGGGTTAAAACTTCCCCTATTGAGTCAAGTTACCTTTGGTCTTAAAAAGTAGTCTTATTTAGTGCTAAAAGCACATATTTTAATTCGGCATCTGTGTTAGACTTCACAGCTACGATTCGGTCGAGTAATATTTTATGGCCACCCGTGCGCCAAAAAGTGCAGAGCATTTATCAAAACAATTTGAAAGGGAGGTAAGGCCTAGCAGAAGCAATTCAGACATTTTAATTCTACTACTTGCTGCCAAATGATTGCATATCCTTTGACCTAGATGCTCCAAATGATCCCCTTTCGCGAAGTACTAAAATGAAGCTTTGTACACTGAACTTCATCACGCCTGTAGTACTTTGTTTGTTCGAACTGCTGGTTTCGGTCACTAGGGTGGCCATCTTGTACTAGCCAGTTGGCCGGCCTCTAGGCCGTACCAACAGCCCTTAAGCCCTCTGTTTCTAGAACATACATTCTGCCCCAGTAATATGCCTTCTTTTACCTTAAAGGGAGCCTCGGGACGCTACATTGGTGGCAGCGGAAAGCGGACCCGACTTTGATGGATTTTATTCTGCTCCACGCCGCTTCTAGCAAACTTTGGCTGTGTGAAAGAAGTACATGTGCCATGGATGGGAGAATTCCTCACATCCCATAACAGAAGGGTTGAGATCGACGTTCATCTTCGGCACCTCCCTTGCCGTCGTGTTCTGCAGGGAAGCTATCAACAACTGAAGCGACACTAGCCGTGAATTCCAAGTCCAGTGCACCTGCCAAGAAGGATCAGTGACGTTGTGGTCAAGCATCCTCTGTAAGCTCTCTCTCCTGTTCTCAGGCAACTTGCCTCCCTTCGCTAAAATGTGCATCTGCAGATGTAGAACGAGCGGGACGCCATTTGATAGCATCGTTTTATGCTTTGTACACTTGGATCATGTGCATCCCGCTCCTATGAGGCCCGATTGCCCCATTCGCTCAGGGTTCTACGATACCCTCGCGTTTCTTCCACGGCATCAGAAAAGCCTGGAATCACAACTTGTGTTGTGTGTGTCTGCATTCGTCCAAAAACTTGGATTCGTGCCCCCATCTCCCATTGGACCGCATTGTCGTGGGAGAGGAGGACTAAGATATGCGCATTTGCTGCACCGAGTGCTACGCAGAATTGAGGGTACTACAAGAAGACATGCGCTCGAATCTCGGCTTGCACGGTAAGCTCGTGGGTGCTTCTCGCAGCACTGATTACGTTGTGATGGCTGACACGGGAGGCTGACCAAGGGGAGCGTCGGGGACGACGCTCGAAAGAAGAGAGGGGCTGTGTAATACTTTGTTTGTTCGAACTGTCGGTTTAGGTCACTTGGGTGGCCATCTTGTACTAGCCGGTTGGCCGGCCTCTGGGCCGTGCCAACAGCCCCCAAGCCCTCTGTTTCCAGAATACATATTCTGCCCCAATACTATGCCTTCTTTTGCCTTAAAGGGAGCCTCGAAACGCTACAACGCCTACCCAGCTGAGCGAACCATGAACTGTTGCGAAGTAATTACGGGATGAATTTTTAAGCCGTGATAAAGCCTGTTTTGCGAAGACTGAATCGGCACAATCAGTAAGTATGGCAAACTGGGTGACTTTTATCCAACAAAGTGAAGTAAAATAAACAGGTTTTGCAGAACGATAACAAATCGAATTTGTTCCCTCGTAATGATTTGTAAAATTGATAGAAATAACAGCAGTACTGTGACATTTCCTACTTCAAACACTACAGTGTTAGTAACTTCCTCCTGGCAAGCACCCAATTACACAAATGTAATTTTATTTTATTTAATCATTCGCGCAAGTAGGAAGGGCGTAAGCGGTATTTACTTCTAAAACTTGTTTCGTTTGTAGGTATTAGAGGGGTTAGGATTGGTTGATATTATAGCGTTGATATTTGACAAGGAATGCAGGGCTTGAATGAATAAGATATCATTTGAATTGACATTTAGCATGAAGTTCTGCAGAACCCTCTCTCCACAGCAATAATGGTTTTCACCTGACCTTGCAGAATAACACATTTTTCCTTCATATCGTAGTAGATGGTGTCTCTCAAGTCTGTAAAATTAAACAGTCCCGCCCTAGCAAAGCTCTGGTTTTAAGGGTACTTATGGCTTCTCTTTGTCACTTCCGCTGGGCAGCATACGCTCTTGGCCATGCTATTACTGTGGAGAAATCCTCCTTTTTCTCCCCTTCCCTTCTTCCATTCCCGCTATCAGAAGGCTGGGCGGTACGAGATATATTTATTATGATAGATGCGGGGAAGTATGAGAGTGTTGTTTTTACTACGAGGGAGCCTCAGACCCTTGAGAGAAACCACGAGCGACAGTGACTAGGGTGAAATTGTCCTCCCGCCTCTGGCCTACAAAGCGCATTTAAATAACAATTATCACACAGCCTCCTCGTTCTTTTGAGCGCCGTCTCCGGTGCTACTCTCGTTGGTTGCCTTTAGTTATGCCGTCGGGCGGTTGCATTTCTTTTACAATTACGTAGGCTTCATCCTCGTAACCGACCGACGGGGTACTTTTGTAGGGTCGAACCTTGTTATGATGGACGGCTATTGGCTAGGTACAGAGTTCTGCATTCCAGAAGAGTTAGTTCGTGGGAAATAGAACCTTCACTACACAGAAGGGGTCTCTACTCCAAGGATAGTAAAATTTACGGTGTGTTCCAGGTGGGCGAATCGGCCCGTATATTTGATTGAGATCTCCCTCGTAGTAGAGATCACGGCTAGTGTCGCTTCAGTTGTTAATATCTTTTTTGCAGAACGCGAGGGCGGGGGAAGTGCCAAAGATGGACATCGATCTCAGCCCTTCTGTTATGGGGTGTCAGAGGTTCTCCCATCCGTAGCACACGTACTTCTTTCACACCGCCAAAGTTTACCACATGCGGTACAGATCAGGATAGAAATCCATTCAAGTTGGGTCTGCTTTCCGCCACCCAAGTGACCAAAACTGACAGTCCGAACAAGTAAAGCATTACAACTACCCTCTCAAACCCTCCTGTACGTAAATACTACACAGTACGCCCGAGTGTGAAGTTCATTTTCGCCCTAAGAAAGCCTCGAGTTGACACCAAGAGAGTACAACGACTCCATTGGTATCATATAGTAATGTAAGTGGCAAACTGCTTTGGAAGATTTGCAAACCCCTTTTGCGTGTCACAGCTTTGCGGTTTTATGGTGGACGTAGGTCATATATCGCCTGCCATGGTCGGTGAGTCAGGCGGGCGGGTGATAAGGCGTCGCCTGATGTAATAGATGGTCCTCGGAACCGATAATCTCCCACCTACCCACCTATTACCTCATCTTTTCCCTTCTTCTTCGTTTGGCCATATGACTTCAGCCCCCTATTGGCAGGACGGGAAATATGAAGACAGAATGTATTTTTTTTTTTAATCCGAAACACTACTTAGCCCATTTTTTACACTTTTCAAACACTGATTCAAAAGCAGAGTCGGCTGCTATAGGCTGGGATTGAAAATAGTCCGCTCCTCAGTGCCGCCTTGTCGTCACCCCAGCGCTGTCCAACCAGCTAGTAGACGGGTGGAGGAGGAGGAGGCATCGCATGCTTAATTCATTGACACCTTCGTTAAAATCTTTATAGCGATCCATCTTAGGTGGATCATGGCTAGTAGCTCTTGCTACAGTGGGGACAAGGGCAGTTGCCGAAGATAGACGTCATTTTCAGCCCTCCTGTTAAAGGCCAGCACTGATTCTTCCTCCTGCAGCAGATGTACCTCTTCCGCCATCAAAAATTTATCCTTTAGTTAAAGAAATCTAGGTGGTAGTGGAGTTCGTTTTCCACTGCCACGAATGCCGCACCCCGAGTCAAAGAAGATGGCACAAAAACAACTTCCACCAGATTCGGCAAAAAAAAGAAACGTTCAAGCTTTTTATCCTTACCTTTTCATCATGCTGCTTGCCCCTTTTTACTTTGTAAATTTATCCTGAGGTGTTTTTGGTGTCATATCAAGGCGGCATCGACTGTCAGCACGAACTGCTTCCAGACCATAAAAATCTCTACACAAACGCCGTACCAGTCATTCCAGATGCAAATAGACTATTCTCATGAGAAAAGTCGTGTAGAAATCTCTAGAACCGCGAAGTCCATCGTTATATGCACAAAAG
This sequence comes from Taenia solium, assembly GCA_001870725.1. Classification (NCBI taxonomy): domain Eukaryota; kingdom Metazoa; phylum Platyhelminthes; class Cestoda; order Cyclophyllidea; family Taeniidae; genus Taenia; species Taenia solium. The sequence continues at coordinate 370,224 of MIEF01005794.1, read as the reverse complement.
AGAAATCTGTTTATGGTTTTGTTTGTAAAAATCCCTTGAGGCAGGATTATGGTGACTAAATGCCACTCAGCCTCCTTTCTCGACTGCTAGGACAGTTCTGTGGATGCGTCCAGAATCGTTCTCCCACTGATGGCACGGCCACACTTGCATACACAAATTAAACTGGCGCTTTAGCTAGGGTCTCGTGAGCACTTGCATCGCCAGAAGTCTTCAAGCCCACTACAATGGTGATTCTTTCAAGGCCAACATTTCAGTGTGGACTTTTAGCTCCCATAATGTCTGAGGGACCCTAAGCGTTGCTGCAGGAATGGTGAGTACTGTCATCCACTTGATGCATCCTGTTCTACAGAAGGTGTACTCCACTACCAAATCCTTCCATGCAGAAGCTTCTCGCAATTGCTCAAACACTGGAACAGGTGTTTATAGTCTTCTATAAACGCCCAAGTCTTACTTGGTCCTTGACGCCCCTTGCCAACGCGCAAATCCACACCACGAAGGCCTGAACGATGCCTTTTGAGCCCCTAGCACCGGTGTCGTATGACTCTCCTAAGTCTCGCCTGACGTCAAGTACGAGTCTCTTTCAACCTCTATACATTCCCAGTAAGTCAGGGGGGGGGGAAAGTTTGGCAATCAACATGTTGACTGAGACTTTTACCAACAAACCTTCAGAAGTAGAGCAGTTGCAGCTAGTTAGAAGTACTCCTTGATGAACATAGACAATGCTAAGGCCGAATTATTACGTTGAATCAAGTATGGCGGAAGTTTGCATTCCGAGGCTGATAAGGGCACTTATCCTGTAGCACTCCGAGACCTCCTTGAAGGGGGAAGAAGGTGTAATACTGGAGGGCTACTAGCATGGCCCGAGTGCGAAAGTACAAAGGTTGATCATCAAGTTCCTCTCTCTTTTTTAGGCATCGTCCCCATCGCTCCTCCAGGTCGACCTTCTGCGTCAGCTATCACAACGTAGTCGATGCTGTATGGAGTAACACTTGAGAACCGTCTACGTTCACTCATCGAACTCCCATCCAACTGAGTCGATGCCGGATCGCATGGTCACTAATACTTCTTGGCGATTCTACGGGATATTGAGTTTCGTATTGCTTCTAAACGGTATTGGATGAAAGGAAATTGTGCTAATCATCCAGTCGTGAGGGCGCTGGCCTAAGAAACAGAGCCGTCTAACAACGCATATTGTTTAAAACGGTTTGATAGAAAGTTGGTTTTGCGTCTGTTCCTCCTTGCCATTTAGTACTCCCTCCAATGCCACCTGATCATATCGACCTTAATTCTATCCAGCTGTTAGAGAGGTAGGGGAGATATTGCGTGTCCACTTTATTAACATCTTCATATAGGTGTCGTAGACAACTCCACTACGAGCAATTCCAGGTGGTTCACAATATTGTCGTTGCTGTTATTAATAGCATCACTGCAGACCACGGTTAACTTCAGTTACAGCTATTCTGATGGGCGTCATCACCGATCCTCCCATCAATATCACGTGCATGTCCTCCACCCCGCTGCGGTTTATCACCCAGTGGTAGAAGTCGAAACATTTGCTCTTTACGATAGACATCGGTTTACGCTACCGCCACCACCTGTCTGAAGGCGAACGTCCTGGAAGCCAGTTCACCTGGTAAAGGTAGAATGGCGGAGCATCCAAGTGGGATGGATGCCGACACCCTGTGTTAAAGAAACAACTTTCAAATGGCTATTTTATTCGATGCGAGGAGTTCATTGTTTGCCACGACCTTCTCTGTACTGTGGTGTGGACGTAGGAATCTGTAAATAACCTCAGCAGGACGGCATAGAAGGGAAAGAAGGGGAATACGACTCCCTCCCCCATCCTTCGCAAGCAGCAACAAAGTAGATAAAGCATCACAAATTTTTTTTAAAGTATGTAAAAAAGACGGTGCAGTGGTTCTAGACATAGTTCTACACGCTCCCGGTACACAGAAGGGGTGAGGCATCTCGCGAAGTTCGTTGGAATATCGTCCATCAAAGTTTCTGCAAGAAAAATTAGTTAGAGCTGTGAACTCTTCTCCCGCAAGTACATTTTGCACACCAAATGCGAGGGGAAATACCTTCCAATTGTCAAATCTTGTGTTTCCAGTCCCATTGGACCTGATCAACCGAATCGTGTACTTTTTAAACCATCGGACAGCTTTTTGTTCCTTTGTAGCTCCTTTTTACCTAGTAAATACGCAGGTGGCCTCAGTTAAAAGCCCAAGTCTACTACTGGGGTGGTCACCAAGGTCTATGAAAGTTATATTGCTGTGACGGCGTGGAAGAGGTTTGCGAGAGAGACAAGGGGACGGAAGGCGGGATCATGGAGAGAGCAAATAAACAGCCACTTAGAAACTTCCCTTCACGGCATAATTTGGACGAATCAAAAGAGGCGTGCCCCAAAGCTCCGAAGGTTGACAAAAAGCGCTTGGCTTGTAAAACGAAGATGAGGTTGATACGGTTGAGGAATCCGATAGGAATTCATTTTTTATTCAGACTGCTAGCAACCCTAATTTCTATTGCCCACTCCTGAACCTTAACGTGATGGAAGAAGGACCTGTGCCGGGATAGGAAGAATATATGACGAACCCTAACAAAAGAACTGAAAATGATGTCTACTCTCGACAACTAAGCCCAGTTTCATGTTCTTCAGGAATTATTACATTTAATGCTGTGACGATAGCTGTGAAAAGTTTGGAAATATTCATTTCGGAGCTGTCTTCGGCACCTGGATGAAGGCGTCAATGTGGTAGATTCGAGGTACCCCGTCCAGCTGTGGCTGGAGGAGAAGACGCAAAACCTTTATTGAATGACTCGACTTTTGAGCCAGCGTTCCTACGACTGTCCACTAACACTCGAGACGGCCAGCGCAGAAACGACACATGCGACCATTGACAATGCTTACGTTTGATTTGTGGATGTCTTTCTCACAGCGTCGACTACGTTGTGAGGACCTTCGAGGACGTAAAGCCAAGGATAGAGCTAAGGACGACTTTTGTTTAGCTCCATGTTATGCTTTTCGCCACACCGAGGGCTTACCACTGCACCTCCGCCGAGCTGCATGGTCATCGGGCCATTCCAGCAGCGCCCAGCCCTTCTGTACGTCGACAATACATATTCTGTCTGTCTTCGCCTTCAGAAAAGTCTCGCGGCAATTGCTACGAATGGCTAGGGAGCTATACACATTCAACCTTGCCGTGATCAGGGTTTCAAACCTAATCCAGTAGTTAACCCTATCCTCACCGTTTCTAGTCACATTTTATTTTCTCCTTGATTTACGCCTCTTTGACACATCAGCTCCTCAAAGGTGTCAGGCGGATGAGAGGAATATTAGAAGCTTCCATCCACTGGCAAGTATATTACTTGCGCCAATCTAAAACAAGACAAGCAAACGCCTCGTTGGGAGGGCGAAGTCAGTGCAATTTAAATGCTAACAACACTTGCAACTGTCAGTTGTAAATAAAATGTCAAATCAAGCCCGTCCCAGCCAATGCTTATTGTGTCCAACACAATCAATGACAAGGAATTGCTTGTGCAACCTTCAGGAGAAATGCATTCAAAGTAGAGTAGCTTGCAAATAAAATCTGATTTAGAGTCCATTTTAAATTCAAGAAAGGATAAAAAACTCTTTAAAAGAAGGAGAAGAAGAGTTAGGAGTGGAGGTAGAGAAGAAAATAAGAAGGGATAAAGTGGAGACGTTAATTATGCATCGGTATGCCGAAATTTGTTTGCAAAAATATTCCCACGGTCTTAGCACAACCATGATCTGGCCATGTTGGTGAAGCACTGCACTAGTCTGGCCGACCCTCTCCTCAATATCAGTTAGCAGTCGTCCTGGAAGCTAAAAAGGGATATGAGTAGGACTTTCCTTCTTTCTAGATGCTCACAGTACATTTTGCCCTCTTCCTGCTCCCTTTCCATCATTACGCTAATTCAACACAGAAATGTGACCACTAGGCTCCATCACTTGTGCAGTTGGTGGCAATGACAGACCCGTTGACAAGGCGTGTCACCTTGCAGATGTCACTGCAAAGAGTTCGCCTCCCGTCTGAGGCAATATCCCACTCCAGTAAATCATGACAGGCTATCCAACTGCCACGCCATGCAAGTAGAGGAGGTGGACAATGAGACGGACACTTGACCTCTCCTCCCAAAAGCCGCTTCTTCAAACAGCGACGCAAGCTGTGATGGAACAATGAAGCCATGCTACAGCATGCTACAGCATGCTACAGCATGTTCAGCACCAAAGAATTTCAGACGGCAAACGGTGGAGAGTGGATTGTGCAATTTCCCCTCCTCCAACTCTCTCACCAGGGTCCCGCTTCAACTTCAATGGCATCCGTTCAGCCCGCCAACATCGAAGGCTTTCAAGTAAAGGTGGAGGAAAGGGGATCCTGCCAAAGCAGAGATCCCACATCAATTTGACTAGGCCAACTACTGCCTGTCGTTTGGCATGAAAAACCGTCCAGCCAACTCTCCTTTGTGGCACGCCATCGACTGGTCACGATTCTGCCATGCTCACAGATCACCGCAAACATGACCCCCTCCCCTCTCCTCCCATCCTCCTCCCATCCTCCTCCTCCTCCTCCTCCTCCTCCTTCTCCTCTCGTTTGATGTCTGCAGCTCTCCAAGGGTTGCAGGACGGCGACTTTGTGCACACAATCGTGCATGCAAAGGTGCAGCGGTGAAGTTTCACACTCTCACCATCTGGCTCTGTCTATCCAACCCTCTTACCGCTTCCACCGGTGGATGTGGGGAAGGATTCGCCCTATGACCACATTCCCCACCAGTTTACCACGTCTTCCTCATTTGTGAGAAGAAAGAAATCACCCAACATTGCTGCAGTTACTCGGGAAGCACTCCGAAAGCGTGGAATGAAACAGCTACCGGACAGGTGGTTAGTTATCGTCGAGACTACGGGGCAACCCACAATGCTAGTCGTGGGACAGACAACTTTGTCATCCTCATTTCACAATTAGCTAGCTAACTCAGTCTTGTGCCTGTGTGTCGAGTGCAGCCAGACACCAGGATGAAGGATGGAAATGCCAAGTAGTCATTTGAAATGAAGTTGTGATGAAGAAGCGTGAGAGGAGAAATCGCTTTGCCATTGTAAACCTCCGTGCAAATGAAGCAGGGGCGATTGTCTTGTTGTCACTCTTGATGGTGTGCCTCGATTTCGAGGTGTCTCCTCTGTGACTTGACAAATCCTTGGCTAGGTGAAATGGTCCAGGCATTAAAGCAACTTAAACCTACAAGATCAGTGAAGTTGTTGAGAGGAAACGTCAAATCAGACCGTGCACAATCACGTGCTATTTGAGGCTAACTAACATCGACATTACAGTGCTGACTTCTCATTCGTAGTGGGGAGTTGTGCAAACCAGGACTAAAATTTGGAGGCCAATCCTTGCCTTACCAGAGGAGATGGAGTGCTGGGTCTTGATAGGTATCACTACAACTCACAGAAACGAAGCACTTCCACCGATAACGGATAAGATTTGCGTGCTTCTAGCTTAGATTAGGTAAATCGGGTCACTTTGTCCAATTGGCACTTGTCCTGCATGTTCCTTTGTCATTGTTTAAGCGTTGTTCATTTCGCATGTTGCCATGATGGTTGCTTTGCTTGTTGTAAGTCTTAGAGGTTGCAGTGAAGTGATCACTGACTTTCGTTCATGTCAATGCAGAATAGACCACCATTGACCCTACAGCAACCATCCAAGTAGACTGGCTTCCGCGTTGCATCGACATCGTTTCATCCCTCATTTTCACGTGCTCTGATGCCAACTGTCAGTTGTAGACAGCATATAAGGTGCAGGGGATAGTAGCGTCATGGAAGCATTGTTTCGAAGCCATGACGCACACACACACGCCTACTGCCTGTGTTTCCGACGTCCTCATTGATGCTTCCATGCCACGCACCTCCTTCTCTTCCCTTCTGCTCAACTACTATTGGGCTGTTCTGGGCTTTCTTACACCTCTCACCACGTTGCGTGGTGACTTTCGCTGTGAGGTATTCAGGTGAGCCTGACACCACACATTATGTGTGGTACGAGCCAATTCTTCCCTTCCCTCCACTTGCGACGTCTTCTAGTACTGCAAACGAATTTGCCACAGAAGCCCAGTTGGTTTATTTCCACCTCCGCAGAGAGGCAGCTTTAGTCGGAGTAGGTGTTTCGAGTGTTATATCCTTTGTGAGAGAAGTAAGAAGCAGGGGGGTCGTTCTTGAACAGGCGAGTCACTCGGATAGACAATCTGCTCTTCACCTCCGTGACGAAGGCATTTAAAATAGGGATTCTAAGAACGTGTCATGGAATTTCTTAATTTCTGCTCTTCTAATTACATTTCAAGAATTGAAAGCTAACCAACGGCGTCCGCTCTTCACGCCTCCCATCCAAACGATACCTTTTTTCCGAACGCGCATTGCAACATGCAATTTTGCTTCCAAATTAGGCAAACTCCACAAAATTTCCCACAGATGTAAAGAACGGAGACCCCCAAGACAGGCGAGCTTCTTGTTCTAAATATTCTTCCTAACAACTACTGCATTCTGATACACATTAATTACCTCTAGCGAGCCACCATATCGCCACATCTGTTGCCCCTTTCAAAGCCGTGGTTTTGTTAAATCCGTTTTAGAAGAAAAAATACCGAAGTCAGTCTTGTGGATTCCCACACAGATCCGGGTATTTGGGCTGGCTTAACGGCACCCACCTCCCCGCCTTTCGACCACCACCGCATTTGCTAGAGGTAATTAATGTGTATCAGAATGCAGTAGTTGTTAGGAAGAATATTTAGAACAAGAAGCTAGAGGTAATTAATGTGTATCAGAATGCAGTAGTTGTTAGGAAGAATATTTAGAACAAGAAGCTCGCCTGTCTTGGGGGTCTCCGTTCTTTACATCTGTGGGAAATTTTGTGGAGTTTGCCTAATTTGGAAGCAAAATTGCATGTTGCAATGCGCGTTCGGAAAAAAGGTATCGTTTGGATGGGAGGCGTGAAGAGCGGACGCCGTTGGTTAGCTTTCAATTCTTGAAATGTAATTAGAAGAGCAGAAATTAAGAAATTCCATGACACGTTCTTAGAATCCCTATTTTAAATGCCTTCGTCACGGAGGTGAAGAGCAGATTGTCTATCCGAGTGACTCGCCTGTTCAAGAACGACCCCCCTGCTTCTTACTTCTCTCACAAAGGATATAACACTCGAAACACCTACTCCGACTAAAGCTGCCTCTCTGCGGAGGTGGAAATAAACCAACTGGGCTTCTGTGGCAAATTCGTTTGCAGTACTAGAAGACGTCGCAAGTGGAGGGAAGGGAAGAATTGGCTCGTACCACACATAATGTGTGGTGTCAGGCTCACCTGAATACCTCACAGCGAAAGTCACCACGCAACGTGGTGAGAGGTGTAAGAAAGCCCAGAACAGCCCAATAGTAGTTGAGCAGAAGGGAAGAGAAGGAGGTGCGTGGCATGGAAGCATCAATGAGGACGTCGGAAACACAGGCAGTAGGCGTGTGTGTGTGCGTCATGGCTTCGAAACAATGCTTCCATGACGCTACTATCCCCTGCACCTTATATGCTGTCTGCAACTGACAGTTGGCATCAGAGCACGTGAAAATGAGGGATGAAACGATGTCGATGCAACGCGGAAGCCAGTCTACTTGGATGGTTGGTGTAGGGTCAATGGTGGTCTATTCTGCATTGACATGAACGAAAGTCAGTGATCACTTCACTGCAACCTCTAAGACTTACAACAAGCAAAGCAACCATCATGGCAACATGCGAAATGAACAACGCTTAAACAATGACAAAGGAACATGCAGGACAAGTGCCAATTGGACAAAGTGACCCGATTTACCTAATCTAAGCTAGAAGCACGCAAATCTTATCCGTTATCGGTGGAAGTGCTTCGTTTCTGTGAGTTGTAGTGATACCTATCAAGACCCAGCACTCCATCTCCTCTGGTAAGGCAAGGATTGGCCTCCAAATTTTAGTCCTGGTTTGCACAACTCCCCACTACGAATGAGAAGTCAGCACTGTAATGTCGATGTTAGTTAGCCTCAAATAGCACGTGATTGTGCACGGTCTGATTTGACGTTTCCTCTCAACAACTTCACTGATCTTGTAGGTTTAAGTTGCTTTAATGCCTGGACCATTTCACCTAGCCAAGGATTTGTCAAGTCACAGAGGAGACACCTCGAAATCGAGGCACACCATCAAGAGTGACAACAAGACAATCGCCCCTGCTTCATTTGCACGGAGGTTTACAATGGCAAAGCGATTTCTCCTCTCACGCTTCTTCATCACAACTTCATTTCAAATGACTACTTGGCATTTCCATCCTTCATCCTGGTGTCTGGCTGCACTCGACACACAGGCACAAGACTGAGTTAGCTAGCTAATTGTGAAATGAGGATGACAAAGTTGTCTGTCCCACGACTAGCATTGTGGGTTGCCCCGTAGTCTCGACGATAACTAACCACCTGTCCGGTAGCTGTTTCATTCCACGCTTTCGGAGTGCTTCCCGAGTAACTGCAGCAATGTTGGGTGATTTCTTTCTTCTCACAAATGAGGAAGACGTGGTAAACTGGTGGGGAATGTGGTCATAGGGCGAATCCTTCCCCACATCCACCGGTGGAAGCGGTAAGAGGGTTGGATAGACAGAGCCAGATGGTGAGAGTGTGAAACTTCACCGCTGCACCTTTGCATGCACGATTGTGTGCACAAAGTCGCCGTCCTGCAACCCTTGGAGAGCTGCAGACATCAAACGAGAGGAGAAGGAGGAGGAGGAGGAGGAGGAGGAGGAGGAGGATGGGAGGAGGATGGGAGGAGAGGGGAGGGGGTCACGTTTGCGGTGATCTGTGAGCATGGCAGAATCGTGACCAGTCGATGGCGTGCCACAAAGGAGAGTTGGCTGGACGGTTTTTCATGCCAAACGACAGGCAGTAGTTGGCCTAGTCAAATTGATGTGGGATCTCTGCTTTGGCAGGATCCCCTTTCCTCCACCTTTACTTGAAAGCCTTCGATGTTGGCGGGCTGAACGGATGCCATTGAAGTTGAAGCGGGACCCTGGTGAGAGAGTTGGAGGAGGGGAAATTGCACAATCCACTCTCCACCGTTTGCCGTCTGAAATGCTTTGGTGCTGAACATGCTGTAGCATGCTGTAGCATGCTGTAGCATGGCTTCATTGTTCCATCACAGCTTGCGTCGCTGTTTGAAGAAGCGGCTTTTGGGAGGAGAGGTCAAGTGTCCGTCTCATTGTCCACCTCCTCTACTTGCATGGCGTGGCAGTTGGATAGCCTGTCATGATTTACTGGAGTGGGATATTGCCTCAGACGGGAGGCGAACTCTTTGCAGTGACATCTGCAAGGTGACACGCCTTGTCAACGGGTCTGTCATTGCCACCAACTGCACAAGTGATGGAGCCTAGTGGTCACATTTCTGTGTTGAATTAGCGTAATGATGGAAAGGGAGCAGGAAGAGGGCAAAATGTACTGTGAGCATCTAGAAAGAAGGAAAGTCCTACTCATATCCCTTTTTAGCTTCCAGGACGACTGCTAACTGAGATGGAAAAAAAAAACGGTCAGTCTATCACTTTTTAGCTTCCAGGACGACTGCTAACTGAGATGGAAAAAAAAAACGGTCAGTCTATCACGGTGCTTTACCAACATTCAAATGTTCCCTACTAGAATAGAACTTTGTAATTTGACTCCCTTGGCGAAATGCTCAAAGGTAAGTAAAATTTCTCCCCATCCTCTGGGTCAGAGCATTTATTTAATCTATTGCTCTAGGACCAATTAGAATACTTTTAAGTGGCTCCTTAGAGGCCTCCTTTGAGACAGAATGCGGGCATTTCGCATACAGAAAGGCTAAGGTAAGGAAACTGACATGACTGGGAGGCCAGCCCATTCGGTGGATGTACAATAGTGGAGACCCACGGTATCCCCTTTACTAAAGAGGAAGTTGAATGCATTTTTTGATGCCATGAAGGACATCAACTGTTTTTAGTCATGGAATTAACCAATATAAAAGACAGGAGCTTAAAAGTTGCTCATTAAAATTTCTCACCTTTGAACGTCCCAAATGGGACCCTCCCCTTGATGACGTTGGTTCCAAATCGCGCACACCAGCCTCCGCTTCCTTTTAGAGGTCCAGATTTAACACAAGTCTTGAATCCTTTTCCCCCATAGACATATTATTACCTTTTAATGACTTCCAGATGTATCCTTTTTAGGAGCAAAAAAGGCGAGACAAATTTGCTTCAGCCAAGAGGCAAATATGCGTGCGTTGCTAACTTTGAACTCCGCCACTTCGGTGGATGCAATGCATTTCGTTCCCCATTTATCACGGAGGCTAACATACACGCATTTCCAGCTGACAGGGAGGATGTAGGCATACACGATGCCCCTAAAACATCTTGTTGAAGGAAAATAAATTTACCATTTTATCGCCATAAGGGGTAATATTGATAGACAGCCGAGAGGGAAATAGTGGACTAGTGCCTGTCTCCTACGGACGCCTCCTTTAATGTGGAGGCAAAGTCTTGCTCCGTTCTGACAAGGCTTTGTGGGTTCGCCCACAGAACGACGAGCGCCGACATTACAGCGCGCGCATAACCTTGGTAGATTCTATTCAACTCTCTCATTTTTTACATAATCGTGAACTGATAACGCGGTGTGCAGTGAGGAATGCAGTAGTGGAGTGCAATCAAGTGTGTAGGGAGCGCAAGGGAGACAAAGGGAAGAAGGGACGGGGCTTTGAAGGAGGGGGAGGGGGACCTAGGAAGACGCGGCACTTTTACTGTCGCTTGGACCACTCCCATTGGACGGACGGACTGGCGACCTTTTGGTGGCGATCAGAGTAGAAGTAGGTGTTGATACGGCTGATCCGGTGCGGGGAGAGACGGCGGCTGGACTGTTTGTCCGAATAGCCACCTGTGCAACGTCCGTAGAGCCGACGGGAACGTAAATGACTCCCGTCGATGGGAGGCACTTCTGACGCTGACCACCTTCAAGGGAGACAAAGAAGTGTGCTTGAAAATGCACGAGAGCATACCGTTAGCCGTATTCGGACAAAGATTTTCTGCTTACTGCTGAAGTTTACCAAAGGGACGTGAAACTAGGAGAGATAAAGGTGTGAATTTGGACGGACTGTAAAAGGAAAAGAAAGTAGTTTTAACTTGGTAAAGCAGCACAGAAACTCCCTTTTACAGCGGTCACATTCAGAAGCGAGGGGCAGAAGTAAAGGTATAGCTCAAAAATGCGTCAAGAATTTTAAAAAAATTGTAGATGTGTAGAATCCAACCTCAAAAACTCTACAGTCGGACTGTTTATCCCAATCTCTTCTCCGTGCTTCTCGATCGGCAAGAGTCTTATTGGGTAATTGAATTTATTCGTTGACGCTTTATTTAATTTTGGGTTTCAACAAGCGAACACAGGAAAATAATCGACATTAAATAACCCTTTTATTCAAAAAACCCTGTCCTTTTGCCAATGAAGTGCCCACGATGCATGCAGTTCAGCCCATTTTCGTGACGACGTTAAAGGCACAAGAAGCGGAGGCAGAGGAGGAGGAAGGGGAAGGGAAGAGGAGGTGGAGGAGGAGGGAAAAAGCCCAAGTCTTAGTGCAAGGTGGATATTCAGATAATTTATCAAAACGCTACCCAGAATAGACAGCGCATTACTTGCAGTAGTGTAACGAAGCGGAATAAACAATTGTGCTACTCCGTAAATAGGTCTGACAACTTGAACTTTTGGAAACAGCTGCTTCGAGGAAGCCGCAAAAATTGTTTTTTTTCTTTCTCCCCCAAGAAGAGTGTGCCTGCTTAACAAAAGCAGTCACCAGGAATGCATTAGACTCCCCACTCTCTCCCCTGCCCCCGCCTCCCTCCAGTCTTGCCAGGCCTAGAATCTAAAAGGCATCAGCGGGCTTTTGTTCGCGGTGTCAATTAAGTCGTTGCTAAAACTTTTCGCAGCCACCAAAACTCTTATCCTTGTGATAAAAGCAGCACCCAAAATTGTATTTTTACCATTCTTTTGCTAATCAAAACGCCTCAATTAAACGGAGGATGAGAAACACCAAAACAGTGCTGTTTTGGAACAGCAGCAATTCTCGTGTTGTCCTTTTTTACGTCATGGCAGTAATTGGAGACCGATGGGAGAAAAGTGGGATTGGCAGGTGTCTGTTTCGTAAACAGACATTAAAAATCATGCGCATTGAGTCTATTATGCGTATGCAGATAAAGTGACAATGAAAAAATGATGTTGCATATTTCCAACTCCAATTTCTTTAAGTGCTGAGAAATGCGCAGCCCTTTCAACGCTTCTCTCTGAAATTGAGTAAATGTTTTATTAATACCGCGTCGATATAGGCGAGTAGTCACTTGTCATATGAACAGCGGAAATTTTAAATAAAATACAGTTGAATTAAGTAGGGTATCTGCGAGGTTTTAATAATTAATGCATGGCAAAGCCATTTGATATAAAATTTTTCTCACCGGTTTTCGAGCATGTTGAGCTAGATCAAAAGGAATACAACGGAGTGAATTGCTGCTCAGACTCGAAACACAAAATAAAGCGAGTGCTTGCAGTACAGAATGGGAAGGTTTGAAGTAGCAGGAGATTCGCTAGGTCTACTCAAATGCTGCCCACTGACATCCATAACCGCACGTGCATCTCGACGGAGGGGGCGATTTGATGGAGGCCGCTTTGCCTTGTCATGAGGGTTTTTTGGCACATGGGAATGGGCACGCTGTGTTCAGCTTAAGGCACTTAACTATCTAAGCTTAATTAGCCTATTTTGATCTGAGAATAAGGGATGGAGTAAAAAAATAGGACATTTAATTAAATGGACCAAACCTTGAAAGTAAATTTAAACTTTGCATAAGCAAAAATGGTTAGTGCTTAACGGTGCCTCCAATAATGGATATTGGGATGTGTTATCAAGGTGGTGGGAGTGGCTGCCACTAAGAAAATATAGGAAAAATGAACTCATTTGATGTATGCTTTAAGGGGCCTATTTCACCTCCTTTTCTGGAGGATTCGAATGGAACAACGGGTTGAGCTAAACAAGACAACTTTCCACAAATTTCTAACACAGAAGGTCGCTACAATGCAACCACTGAGTCAGCCGAGTCTACAGTGTCAGGCTTATGCCAATTCCACTTTTCTAGCTTGCCTCTTGGCCAGATTTTCACTGAAAATGAACAGAGCCGATTTTATCACCGTAAAGGTCGTGACAAATATAAATAAATAGGAAAACTTTTATTAGCTCATAGGCTCACCTTCATGACTGAATACGTCATCATCGCTCTGACCTTTGCCCGAATCCGCACTTGACTTGTCGGCGTCTGGAATCATGCAAGCCATCAAGATGCCCTGTCAAAAAAATTAAAATTTTATTTATGGATTCAGGCCTACGAATCAGTGCGCGTACTATAGATAGGTTTCAGTGGGCAAAACTTTGGCAACACTTAGTCTACCTCCTATATTTAGCTTTCAATTTCTTCTGAAAATAAAGTTTTAAGGCAACTCTTCAATAAATCGAGTAATTTGCATTCTTTTAAGTAGTTGGATTGTTTAAACGCGCTTCATGATTAATCTATGTGATAATTACAAGGGCATCGGCTTATCTAAATATCGGTCGAGGGGACGGGTTTTAGTGAGGTAATGTCACAAATTTTTTTGATCAAATCCATTGCAATGAGGAAGAAATTAACCAGGAAAATTCTTCGAGACCAGGGAAAAGGATACCAAAATCTCGACAGCTGGCCCGAGTCGGTTGGTTAAAACATAAGTTTCGAGGGAAAGTGTTCATGCAGTTAAGCTCACAAATCATACCAACTACATGAAGAGTCATCAGGCATCAAAAAGGCTACAAGTTGAAGCTTGAGGAATAAAAATAGGTTGTGGTAATACCCAGAGTAGAAGAATTGAGCCAAGAAGCAAACCTCGGTTACAGAGCGTGCCATCTCACAGACTGAGGCATCTGGTTGACCCTTTTACCCACAAATCGGAGAGCAGACAAACAAAGTGCCTTAATGAGAGTTTCATCAATAATGCGCCAGAAGTTTCCGTCACTATATGTCAATTTAGAATCACGCTCAACCGAAGTAGACGGCCCATTTTATGAAGAATGCGAAGTCGGTATTTGACCTTTGACGAACAAGGAGGCGCCGCATAATTAGGATCTGACTTCCAAAACCCTTAGATCTTTGCAATTAAAGAAATAAGATGCAGTCTACGATATCTTTTGATGGTTGGGGTTAGGATACCCAAAGCGAGTGCCAGAGCGACCGGATACAAAATCGTCATGCGATAGTAACGAATACATGCAGTACTAGTTCCACCCCACCGCAGTGTCTGTGCCAAATCAAAGAGGAGGCGACATCTTAAGCCTGTTCGTGACGTAGGTGCTAAATAGACAGTTGGTACAACGTACTGAACCATTTGTGTGGATTCAAGTCCCAAAAAGCAAAGCCTTTGCATTGCACAGAGGAATCGAATGCAAAGTTTTACTCAAATCAAAAATATAAACACTTACAGCTTCGGGAACGGGTTGATGGTAATTTACAGTCGGCGTGGTGAGGTTGTGTCTCGGCAGTGGAACAAGTATGGTTCCTTCTAGCTCTGGAATGCTGGTCAACCGAATCACCGCATCGCCCGCCGGCGCTGAAGTGGTCGGTTCACCTACCAGGGGTTTCAGGTAGATTGGGTAGACAACTTTTCCATCTGGTGGTACATCTTCGCTATGTACGGAGGAGGTGTCGTCCAAATGGATGCCCGTTATGGTGTGCACGAGGTCGTTTCCACCGCCTGGTCTTAACCGCTGCTGTGAAGAGACGGTTCTAGCATCGGTTGAGTAGATCATTTGTGATGTTGAAGGCGTTGGTGATTTAGTGCGGCCTGAGCAGGTGTCTATTGTCGAGAAACGATTTGTTCCTATTTCCGCCTGCAACACGTCCAATTCATTCAAAACGCATGACTCCTTGAAGCCACTTCGGCGTGGGCGTCTTCGTCGAGATCGAATAACAAAGAGAAGGGTGGTCACGAGACAACAACAAAGGAGTATAGCCGCCACTGGAACCACGATCATCAGCACAAAGACATACATCCGTTTTGCACCGGCTAATTCTGTATCCTCTTCAGTGATAAGTGAGCTAGCAGCGTCAGTTTGAACAAGGCTTTCACGAATTTGCAATTCTGAACTAATTGGTTTATTTCCAAACGCTTCATCGGCTTGTGTAAGGAATGTGGACTCAGGAGGGATGTTAAGAACCTCTGATCCAGCCTTAAATTCGAGGAAGAACTCTGCATCTTTTGACAGAGACGGTGTGCCTCCATCAGTGGCTCGAAGGAGGAGACGAACAGAGTCCCCGGGCTTGATACAGGGGCTTATTCCCTCCCGCATTCTAAGGTGACCGGTTGTGCTTTCAAGAGAGAAGAGGGCGAAGAGGTCGCAAGTACTGTCGTGGCTGAAGTGGACGAAAGAGGTTTCCTCCAAGGAGTAGACGATGCGTGCATTCTTACCACTGTCTGCATCCACGGCACGCACTCGTGTGATGATTCGGGTGGTGGGAAACTCCACCCCAATTTGAATGCGCGAGTCGTCAGGTGCGCGTGGGTACAACCAAATCGGGGCGTTGTCATTTTCATCAATTATTTCGATGGTCATTGTGGCTCTGTTTGGGAAAAAGAAGTTGTTAGAGTTTTAAACATCAGAATAGTCACTAGCTCATGAATACCTTAGAACCTCAAATTGAGTCATGCCCTTTTTGTTTAAAATCATCTAAGCGTTTGTTTATTTAGTCTAATGAGGACTGAAGATGGCTGTAATTGTCAAAGCCTTTATTTACGGAGATGCATGCGATCTCTTTTTCAAAGCGTGAACTTTTTAGCTCTACTAAGAAGCATTGCGAAGTTGCATCTTTTGAAACAAACAGCGATGATTCTTTTAACAAAAAAAGGCTTTTGTTAAAGTTGTTATCATAATCTTTGACATTGAAAACTTTTAATGCGCCCCTAATAGATGGGTTTTGAGGGTTGAAATATAAGTTCGGTCATTATCTGATGTTTGATTGGAACAAAAGATTGCTATACAGTTACCGCTTCTAAACACATCTGTTGTCACCTAAATCGTTCTCTGATGTTTTGATGGTTTGTTTATCTCTGCGTCTGATTACGTGGGTGAGTCGCACTTCCGCTCGGCGGCATGACATCCGGGTTATGTCAGCAGCCTCTTGGTCCTTCTGCACATCAAGATGATTTTTTCTGCCCCACATACACTACTTGTCTGCAATTTTATGGCGGACTAGGGGCATTAGACTTCTTTTAAATCTTCTCTCGTCAGATTATTGTGCCACCACCAAGTGAACCAACATGCCCAAAATGTATTCGAGCATAGCGAGGCACACTAACATCAGACGCATGGCCCAGTGTCTCCCCTCTCCCCTTAACCTCCCTCACACTTGTAGCCATAACAGTGGTAAACTCCCAGCTACCAATCAAAGCATACGTGTTTGTGATTAAAAGCTTCATTTCAATTTACCACCAATGCTGGAGAGTTTTGTGCATTCATTGAGAGGTCTCGTATTTTGGCAATATAGTAGCTCACTTGCAAATCGAAAGATCAGCACTTAAACTCTTTTGTGCACACATTGATCGAGAAACACGCTTCGATTGCATTCACAGTCAATTACTGGATGTCACAAATTGCGTGTGTGATGATTTCACATGGGAAGTTGTGGAACATTAAGTCGTCAAACTGTTATACAGAAAACCAGTCTTCTCTCTTTATGGTGTAAACAAAGTGTGGTGGATTTGGTATGTTCAAAATTAAAGGCAGCTTCTCATTTAGATAAAAGGGAGAGCTCTACTCACTCTAGCTTCAATGAAAAATGATCATTCTAATGTCTTAATTGTGTTTCCACACCCTTGAAATTCAGTAACTGAAATCGCAAAATGAATTTGTTGTCTATGAATGAAGTTATTTGTGTTTTAATGTGCACACAAAATAAGATCCAGTGTCGTAATTTCTAAAAGTTCTTAACATAACCTTATTTGATCTAGATCTTATCACACAAAACATGAATAGAAAATAAATAAGAATAAATAAACGCCTTTCTCTAAAAACCGGAAGCAAAAATGAGTGGCTTTCAGGTAGACGTGTTCAGCTAAGGTAGGCATTTAAACAAGGCGGAACCAAGTTTGACAATTAACTAAAGGTTTTGTTTACGAAGAAAAGATCAAAGGCAGCGATGTGGAGCACGAATAACAGAGATTAAGCTCAGCTCCGCTTTTTGATCTTGCGCTTTAGTCAACTTTCCTGTCGGGCTTCAATCCATCCAAATCTTTTACAAATCCGTAGAAGCGGGCTCTAGTGTTGGCAACTAAGGTTGATGGACATTCTTTAATTAATAAGGGCTCATTTTCGCATTTCGTTTGCTTAGTTTTTTCAGGTGACATTAAAATCAAAACTGCGTTGCATTTTCCAAAGTGTAAGGTATATAGTAAGCATGAAAAATCGAAAGGAAACAGTTTTAATGGTACCAAATCACGCAATTTGATTAATGTGTACTTTTTACATTTTACCAGTCCTTCGATAAAATTTAAAAGTTGAGGGCATTTCCCCCATTTTCTTGACTTCAGTACTAACTCTGGCCTTTTTAATGCAATTTCTACATTAAACCCTAGGTAAATGCATGCAGACTGGTTGCAATTTACATAAAAGCCCCTTCCTGCTTTTGGTGGGCAAATTAAAACAAGGGCGCATTCGTGAACAGGGCACTTAAAGTTGTGCTACAACCCACTTAAATCTCAGAATTATAGACCCTACTTCTAGGAGGCAGCACTTACGTTGAAGTCAGCCTACTTGACATTTCCCCATCCTCAGCAGTGATAGTGCACACGTAGGCGGGTTCAATCTCCCTGTCAAGGGTGCCGGTAGTCCAGCACTTGCCATTCCTCTTGTCCACCTCAAAAACCGGCTTCATCTGTGCCTGCTTTGGCGCCGCTGTCGCTGCCGCTGTCAAATGCCGGCCCATAGGTCGTGGCACGCAACCTTCCAGCCGAATTGTAGCGTTTTCACTGCCGTCGGGGTCATGCGTGCGTAGCTGCATGAAGATGGTGCCTTTGTGCAGATTTTCAGGGATGCGGATCACCGTCTCCTCCTTCTCCTCCATCACCAGACTACCCACAAGGACGTGGGGAGGGAGAAAGTGGGGCGGATTGTCGTTCACATTCTGAACTTCGACAATCACTTGGCAGGTGCTTGTCAATGTTACGTTGTCCACTCCTGTATTGATCGCTGTCACCTTGAAAAATATTAAAAATTAGTAGGAAGGATTTAACCAAACGATGAAGTAATCTAAACTTCGTGAGGACAGCTTGGTTGGGTATATTGCCAGGGAATTTAGAGCCAATGCGAGACTTGGTGTAGAGTTAGTTGCATAAATATGGAAAGTAAAGCTAAGCTTATCTCAATAATTAAAAAATATGCGTTGTTAAGGGGAGTGGGCTGGGTGGAGGCTAGAGATAAAAGTTTGGCAGACGTTAAAGCTGTCAGGCCAAATTCAGTGGCCAACTGTCCAGATGTGTTCTTCATAAATACTTCACACTGTGTTGCACCATTCACGCATCTTTCGAACCGAAAGAATTTAGAAAGTGTGAATTCCTCCCAGTGCATTTGCTGCCCTCCTTGATTGACTTCCCAAGACTTGTATTAGTTGACTGAAATCAGGCCATTGCTTTAATTAGGTTCTGAAGTTGAAGTAGCATCTAACCAACGTCAGGTTTATGCCCATACCTTTGAAAGAAGGAGTCACTGTGGTTATTTAACCCTCGATTTTGGCTTTTTGAGTACTAAACGCTCCATCTTCGACTCCTGTCAGCCTATAGCTGCAGTGATAACGAAAGGTGAGGCTGATCTTAAAGGGAATTTGGGAATCTGTGGCGATGGGTTGAAAGGAGCATCTGCCTTTAGCACTACCTCAATCTCGTGTTCTACAGAAGTGGACCATTTGGAACAGTGTCTCCAGTGTCTGCATGAAATGGCTGGATGGAACCCTGCGAGAAGGGGCTGGACAGTGATAGAGTGAGAAAAAGGTACCAAGGAGAAACAGAAGTGACTGCCTTTAGGGAAGTGTTCTACTGACTAGCGATGGACACACGTGATGGCCAGCACAGTCTCCCCCACGTCTCCCAATAAAGTTCCCAAACAGGACAAAACTTCAGGTCCGGTCGATTCACCAGGTGGGATCGGTGACGTTGCAGTCGAATATCGTCTCAATTGTGCAATAATGCGATGACTGAGGCGGATGGTTAGTGGGTGTCTTCCCTACATCACCGACTACGTTGTGACGACTGATGAGGAAGGTTGACTAAAGGGAGCACCAGGAACGACGAGGACACTCAATCCTCTATCTTTTTACCTCAGCTGGGCAACTGAGCCTCACAGTCATGTCAGCGATCCTCTCACCGTTCCTTCTGTACACTGGCAACACGCAGTTGGCTGCAGTTTCGCAACTTCTTTCGCCCTCGAGCAAGACTCAAAACATCTCATTTGGACCTTACACAGTGTGTAAGCACACCCAATGCAAACACCCAACTCAATATCTTAGTGGAATTAAATTTTACCACCAAATCATCACTTCTTGTTGCCAAACTTTGTTTTAAAATTCTCCGCACCTTCGGAATGAATCCGGCTGCATTTCTTTTTGACACTAAAACCCCCCTAAATGAAAGGTGTTGGCCAACATGGGGGGTTAAAAGTGTGCCGCGCCGCAGCAGTGCAACCAATTGACTCAAAAAAGGAAAAGCCCCTCGATAGAAGCGAACCCCCTAAAGGGAGGAATTTACGCATGATTACGCATGATTAATGCTCGCATAGATTAAATCACAGCTGCCAGCTTAATGTATGCATTGTCTGCCCCACCTTCCCTCTCTCTCTACGCGTCTACACATGAGTTTGTCCAAAAGTAATGTACAAAACATCCTTAAAGGTAAAATTCACCTGCAGAAAGGATACCTCTTTCAGTAAAAAGGAACAAAATTGCCTGCAACCTGAAGGTTTACTCCGCACGAAAGGTTGCTCCACCATTTCAAAGCAGTCTGTCGTGGGATTTTGATGGCCCTTTTACCGCTCAACATGGAGACAAGATGAAAGAAAATTGTGTTAAAAACAAGAAAGCGGAGTCGGACAGGCTGGCGGACGCAAACGGAGGTCGTTGACCTCTGGCAATTGGTTCACGCATCATAATAAAGTACAAACTTTTCCTTTAAAATAGGTACTAAAATAATTTTTTTAGAAAACCAAGAGGAAACATGAGGGTAACGTTGGCTGTCAAAGCGCCCAAGTTATTCTTGTTTATCCATTGCGTGCATCTGAAATGCCGCGAAAAAATCTCCGTACACAAGAACAGGAGCACCAACTTAAAACAAATCTGTCTACCAAACAGGACTACTGGGAAGGAGGAATTGTCTTTTTTTGCAGGATCATCAGACAATAGAAATGAGTGCATTGCTCACACTTCAAGTGATCAAATTTTAACATATACGCGAAGTTTTGCTGTCAAGGCTGACAAAGCTCTGAGTCGAGAGGGGGGAGAGAGGCGACAGGCAACAAACTGACAATTACAAAAATGTGTCTGCATTTTTGCCGAAAAGGAATGATGTATTATTACTCCACGAAGAACTGTAAAAGCGCTTTAAAGTGAATACGCTAGGAGTGATGCCGCTGCAGCAGTTAAAGTCGAATACAATCTTGAGACTATAGAAGTTACCCAATTAAATTTCTGAATAAAACTGATTCCTATTTTGAGCACAAAGACTGTGAGAGTTTGACTTTAGGTCAATTGAGTCAGAAAGATGTACCACACCGTTTCATAGCATCCTTGTTGTAGACTCCAATACTAGGAATCTGGAAAGACCCTACGAGTCAATGTTACCACCTCCCAGGATGCGGAACCTTATTTTAACGTAAATAGACTCGCCTTAAGTCTTCCATGAAGACAAGATAAGGTACGCCACTCAAGCAGAACAAGTATTGCTGACCATGCAGAAGGCCTAATGACGTAGTTTGGAGGTTGGACCGTCCGTCAGAATTGCAGTGGCAAAGCACAAAGTGGCTTGCTATCGAAACCGCGAGTTAAACAAGCAACTAAAGTATTAAACTGCCTCCATCTGTCATATATTAACGTTAAAAGCCAAACGACTCAATTAGGTGGCAACAATAGGCGCTATTAAATGGGTGTTTGGATGTATCAGAGTCGTGCCAAGCTCTACCACCCGGAGAGGAGATGTAAGGTTACAATACAACTTTTAATCTTTTTATCCAAGTATGTAATGCTGAAAACGACTGGCTTCTACTTCCGTTTAAACAAAGTAACTTCTATAAATACCATTTTTTTAAAATTTTTCTTAGTAGAAAGACGGTAAGTCACATTGGCTCACCAATAATGCCAAAAACCGAAATGAAGGAACGTAGTAAAGGCAAACGAGCTCAAACAAAAGGTTTCCTTAAACCTAGTCTAAGTAGCGTAAATTTATGGTGATGAGGGGATAAAAAGTCTTACTAGCTAGGTTACTTGTCAGTGGGATGAAGGATTTAGTAGATGACAATACCGTCTCCAACGAGAACGAGACCACCAATACTGCACATCATTAAAACTACTTTTTGGTGCAGGGAAGGTAGCTAATTTATAAATAGATCCTCCAAATACAGGCCTTATAGATGCATAAAAGTGCATTTATGAATTTTGAGCCATCAGAGTGACAAGCGCTTGACAGTCAATAGGAAGTGGAAGAGAAGGCAAACTCTGGCTTCTCCTCTCATTAAAAATTGGTGAAATTTACTTTCTGCAACACCCAAGCTGTTTTTTTAACGCTCAATTTTGTTAATGGCCACTTGGCACCACCACCTGACGACACGGACCCCCCTCCAGGTCGACAGTACAGAATGTCTTTAGGGAAGTCTTGAGGCACTACGCATTTCAGTCTTCGTAGATTGGAATTGTAATGATAAGGAGAAAAATAAAAGGGGTAATGAAATTGCGATTTTTTCTAATTCAGAAATTAAATTTTTTTAACACATAAGCCTTAAAATTGAATTATTCGAGTCGACAACCAGACATTGTAATAAATTATGGACCCGACTGAACACAGACCCATTTAATGTCTGCATCCAAGGTCTATTCTGCAATTCTTTTGGGATTTTCCAGGCCACGTTGAAATGAGTACGTAGCAAAGCACTGGGCGCCGGGAGGAAGAACTTCAAAGATATTGAGTAGACAGCATTAGACGCCGTCAACGTGCTGAATTCGCACTCGGACTATTGACGACACTGTCGCATCCATTCGCCAACAGAATGGGAGACGGGTTGGGGTCTGGTGAATGCTAATGAGGTGGTGGATTCACTGGGTGGGAGTCGTCGCGATGGAAGATACCAGTGGGAATAACCCCTGGGTGCGAACTATGCTTCACCCAATCCATTCGAAATGCATACCTTGACGTTTTTTGAAGTGAAGGCTTGCTAATAACGTCATACGGAAATCATGAAACCGGTCCGAGAAATACGAATTAGGACATTTTACTGGTTGTGATATGATTATTTGACCTGCCTTACTTCTTGCATAATGCAAACACATTTTCCTGACCCAGCCATCTTCGGGTATGTATTTCGAGATTGAAGCAGAATTTGGCATGTCCAACTGAAAAAAGACCCGTGGTCACCACAAAAGACGACCGAAAAAAAACCTCAGCACACAGGCCATGTTCGCGAGTGTAATAAAAAACTCGGAAGTGTGCATCTCTTGTATTCCAGCAGGTCCGAGTAGGCAGGATTCTGCTAGCAAGGAGTGGTAAGTTTCCCATCCATGTGGCACGAATGAAGGCTTACTAATTCAACTTCTGATGTACGTAAAAAGTGATTTGGTAATAAATCAACAGGAAGTTGACCTTGATTGTAGCACCTGAGTTGTCTATTTAACTCATTGTTTTGGTTTTGCAGGCACTTGAGGCTCCGCCATTATAATTTTGCTAGGAGGACCTTCACGTGGCGGACGAAGGTTATACACCGCGCATAGGAAAATCTATGACTACCCCTAATTTGGCGACTGAAAATGGCGTCTACCTTCGAGAACTACCCCACTTCCATGTTCTGCAGGCATGCTATTGACGACTGCAGAGGGCGACACTGCCGGAGAACCGGAGCTGTCAACGATACATGGACGAGAATGTCAAATAAGTCAACATGCGATGCCTTCTCCACCCTTCTACTACCTGACTGGAAGTCAAATGGCTATGGCTAGGCAGAGCTAAAGAGAGAGCAGAGTGACAAGATGAAAAAGACGCAGCAATCCTCCAGAACTTTTTTACCTCGGCAATGCATCTTCCGCCCTTTTTTGTGCCAAGGACTAGGGGTGCAGCATGATAATATTGAAGAGATTCAAATCGCAGAACTTAAAACACACTCTTGTGTCGCCTAGACATTGCGGTAATTTAAATTGCAGCGCCCAACAAACCAGTTTCTATACAATTAGCTTAAAGGGAATGACAAGTGGTGTGTCAGGAGGTAAAAGCTGCTCGCCTTGCTTTTCACAGAGGTGGAATGAAAATGAGCATTAAGTCGACGCCGAGAGCAGCATTACGAAAGGCAGAACACATGTAATTGATGCCATATTTTACCCGCTTTATTGAATTCAGAGTACCGAATGTAACTCCGGTATTGTTGCTTTATTAAGCGTTACCAGTAACAGATGGGCAGATCGTTGTGCTTATACTCTGCAAAGTGCTGTCAATTGGCTTGATTGTAACAGAAGGTGGGTCCAACACGCCATGAATTGATGGTCAAGCCTATTCAATGTAACCTTAGAGACATAGTGGAGGGTTTGCTGCAGAAGCATCACAGAGCAACAAATCACCAAAATTGGTGGAAAAGGAGACAATTCGAGCAGCATTTCTAGAAGGCCAAGAATTGTCTCCAGGGTATCAGGTAATTAAAATGGCTTCAAATACTGCCATGCGGCCCCTGGATACAATCACGCCCATCAAATAACCTGGCCAAGCCCCTCAAATATTCCTTTTTTCTTTCGAGTAAACTACCGCCACCAACAACGGTCATGATTTACATCACGGTAATTAAGTGATAAAGCTGGTATCACAGTATCCATCTCCATGGCGTCTTCTGTTTCCATTAGTATGCGAAAGTAGCTATTAACACTTTCTCTATTGGTTGCTACAAATTTAGATTTAATAAAAAGGCAAACGCTGTTAACTACAAAAGAAGAAAAATGACTTGTTTTATTTATGCAGCGGAATGTTTTAGGAGGGGGAAAAATAGCCGACTTTGAGGAAACTTGTAACTTACGTCATGAAGCTTCATTAATAGGTACTCTAAACAGAATGAAACCTACCAATGTGGTTTTAAACAACAAACCAATGTAGGGATAACCAGGAGCTGGTACGACATGAATGCAAGGCTTACAAGAAGCACTCACCTTGAATGAGTATTCCGTTTTGTTCTCGGCATCCAGCTCACCAACCGTGTATATCCTTCCCGAATGAGAATCGATGGCAAAAGGCAAGTTCTCCTGCTTTTCCAACTCATATCGAAGAATCTGCTCAGAATGCACAGGAGCAAAGTGCCTCAGGTTATGTTGCTCCCTCAGAGGTAGTCCCTGTAGCACAGAATCGGCATCGGTGACGGAGACTTTCAGAATGTTGGAGCCAACTGGAGCACTCTCCTTCACCTCGGTCCGATAGACCTCCTTTTCAAACATGGGGGCAAATTCATTAGTGTCAAGGATTTCCACAAACACATTATGGAAGGACTTCATAACTGGACTACCAAAATCACTGCATCCAATCTGGACGGGAATAGTCCACGCCGAATTGCAGATGGATCGGCCTTTTGAATGGGAGTGGATTTCGCAATCCAGAGCCGTTTCAAGTACAAGTTTATATACAACTTTACTGCTGGAGATTTGATGCTCCAGCACGAGTTTAATGCTCTCCCCAAATGGAATTTCAGGATATGTGTTCAAGTGACAATCCACTTGAGCATTCTCACCCACATCAGCATCGGAGACGTGAATAAATGCCACATTGGTGGGTGCCATATTATCTTCAAAGATCTGAATAAGACTGCTCCCCTCATCATTCTCCTCGCACACTTTGCTGTCTTTAATCCCGGCAAATGTGCACGGCACCTTCGTCACCCTCGATAGCACCGAGCGAATCGACGACACGGGCGCATCCTTACCTACGGCGTTCTTGATTTTGCTAGCAGCTGGAAGGATAATAATCTTTGGGGAGTGATTGTTTACATCAATGACGTAGATGGACAGAGTCGACCTGCTCATTCGTGACTCGGGTTCACCTCTGTCCCGTGCCTCCACCCAAAAGTGAAATTTTGTTCCGCCTTGCAGAGGGGAGATGAGAAAGAGCTCTCCGGTGTTTGGGTCCAATCGAAAGTACCTTTGACTGCTTAGACTATCGGAC
Organism: Taenia solium; assembly: GCA_001870725.1. Taxonomy (NCBI): domain Eukaryota; kingdom Metazoa; phylum Platyhelminthes; class Cestoda; order Cyclophyllidea; family Taeniidae; genus Taenia; species Taenia solium. The sequence goes on along the minus strand of MIEF01005794.1, from coordinate 344,736 downwards.
ATGTCACCTACAAGGGCATACCGAATGCTTCCAAAGGCTCCACTATCCGCATCTGTGGCATTTAATTTGGTGATGCGACTACCGATGGAGGTGTCTTCACGCAAGGCAATAGAGGCGTTTTCGTTTAAAAATACTGGAGCGTTGTCATTTACATCGTGGACAGTAATACAGAGGGACATTGTAGAACAGAGGATGGGTGTCCCACTGTCGCACACTGTGAACGTACAATTGTAGGCACTCTGTTCTTCGTGATCCAGTGGATACCGTAATTGCAATCGAATGAAACTGATACCATTCCTGTCATCAGTTTCCGGCACTGATTTTCGAGCTTGATAAAGCGCAAAGGGATGATTCGTTGGTCCACTTTGACAGTTTAAATGATAAATCAACTGACCATTTTGTAGGCTGTCAAGATCTTTGGCATCAGGAAGATGAATTTTGGTGCCAACTGCAGTGTCCTCAGGTAGATCAATGGTTTTGCAGTCCTTGGTGTTGTCATCATTGAATTGCGGGGCACAGTCGTTGACATCATTTACCACGATTTTTACTTTAATCCAAGATTGTTCAGGTGGGAGTGGAGGGGCAGATTTATTGTTCCGAGTAATTGAAACCCCATAATTAAGGCTACACTCTTTCTCCGTTGCAGAAGCGAAAGGACAGAGTCGTTCACGATCCAGCTTGGATGAATCTGCCACACTAATGGCTGAGGATATGGAGTCCATTGTAAAAATAGGGTCTGACTCATTTGTTGATTGGGATGACACTGTCTGTACTTCTAAATCCGGTACAAGTCCCAAGTTGTATATTTGGTAGCGTAGGTCATCACCCGACTTCAGGAATGGCAGGTACTGTTTTAGAACTCCAACAACCGTTCCTGGTTTGGCATTCTCAGTAATAAAAAGAGAGACTTCGGTAAAATCAGGCGTTTCAGCCTTTCTGATCCGGGGAATGTTAAAGCCAAATGCTTCGTAAGGCTGCCACGGTAAAATCATTAATAGCAGAATCAGGAGAGGTGAGGAGGTATCACCAAAGGCTGATTGTACTAGTGGGAGGAAACTTCGCATCTAGCATGGAAAATGGTTAATGCTTTTTCATTATGGGAAGGAAATGTGTGGCTTTTGTTCTAAGCTGAATTAACGGTGCAGAAAGATGTCGAGACTTCAGAATTCCCGTGGGCATACAATTTACCTCAGTGTAGTCAAATCTGATTGGTTTGTGCTTTAAACCAATTAGAATCAAGCGGTACGGACAACCACTAAAAGGCGGCGCTGCCACGTGCGTTTGGGAAGCAGCAATGGAGCCAAAGTAAACAAGCATTTAGAAGATAAATAAAAGTTTTCTTAAAGTAATGTGTAAGTGAAATTTGTGGCAACTGGCAATGTATTGAAGGGTAAAAGTGGGCTGAAAACTGAAAATTTTGCGGCCATGTCCATGGCAGACTTCACCAATGTCGATTGGAAGTTGGCAAACTGATCGGAGGGGAACCAAGGATCGAATGCTATTCAAAGTAGAAGAGTTAAGGAAAAGGGTTATTCGAAATTATCAAAAGTATAGATAAATGTAAACATGCTTGGGGGCATTGTTGTAAAATACTATAGCGCCCAACAAAAAGCAGACCATAATTTTGCTGGAAGCACTTTAATCGCTGAAGTAAACACAATGGCAGTCCATAAGCTGACCCCAATTAAACTATCAAATTGACAGATTAAGTGGGAGTCCCACTTCCGTTGCAAGCAGAATTTGCAACCCCCTTCAGGCTACTTCCACCTCTAACTCTCTTGCATTTCTCAATCACACGGCCATTTGGAGTTTGGCAACATATCAATGGGACATATGAGAGATGGGAATGAGATAAAAATTATGATATTGATTAGAAGAAGGGCGGAGAAGGAGGAAGAAGTAGTACCTCCATCCTCCATCCACTATTCACTCTACTCCTCCCTACCGTCCCCTCCATACCTGTCCGCCTCTCTCTCGCCTTCCTTCCTCATTTCCTCTTTTCTGCCCTAGATCTGCATCCATTCCTCCTTGTGGTCAGTTTTTTGAAGCATGAGGCTTGAGGTTTTGTAGCTTGCCACCCGGTAGGAATGGCAATTTGAATTTCAATCGACTGGCCCACAGGTCCTGCCCGTTCCCAGTGCTCACCATCAAAGCTCCTTGTCTAGATTAGGCAAACATATAGATAGGTAGAACTTAGCAAGGAGTTCACAGTGAGCGGTTTCGTCTGCTTCCCATCACACACGAGGCAAGGGTGATTAAGTGATGCGTGTCTTTGGAGCCTAGCATAGTGGGTGGCGGGTCACTCAGGGGGAAGCGAATGCCGCTTCGCGACACAAAGAATACAGTCAGTCAAGATCCTACAAGGCAAGGCACATTGTTACTGATGAAGGCGAGGGAAGTGAAGTCCACTGCCCTCAGTTAATACGTGATACATGACCCCCCCTTCGCAGTTGGTGCTATTGCAACTCAATGGCCTCATCACCACCATAATCAATCACGGCATACATAATGACGGACTGATAAAGTTGATCTCCATTATACCTAGGAATGGAGGCAACCTAGATGGTGAACGATCCTTAAGTGTTGCATAGTCAGGCTTATGTTTTTTCCCTTCAAACTATTTGGTTGTAGATAGTATCCTCCTTAACTCCTACGAGTTTTATACAAGCTAGATGAGGAGCTCCTCCAGCATTCGAACGAGCCATTTTGTGGTTGTAACTCAGACAATTCCAAAATCCATCCATCAAGCTCAATCGGACCCATTCCTATGCAATGCAGTGTTCAGAGCAACGGGAAATCAGTACGAATTACGATGAAGAGTAGGGTATTAAATGGCACACCTGCATGTATGCATAAGTAACAAAAGTTTGTTTGACCGTACCTTTTAAGCGATCGTTGATGGAAGGACACCATCGTTTTACGAGGAGGATGAAAATGAGGATGAGAGGGAGGAGGAGGGGGAGGAGGGGGAGGAGGAGGAGGAAGAGGAGGCTTTAACTGTGCTCTTTCCATCCATCTTTATTTATCACTGCGCAATAAAGCATGTCCTTCAAGGGTTTGAAGGTTGAGGTGAGAGATAAACACAGAGCTTACCAACTACGCACACAATTTCACGTACCTGACGGATCTCAATAAGCTACAAGTACCCACCTCATCGATGCGTGCCCAAAAGTCTCTCAAACTGCTTGTCATCAACATTCTAAAACATTAAATGAATTAAAAAATTAAATCATCTCAAAAAGGAGTTACTAAATTTGGCAAAATCTTGTGTAGGGTTAATTTATTCAACAGAGAGCGTTTTAAAACAGAAAGAAAAAAGTCAAATTTGCTGTTGTAAACTTGATGGCATTTCAAGTCTCACTTAAAGGCACAATAAAATCTAATTTTCACAACAACTTGATGTTTTACACATGCAAAATGGCTCAATCACCTAAAATGAGAGCTCGCTGTTCTCAAAGGTTCAGCTTTATTTTGAGTGACCCGAAGAAATGAGTTGAGGGGTCAGCAGAGTGGATCTAAGTCAATTTCCGCCCCATTTGAGGATGTAGTTGTCTCCTCAAATTCAGATCGCAAACGAGTGATATAGCTGACCTTGTAAATTGAAGATCTTGTCGTTGGTGCATAGAGCTTCCTCACCTTTGTAAGGCTGCTTCGCATTTTTTAAAATGTGGAGTTTTGCGTTGAAGTGAAGATATAAACAAATCTGTGAAAATGTGTAACACTTTGGTTATTAATTCAACTGAAAGGTGCGCTTTTGTACCCGGGCTGGGTGACCTGACCTCCAGGCCATTCCAATAGCTCCAGGTTCTGTCCAGGCATTGTTCTCTTTCACCTACACAAGAAGACTCATAGCGCTACATTGGCGGCAACAGGGATCAAACATGATCCTAGAGGACAACGAACCTGCTTGCTATTCTTGAGTGGTAAATCCTAGCGTGATGGAAGAAGGAGATATGGTGGAGCAGGGTTGAAAATGATGTCTAACATCCACAGATGCCCTAGTCCCGTGTTCTACAAGAATGCTATCAGCATGCAAAGACATGAATGTACCTGGAAAAGTTAGTTACGGAGCTATTAATTACACGAATATGCTATATCTCCTCCACTTCTCTAGCATCTGGATAGAGCCCAGGTAGATCCAGCTGGGCATCACTAAAGTGAGATTGAAGCAGTAAAGCAAAAGGGATGCGGAAATTCTTCACTATGGAATTTTATCAAGTAACTCTGCGCTTAAGTCAGCGTCCTACCAGCTAGCGGTGTGCATGGTGAGCATGCAGCACCTATCCTCTCCCTTCAGTACTGTATCAGAACAAGACAAATCCCTAGATCCAGTAGAGATAAGAAGGGGAATCAGTACAGTTGGGGTAAAGTACCTTCGATGACCGAAGCACCTGGTTCGAGGGTGTTTATCTCACATTACCGTCTGCATTCCGATGCCCGACACAAAAAGCAAATTGAAGGAAGCGCCATTTCTGACTTATGCTGTGCTTCAATTGTTTATTTAACTCTCGATTTTGGTAATAGAGGACACTTAAGGCTAAGCCGTTGTGATTTCGCTCGGCATCATGGCTTTCGAGATATATCTGAAGCTCTTCAACCCTTCTGTACGTCGTAAATGCATATTCAGCCCTAGTGTCACATTTTATTTTGTTTTCAAGGAAGCTACGGTGTGTTACATATGGAACAACAAAGTGCACGTTGCATGGAGCACACTTCCAAACGTGCTTAGCCGTTCTGTAACGAGAATCATCCATCATAAGTACGAAGTACCTACACATTCATCCTCAAAGCCACTTTCTAAATGCCTTAACAGCAACTTTCCACTTTTCCATGAAAGTATTTCCAATTTGAAACACATAAGAAGGAGCAAACGAAAAAGTAACTCCCTCATCACTTTAAAGTGGAATTCGGCTTCCTTCATAAGACTGTAATTGAATTTGCACAACCTCTGGTTTGGACTTCAAACGGCGGCACCTGGTTTATACCTTTTTTGTTCAAAAAGTCGGCAGCATACCTATATTTACTGCGGCGAGAAGGTGAGTGTAAAAGCATTCATTTTAAGCTTTCTATTCTTTGACTAACCTACACAGGTAAGATATATGGGTGACAGCTAATAACTTCCGTAGAGAAAACTAATAGTTTGAACTTTTATTGCACAGTGATTAAACACCCGAGAACTTACCAGAAGACAAAACACTCGAGCCGAATGTATGCTGCCGCCATATAGCAGGACTAGGTAACCTGCTGGCACGGCTCAAAGGTTAGACCGCCCAGCGGAGGTACAACGGCGGTGCCTCTAAGCAGCCCAATAACGAAGCCGAGAGTTAAACAGACAGGTAATCCACTGCAGCAATTATTTACATTGGTCCAAAATAATGAGAATATTTATTTTGAACTCCTTTGGCGTCTCAAGAGGAGGAAATAAGCTTGGATCAGCGCTGAGGCGCTTTCAGTTGGGATGTTTTTTGCACTGATTTACATCGCTCTACGTCGTCTTAGCAGCAATTAAAAAACGGAAAGTTAAATTAAAGAGAAGAGGAAGGAATCGGGGCTTCTTTTTTACCTGACTGGCTCTTATCAACAATGGAGAGGGTTAATACCGGTCATATTAGGAATTGTTGGAACAAAACTCACACTGTAGAGTGGGCACGACAAATTGACGGAGGAGAGACATACCTGTGATGTCATCAGCAAGACTCGGATTCAAAAAATTATCTTTAGGCACTTTAAGAGGAGTAGATTCGCATTAGTCAGTATTCATCAACCTTAAATAAACTTGAGGATAAGGAGGCTTTGGCAGAATCGACGACTAGATTATCACGTACCACAGACTCTACGCCGTAAAGAAATCGTGACTTGAACGCCAAGGAAAAGATTATAAAATGATGGTATGATAGGGATATTAGCATGACACTTAGAGAGAAACATCTAACTTTCCATAATTTTGGGACTGCATGAAGAAATCCAGCAGCAATTTATAAATAAGCTAAGTGTAGGTTGATTTCAGTAAAGAGCAGTTCGCTTTTTTTGACCAACTTTACGGACTAGTAAAGTATACCTCGATTGTACAAACGGACAACACGCCTCAAGCAACTTGCGGTCCTAATTCACTCCCACTTCGAAGGCGCGAAATTCATGTGCAGTAGTGCAGCACTAGAGGTAAGAAAAGATAAGAATGATCCTCTGGGGATTGGCGACATACCAAAAGAGACTGCCGTGGTAATGGTGATGGCAATTGGGTGGAGGACATGTACGGCAAAATAACAGTATCTTTATGCTTTCTTCTCCTCTCCTATCCACCCATCCTATCGCCTCTCTCTCCCTCTCGCTTTTTTTGTCTTCCCTCTCGTGCAATTTTCGTTACTGATCAGCTTTGCCTTGCGACATATGCATGAAGTGTGAGGTGTGGTAACGTGCATTGCGCTGTCTCGTAGACACGACAATTTGAACCTCATCCGACTGCCTCGCTATTACATTGTAGACCATGGAGATGCCACGCCTCGATCTAGCAGATAGAAAGATGATTGGATAGAGAGATCCCAGATTTGGTTGTTATTTGGATTTCAGTGAGGAATACAAAGTGAGCGGTTCCATCAGATCTCCATCACCCACAACTCCGGCTTAGTGAAGCGAAGGACGGATGAAATGATGCCAGTTATCGGGGTGTAACATTGTGGCCAATTTCACGTGCTTTTTGGGACGAGCGTTTCAGTACAGAGTTGCAAACATCATTTGTTACAAGCATTTCAGTCAGCCAAGATCCTAAAAGGCATAACACGTTACTACTAATGAAGGAGAAGGAACCTTGATGTCATTATTGAATATGCAACAAGTGACCTCCCACTCACAGTTGGTGTAATTGCAACTCAATTTCCTCACCACCACCATCATCATCAAGCATAATGTAAAATTGGTCTTGATGGATTGAAAAGCAATTAGTGTAAGCCACAGCACCGAGTAAATCTCTATTACACTCATGAATGGAAGCAACCTAGACCGCGAACCGCCCTTAAGTGTCTCATCGTCAGATTTATGCTTTTTCTTCCTCGAGCCACTTGGTTGTGCGTGGTATCCTCCTTACCTCCTTCGTGTTATGCACAAGCTGGATGGGAAAAACGGAGTTACTCTGCGTTTGTAAATAGGACAATTCCAAAATCCATCCATCAAACTCAATCGGGCCCCCATGTCATGCAGTGTTTAAAAGCGACAGCACGGATTACGAAGAAGGCCGGCAAACAAGCAGCCATTAAACATCAAACTGCCTTGTCACCTAAGTCTTGCGCAATACCTATGCTTTTAAAATAAAGATTTTTCAAATATTGTTTTCCTTCTGAATTTACCTTTGTCAATTTTTCTGACGAACCGCAAAAAGTGGCATTCCATTATTCCACCTCAAAAAATCCCCTTGTCTAGTGTTCCTTCCTTCCTTCCCGCCTTGCTTTCAGAACTGAGCACCGGCTGAATTCACATCTGTGATGCTGCCTTGGGATTTCCGGACGATCATTTTTTAACATTTAATTGCTGCGCTGACGACCAATTAACTGAAATGGCGGTAGTGCAGCAAGCAACGCCACCGGTGCACTTTTCCTACGCTAAAATTAAAAAAAAGGCAAAAATGAAAAGTTTTCATTCATCAAAATGCAGTTCCGTATTTCCTTCGTTGGTGTTAACTCTTCTTATGGGTGCAATGGTGGTGAACTACTGCACTAAGGATTTTCGGTCAACGATAACAGCTTTATAGTGCAAGTGGAGAGGCACAATAAACAAAAATTTTAGTGCAGCTTAAAATAGATTTTATGTAACCTATGATTGTCACATACTAAAAAAGCTATTGTAACATGGATTTTTTTCAAAAGTACCTTTCGGAAGAGAAGCAGTCAGTGGAAGACATCTTCTTGATTGGGTGGACACAAATGACCTCTGACCCCTGAGGAGGAAATAAAATGCAACCTGTACACTTACAACACTAAGTCAGCAAAAGGCGCCCTCCTCCAACCAATCAGCGCTGTCCTAGGGTTTGAAGGCAGAGGAGGAAGAGAGCAATGCCAAACCCATTGTAGTCATCTGGAATAGAATAAAATGCGAGTCGAGCACTTTTTTTAAAGTGTCTTGTGTCATTCCGTTTTTGCACGTTTTGATTAGGAAAGCAGTCAAGAATCCATCCCAGAATGTGTTGTCTAAAATTATCCAGAGATAGGGATTTAAATGGCCAGTATTGTGAAATACGACCTGTCAATTAAAGAATTTGGGATTTGACAGTCAATGCATTTAGCAGCAATTAGACCCTCCTCATGAGTCAAGAAGCCTTCCATTGAAGACCCCGTAGGTGTGATTAATGGTGATTGCTGACAAAATTTCAAGAACGCAGCTGTTGATGTCGCCTGCGTCTTAACGCATCCTTCTAGCTCCTCTTCCCAGAAGTCTCCTGTGACAGACTGATTAATCATCCGGGTGGGAGGAGGTAATGAGGATATTGTAGTCATTCAGAACGCGACGTCTATGCCCTTTTCTAGAAGCCATCATTAACGTGCTGCTTGTGCGCCAGGTTCAGGGGCTGAAAATGACTGCCACTTTATTTCTCGATACAAGAGCGTCACAAATTTAAATGCCTTGTTTTTGTTACATTAGAAGCCTGAACTTGTTGAATGCCTTAAAGACGGCTCATTTCGAGGACCTGCGCCAAATCAAGGCTTTGGAAACACGATTCCTGGAATTGTTACATTCTGTGAGTCACTTCCACGGCTCGCCTCCTGTGAATCACTAAGCCCCCAGTGACACGATAATTAGATGTCTCGACGCGTCCCCATGGAGCGCAAGGGAAGGGGAGAGGAGCATGTGGAATTGAAAGCAGCAACTGTTGCTATGACTGCCCTCTTCCAATCACACCAGCTAACAGTCTGCAGCCATGAAAAATTCATGCCGTAGGATTTTGCCATGAAAGAGTTTTAAGTACATGGCAAACACTCAGGAGGTGGCAATTAATTCCGTATGAAATTTAAACGACCCTTGAGAATGGTGATTCAAGCTTGAAAGTGCTAAAATTTATACCGATGTCGTACCCATGATATGGTGACTATAGTGAGAACCCTTCAACAGCATTGAACGGAATTTCGTGTCATGCTTGTGAAGCTTGCCGGATGCAACTACCCTACAGTTGTACATTTTAAAATGGCATTTTATGTTTCTTCGACAACAACAGCATCTTGATGTTATGGTCTTGTACGGCCCCGAGTCTTTCCTGAAGACAAAAGTGGGCATAATGCAAGGACACGATATGTATTGTCGGCGTACAGAAAGGCTGGAGGTCATGCCGCCTAGTGAGATTACAACGGCCAAGCCCTCAGCACGCCGCGAAACCAAAACGAAGAGTTAAAAACAGTTGAAGTAGCAAATAGCCCCCTCCTTTTGAACGGCATCATCGGCGCTTCCCTTAATTAACCTCTCAAGTCAGCCTCCACAACTCTTACCATTCAACCTCTCCAATCCTAGAACTTGCATGCAAATTGAAGGAGTACTTGACCGCGACGTCATTGGTTGCTCTTAGCCTTTTCAATGGATCTGGATTTGAGGCACGTTTGAAAATCGCATTGGGAAAAGGAAACGTGACGGCCGTCACATATGTTTACTGCTGGTCGTACGAATGCTGGCCTAAAAGCCGATTTAACATAATTTTGAATAATTAGGGATTCACGTCTGTTCCTTCTTGCCAATTAGTTAACACTACAGCGCTCCCAAGCCATATCTACCCGTCTGGATTCTGTTCAAGTACTGTAGACATTTGCGCACTGAACTTTTCGAGGTGGTTCACGACTGGTGTCGCTCTCTGCAGTTGTTAATAGCATTCCTCTAGACCACGGGAGTGGGGTAGCTGCTAAAGGTAGACGTCACTTTCAACCCCTTTGACAGAAGGTCGTCACAGGCTCTCCTATCAGGGGCTTATGCCCTTTTCCCGTCATGTTGCTACTCGACATTCAGAAATTGGAATCGTGGTGTTTGCGACTCTCAGCTGCAAAAGTACCCCATGGTCCGAGGTCTACCGGCATGGCCCAGCGACCACACTGACGTAAGCGCCCTCAAAAACAAGATAAGAGCTATATAAGTAAGCAAAATATTACGGTGCATTATATTCCATCGAGGTGTGAAGTAGTTAGGCAAAATCTTAGTGGTGAAAATTCATAAAAAATTTCTGCCCTAGAAATAGGGTTTTGGGCTTATTTTTGAACTACTTAGCAGTGAATTCCGTCCTCTAATGTTATTAACGTTTTGGTGTAGTAGAGTGTAAGTTTCCGACCTACCTCGTAAATCAGCAGTAATATCCCATTCCAAAAGCGTCACTACACGCTATACACTGCTTGAAGGATACCCTGTAACGCCATAGCTTTGCTACATAGGGAATCCAACTCATTTACAGGCCCCCAACGTATTTGTGTGTGTGCGGCATTTTGCCAGTTGTCTCAGACAAAAAAGGCGCCTTAACATTAAGCAAAGAATTAAAGCAACAAGAAGTTGACATCCACGGCAAAATGTGATTGGTGGAAAATTTTGTCGCTTCTTAACAACAACCCTTACTGTCAAAGGTAGAGGTGAGCAAAAGTGGCTCAGAAATCGCTGTTAATTGGTACATTAAATGAAGGGTGTATCCTCCAAATCCCTCAACGAATTATACGTTTCACAGGTGATTTTCACTTTCAAAGTAAATATTTACTTCGCGTAGCTAGTTGAACGCTAATTCAAAATGGTTTATGGGATTGTGGCCGCCACTATAAGCTATTAATATCCTGAATTCAGGAGTGTTTCCCATCACGAAAGCCATCCATTAGAGTGAAGCAGTAGGATTACACTCAACTGAAAAGTCGAAATGAAAAAGCAACTACTCACTCGCGGCTGCCAATCAGACAGAGCTTTTGGGCAAGACTTGCTTTGTTTGGATATCACATAATGCCCATAATACCAATGTGCTTCGGCTTGCATTTTACCACCATCTCAGGTGGAGAAGGTAGGGACAAAATAATTAAAGCAACTCGACTGTTTCACGGAATAAGAATCTGTACCCGAGGTTGTAAGAAGAGGAAATAAAGTGTTTGCCTTTTAGACTCACAGAATTTTTGGCATAAACAAGAGTAAAGTCGGTGCTCGGCCGGAGACACAAACAATGTGACAGGATACCTGAGATTCCGGACATTGCTCGGGTAGTGGTAGTAGGGACATGATGAATAAGATGCGAGGATTTTGGACTGCCGAATTCTTGTTTATGAAGGCAGGAGGTAGAGTAACAAGAGGGGTGTCTTCTATGCGGAGCACAGCATTAATGCGTGTCCATAAATTTCGAATGAATGAAATCATTCCTTCGTGGAGGGGACTTAATGCGGCAGCACCAACATTTGAGTACTCCAAGTGCCTATAAACAGGCTACTTAGACCAAGTAAACGAAGGGAGCTGATTGCGATGCACTCTGATGAATAAACGCAACCTTTTAAGCTAAATATGTTTTCGAGTAAAAAACAGGACAGTTGCCAGGGAGATTTGATGGGTGAGCTGTAACTCCTCCAGTTGGAGGTTTTAAAATTCCATTACCTTTTCAATCAAGCTTGTCTGTTTGATAGAAACAATGGGTTGAACTGCTCTGCCTCGTGGCGCAATGCATGACTGTAAAGGACAATGGCATTACTGGAAAGAACGGAGACATCCTTTAGAAAAACCTAGAAGTTAAATACGTATGCAGGTATGTAATGCTTTAATTGCTAGTATGATCTAGCCATATTAACTCTGCCGGTTGATCTGAATTTTTGGCCCCAAAACGCATATTTTGTCCTGATATGTGACTTCTTTTGTGTTCGGGAGAATCTAAGGCGCTGCTTTGTTGGCACGGGGAAGCAACTCTTATCCCAAAGGACAATAGCCCCGATCTCTATCAACAACTACCAAACTTTGACGTGGCGGAGGGAGGAAATATGCTGCGAATGGGAGAGGGAATTAAAATGTTGTCCAACTTTGGCAACTACCACAATCTAGTGTTCTGCAGGGATGCAATCAACAATTGTAGCGAGTGACATCAGCCGTGAGCAGTCTGGAAACGCCTGTTACGGAGCTCTCTATCTTATCTGCATAAAGATTTCGAGTAAATGAAAATGCGATACCTTTGCACCCCCCCCCCTATTAGCTGATAGACCTTTGGTAGATATGGCTGGGCAGCACTAGAGTGAGAGGAGATCGGTGGGGAAGAACAGACACAAATCTTACAACCAGCCAGGGACACATGAGATGGCCAGCACCTTCCATCCTTTCTTTAAGTACAGTTTTTAGAAAAGAAGAAGTTCCAGATCCGTTAGAATTGCTAAGAGGGATCGATGACGTTGCCGTCGAGTATCAGCTCATTAGCATGGAAATTCGATGACTATCCCGGATGCAGTCCTCACAGAAGAGGCCACATTGTGATGCTCGATTTGAGAGGTTGACCAAGGGTCACAATCGGCACAACACTCAAGGGGGGAAGGGGTTATGTAACACATTACTCGTTTATTTAACTCTCGGTTTTGGTGAGGGGCTACTTGGTGACTCTGCCATTGTATCTTTGCCGGGCGTCCCGGCCTCTGGGTCGTGCCAGCAACCCCATCAGCCCTTCTATACATCGACAAAACATTAGTTCGCTCGAGTGAGCCACAAAGTTTTCCCATTACTCCCTTTGTCAAACATCAAGCAGTCTGAACGGAGAATGTTTACTAAATTGTGGAGTAACACTTAATCCACGAGAATTTCATGAAGGCTATAAAGAAGTCGTTTCGTATTTAGTGTGTTAAAATGATTAATCTTCGGAAAGCGTTATAAATAGCAATTTCTAGGCTTAAGCAAAACAATTTTTCATTATACTTATGGAATAAAATTCAAGCTGTTTAATTGGACTTTGCCTGAATGCCAAAACAGCTACAACTTCGTGAGTTAGCGGCTAAAGTTGCATCATTTTTGTTTATCTTCCTCAAAAAGGGCACAATTAATTTACCCTGCCAGGAGGAAAAGGAGGTTAAAGAAAAACATTATGAAGAAATTGGAGCAACCTTTAAGGTGCATTTCAAGTCCTGATTTCAGATCTCTGCATATCCACGAATATCAACTTTAAGCCAGCAATTCTCCTGGTTTGATAAAAAACTAACAAAATATTTCTGTTCAAAACATGTCCTATAAATAATGAAATTCCATTTTATGTATTTAACTAAACGAATGGGAAATCGCGAAGCGGACCTCATCCAATCAACCCATGTGTTGATTGGCTAATTACCTGAACGATCAACGGTCTAAGTCGATCCCATTGACTGTACTGTGTTACCTTTTTCTCCAGTTTTTAATTGAATTAATTTATTTATTTAAAATGTTTTAATAAGTTAGCTGGTGAGTTGGAAAATTCGCTTCTCTTACTCTTAAAGGATGCAAACATGGGTATTGGCCATCCCATTAACAGGCATTTTGCTGAGCTGTCCCGCTTTCTAGTTGAAAAAAAAAGACTTTTTTAAAAAAAATATTTCTGTCTGTAAAGCATCATGACACACCAGTCTATGAGTCAGACGCCTACGTCATTTGTCCAGCCCCACCGCCACTAGGGTTTTTTCAAGCATCCAACTCACTCATCGGTCCTGTTCCTCCGCCCCTCCCCCCCCGCCTTCTCTCCATTAAAAACAGCTTTATTGCCCCCTTTTGACACAACTACCGGGACGTGGATGAAAGAGAGGGTCCCCTCCATAAAATGAACTGTCGGAGCGGCAAGTACACCGCGTCAAAGGGACGTGCTGACGTCCAAAATCTCCATGTCTGTAATTCCACTGCAAAACACAACATTCTAATGGTAGTGGTGGTGATGGTGGTGGTTGTAGACGTCTAGTTTTATAAACTATTGCCATTTGTTAAAACGGAGCCCCTAAAGACTAACGGATTCGATTTTATTATGATTCGTGTGTAACTTAAAAATTAACGCCAAACAAATTCGTTACCTTCTGACATTGAGTGGGTAGGTCAAAGTCGAATTGCGCATCGCAACGACGGCAAGGTGTAATGGGTCCGTATGGGTAGAATGCAAGTTTGGCAGGGAACCCATCCACTGGTTACAGGGAGTAATGCGAGGCAAAATGCCACAATAACCCTTAAGCCAAGATATGGAGTACTTGTCTCATTTTTTGAAAATAATGTAGCTCCTTTTCGTCTGTGTGGAAAATCTAGGTGAAACTAAGGTTTTTTTGAAGCTGCAGACATTGTGACCTACAGTGGTGTGCTGGGGGAGGGAGGGGGAGGGGAGAAGCCTAATTTCTGGTATTCATTTTCTCACGCTTGGAGTGGTGAATGAAAACGTGTTTTTCTTGCAAACATCATAATTATAGCACTCAACAACAATGTGCTTTAATTACGGGTAAAAATGCTGAATTGATGAAAAACTCTAGTACGGACAAATGGAGATGAAATCGCAGACACCCAACAATTGACATTTTATGCATTTTCGCGTTAAATAAAATTAAAAATTGGGATTCAGATAAGAACTAAGACGTGGTACCGTAAGGTACAGATTAAAGGTTCCTAATGAAACATAAATGAGGCAGCATTAGAAGGGTTGAGAGGTTGGAAGGGGGACCCTCTCAACCCCGATGCATGCTTGTTCTGGTGGAGATTTCCCAGTGACCTATAAAGCTACACAATCGCAAAACTCGCCATATGAAAAAGTCATGAGAAGAAGAGCATTTGAGTATAGTCCAAGTCCTCCATGCAGTCATTTGGATAATGAAGTTGGAGAGAGCTATCAAATTCTGACATGCTGTGAGTTCAGAGGCAAAGCAACTCTTCTCCATCGGGCATTTTGTCCTCAAAATCACTTGCATTCTTGGCAAAAAGTAAAGAAAAGGGAAGGATAGTAGTCTAATTGATTGAACTCATCACTAGAGCTGCAGTTGGACTGGGCCACATGCACTAAGTTTCATTATTTGAGCAAAGTACTTACTGTCTAGTTTTTTTTCTGAGAAAACAATGCATCATAATCTCACCGACCAAGTAGTAATTATGGTTCTCACAATGAACGGCGTATTTTAGACTAAAGTCGCTTTTCATCTCTAATGTGAATGGGAGACATTCACTGACTAATCCATTTAGGGAGGTGTCTGCTTAACTTGTAGTTCTGTTGCGTTCCTTTTAAAAGGTTCAAATTATGCAGAGGATTTTTATATTGTCAGTAATGATTTCTGGTAGCTGTTTTATTGAGTGTTTTACGACACCTAAGCGCCTAAAAGCAGATACAGTGGTGAATATTTGTGTACGGCCTTTCGAGCTTGAGAGGGTTGCCAGACTGCCATTTGAAAACGATGCCAAATCGTGCGTTTTAAAATGCTCAGATTTTATTTGGCTACGTATTACGACACATCAGTCTAGGAGTAATTTTATTGCCACTGCCAGGATGATCATTGGGGTGTGTATGTGTATGACATAAAATTATCGCGCCCTGCCATCGCTGCGTGAAGACCAAATCCAGAGCACTATAAAAGGCCAACTTGACTTTGCTTATCACCCTCTGCTACTCCACAATCCGAAGTTCGCTCCGACCACTATGGACACTCGAACAAAATGGTATTATGTAATGGATTTGGACTATAGGGGTGAGACTCCTCATTTTATTGCCGACAGAGAAATTCATGGGTCTGAGTAGGCATTGGGACGTTCTATATTCTGAATCGCGATAGATTCAGAAGACGCATTCGATCTTTTAACGATGAGATAAGTTATTCTATCTAACTATACTGGTTTCTGTGTTCTTTCTGCAGCACAGTTTGGAGTGGTCATTTTTTACACTTGATCTGAGTAATAAGGTCGAGACGTCACATATTTGTGACGCTGGTGTGTGGTTATTACCACAGAAATCAGAAACAGGCACCAACATCTACTTTTAAATTGTGGCTAAACCAGCGCTAAAAATATTCGGCTTATATTTATTTTAACTTGTCCAATTTATTTAAATCCCTGTTGAAGAACAGAGACAAGACTTTATTTTTAAAATGAAGGTGTATGACTCAACTCTCACAAACCGCCAAGTAAAACAGAGGCTGGTGTTTACGAGTTTTCACACATAAGGTTGATTAATTCTCTAAAAAGCCTCAAAAATGCGCTCACAACTCATTGCAAACTAGTTGTACTTAAATTGTTTATTCTTAATGGGAAATTCGCTCTGGAAGTTAGCCATCATTCTTCTCATCCTACCTTATTTGCATGCAAAAAAAGGCGTCCACCTCTAATCCACGGCTCGCAACATCCAAAAATCCGACAGAACAGAAAAGGGATTAGGGTCAGACTGTGGGTATCTTAGTTGGTCTAGTAATAGTGGCGGTGTATAAATTATTACTATTAATCAAAAGAATTGCATGGCCGATTCATTGCCGCTGAAAGATGCATAACTTGTGAGCAGCAGCAAACAGACGACGCATAGGGAATGGAGACGATTGAGTCAAGTTATTTACTTCCTAAAAGACAACAGTCGATCTTCCGAGTTGACAGAGTTAAAGCTGTGAAATTGCAACTCAAAACGCAGGCCATTCTCCGTCCTCTTACTGACTGCAAAGAGGAGGGAACACATTCCAGTCTAGCCTGTGGAGCAATTCTGCGAGTTGAAAGAGGAATCAAGACAAGAGCGCTGACTGCACAGTTTTGGCAATTTAATAGCATGTCATGGGACTGTTGTGTTTGGCATTATTTTGAAATTTTTACAGTTACCATGGTGGAATTATTTTCAGATGCTTGGATTTTTGACAGTATAGGTTTTGCATTTCTTTCATGCTCAACAATATAGGGATTAATAAGGAGGAAATCAGAGGGTGTTTAGCTAAGCCCACCAATCAGACAGCAATTTACGCATATGTCACCTGTTTATGTTAATAAAATGTGTTTCTTTTTTAAATCTAAGACTTTAAAATTGTTTACCCTGGTTATTAAAGCGAAACTTGGGTATCAAGTTACGTCTAACGACATTTAGGCTTATGGTCATGTTTACCAAGTAAAACGCCGCCTACTTGCAGTGTAGGGCTGCATGTCCAAGCTCCTTGGTTTCCGCCATCAGTGTCTCATCCATTCACTTGTTTGCTTTGTAGCACCATGAGGCTCCATGCATCCCAGCGGATGAACAGAGGCTGGGACCAGTTAAGCAATCAATTGAAGTTTCACCCACTCATCCTGCTCCTTTTAAATGTCGTCCTCGGTGCTCCCCTCCACCAACCTTCCTCGTTGACCATCACAACGTTGGCAGTGCTGTAAGGTTAACACCCAATAATCAGTCGCAGCATTTATCAAATTTCCATGCAATCAGGAGGATACCTGGCTACAAAATCACTTATTCCTCTTGACAATCCCACCTTGTCTGGAGTTCCGTTCTGTATGGGAACTGTATTGGGGAAAAGGGATGTGCTGGCCAACCCATATGCCTATCCCTAGGCGTAGGAACACTGACCTAAAACAATACCATGGGGATGAGTTGTCGTATCAGCTCCTGTAACTTTGTCCTCACTCCCGTGCTACCCTGCCGCTTATCTATCTGGACTCTATCCAGTTTTTAGAGAGGTGAAGGAGGTACCACGTGTTCACTTTATTGACATCTTTATGCAGGTAACCAACTTAACTTAACTTTTACTGATAATAATGACTTGTGTCGCTTCAATTTTTAGTAGAATTTTTGCAAACCATGAGGATGAGGTATGACCGAAGGTAGACTTTCATTTTAACCTCTCTCTTTGGGGTCTTGGAGGTTTTTTTTAGTTTCCAGCACATGCTTTTCTTCCATCACGTTATTGTTTCATATTCGAGAACAGATATCAGAGTGGCTGTCCTTCATCACCACTTTTGCTTTCCACTGGTACTAATGTGGTGCCTTGTGGCTTGAATAAAGACGAAAGAGAGCAAAATTATAGAGCAGGACGCGTATTCTCCATAAAAGGGAGAGTTAGGCGGAGAGCACTGGCATGACCCCGAGACCATGCGTTCCAGTGGAAGCATAGTGAAAGAGCCTTAAACGACGTTGGCTTCGAAGCAGAGTTAAACAAATTATTAAAGCACCACAACATAGTTATTCTTTTTACCAAAAAACCAAGCCTTAACGATGACTTGAGGCAATAAAGGGCGCATGTTTCCCTGCAAATTGGAAGAAATCATCCTTGGAGGGCACGAGTTGCCTCCCTTCTCTCCGTTCCGCTTTCAATCACATCTCTGCAACCCAAAGTTAAATGCATTGTTTTAGAACCTCGAGAGACACGTATGGATCTGTCTGGGTCCCTTTTTTTATTAGTCAGAAACTATCCAAACCACTGAAATAAATTTTAAGCTAATTTAAAGTGATGACATCATTAAATCCGCACCAAAGCTTGTCGATCCACGGAAGTAAAATGTGGGGAAAAATCGAAAAGGATTTTTTGATGCTTTGGACGGCTATGAACACTGCATAAAGAGTCTCAACATCGTTTAAAATCTATGCTACAAATGACATCCAAGATATCGTTGAGTGGACAAACCACGGTGCAGAGCGAATGGGCTCGGTTTGTTACTATTTTGAGTCAAAGTGTGGGATGGAACCCGGATGAAACTATGTAAGTTGGACTATTTTTTCCGAAGTCATATAACCTTCGTCCTTTTTTGTCCCAACAAATTTTGCCTCAATCAGAGGTGCAGACCTCAGTCACGAATGGTGTCTTTCTTTCCAAAACACTCCAAACTTTTAGACGTAAGTTAAAACCCTCTAATTTATAACCATTTTCCGTTTATAAGCCCATTTAATGACATCACCCTCTCTATACGGGATTTCTATTTTAGAGGGAAGAGTCGACAATAGGGAACTGGGATTTTCCTTAAAAATATCATTCAGAATGAAATCTTCTTCCTAGGCTAACCCTTCTAAAATGGTTGCCAAGAATGAGAATAAAATCAGCGGTTCACATTCCTTGGCCCGGATACTCTGCGGTTAAAATAGGGTACGAGGTTAAGGATGGGATCGTGACCACTTACCTTTAACTTTTGTTCGTTTAATCCTTGGTCCCAACAACGGACCAATTAGGGGTTTCGCCATTTTACCGCCTCTGAACCATACCAGTATTATATTGTCTCTATTAGTCTCCATGGCAGTGCCAGTGTGTTACACTGCCTACTGGGGAAGCCACTGTTACAGGTACTCATGGTAGGAAGGCGAGGTTAGATGGAGAACCTAACCCATTTTTATTGTGCTTCATACAGTCTTCTAACACAAAAAAGCTGTCCTGATGGTATCACTCTGAGACATGGACAAAAATAAAGCCTAAAAGGTGTGTAACTCGGACACATCCTTTTTAAAAGCACTGTGCTATGATAAGCCTTGTTGTATTTATAGGGGAAAATAGGAATGATTGATGATTCTCAATACCTCTATGCTTTATTTCTCTAGACAGGCGATTTCTTGCTGAATTATTAGACCTATTGTTGTCCGACAGTGTGCATAATTCAGTGAATGGTACTCTTCGTTATTATTTTGCCCCTTAATTGGAGAAAGTGTGCCCATTTATGGAGGTGAGGGAAGGTTTTTAAAGTGTGATTGTCGTCAAGTATCTGACTTTTGAAATGTATTGCCTGCTTTGACCAAATAATTACACAAATTTTGCCAACTAATTTAAGTAAATCTGCTGGATTATTCTAACAAACAGAGGCGATATTCTATAGTGATAAAGGTTCTTAGATGCTTTGTAACCCTCGAAAAATTTTATTGTCATCACATCGTTTTTAGTTTTTGGAAGTACCATAACACACTGAAACTCTCCTAAATGCAAGAGAAGAAACAACACTTGCGTAGAATACGTGTTTCTGAAGAATTTGGGGGCTAGATGCTACTAGCCTAGCTAAAAATACAATAGGGACCGTGAGTGGCTTCGAAATCAAAACAAAGGGAAGAAACATGTAACCAAAGCATTACATTAGACTCCTTTCCTTGAGAGCGCCGTTCCTCAAGCTCTTTTTGACCACCCTACTGAGCCAACTATCACAACGTAGCCGATGTTCTATAAAGGGGAGAACCACACAAACCAACCGCTCCACCCAACCAATTTCCATACATGTGAGAAGAAACTTGACCACAACTTTATGGTTCCTTCATGGCACATCTACTGGATCTCGGGGTTTTGACATACTTGGAAACTGCATTGAGGGAAGAGAGAATGTGCAGGACTTAAAATAGTTCCGTAAGGACAAGATTTCTAGCGATTGCTTCTTGCCACTTCGTGCCCACTCCTCTCCATCTAGTAAAGAGGTGGAGGAGGCATCGCGCATACACTTAATCGGTATCTCCATTCATGTACCGCTGGGAGCTCCATAGATAAGTTTCCCAAATGGTTAGCTGTTCGTGTTGATATTGATATTGATAACATTCCTGCAAAAGTGGAGGATGAGAAAGTTGCTATAGATAGAAATACTTTCCAATCCTCCTGCTAGAAAACCGTCCCAGATTTTTCTGTGCTTGGCGTTTAACCTTCTTCCGTCACGTCAAGGTCTGACAGACAGTACTAGAAATCGTGGAATTTGTCCCTTAGGTATCGGTCCGCTTGTCGATATAACCAGTACAGTACATCGAGATTCCCGTGAAGACAGACAGAAAATGCCTTGCTGACGTATAAAGGCGTTAAGGGGCTACTGACATTGCCCATGGGCCATGTGGCGAAGCGGAAACACAATAGTGAAGTCTTCAGCGCTTGTAAAACTAAAACAGAGTTAAATAAACTATCAAAGTATTATAGAATTTTAGAATATTTTTAGGATTTATTATGAACAACGTTGCTCTAGACGAGGGATATTTAACATACGGCAAGATGCATGCTAACGTGCTCTCCGCTACATCATGGAATCAGACGCAGTTATTGCGATTTTCTCTTTTATTTCAGTCGGAATGTGTCCAACTAACAAAAAAACCTTTTTACTTTAAATTAAGGCATCCCACTAAGTCGCATTCCTGGGAGGGAGTTATTAAACAAAAAAAAATTATGAATTGGGGAATACCAATTCAGATTTCAAGTGTACAACAAATTTGCCCATCATGAACCAAGTCAAAGGCATATCAGGGAATGACGGGATTATTTTTACGAAAGACATCTTATTCAGGGAGTCAAAATTCAACTAGTTACCAGCAGTAAGACAGGGAAAAATAGTTTACCTATTGTCAAAGCAAAAAAAGATTTTTCGCATCTCATTTTTCTTCACTCTAGAAAGACGAAAATCGGCTTCCCAGTGTGTTAAAATGCAGCAAAGATTTTTAAACAGCTTGAGGATCTTGATGGAACAATTTTCCGAAAATTTGTTCCTGTATTTTAAAAAGGATTGCATTGTTAAACAACTCCGCAAGTAGTACGAGGTGCACAGCTATTCAAGCATACATACTTAGTAAAGGCGTTGAAGCTTAACGAATTGAAGGACATTCCCAGCGACTAGAAAGGCAAATTATTCTAGGAAAATTTTGCTCTGGTCAAGTAAGCTGATGTCAAACATTTTATAAAGTTCACCATCTCAGTGATGGCAAGAGATCGGAGGTGATAAGCACGACGTTAAAATGTGAACTTAATAGGATCGAGCCTCAGCTGCGTGTTTTACCCTTCCATCTGGTTTCACCAGCTTTTAAGGGTCCGCTATTGGGCTTCTACTGGGCGGCATGGCATCCGGGTCATACCAGTAGCCCTCAGTCCATCTCTACATCGGCCTGACACTTGTTGGCCTTGGATCATGACTCCCTTCTTCTACAGGAAAGTCTAGGGGCATTATAATGGTACATAGGAAATGAGCCCATTCCAAAGGGACAACTACTTTGTATCATATTAAGCAAGAATCTGTGACGATCCCTAGTAGAAGGGCTGAAATTGACCTCTACCTTCGACAATCACCTCCCTCCCACGTCCTGCGCAAATGCTATCTACGACTGAAGTGACACTGGTTGTTACCATCTGAAAAAGCCCTTTACAGAGCTGTTTTCGGTACTTGCACGATGACGTCAAATAGGTGAAAACGCGAGATCCCTATTTGCTGAATGGAACTTAGATACATGCAGCTAGGCAGCATTGAAGTAAGAATAAAGTGAAAAGGAGAAATGGGCCCAAAGCCTTATCCCCATTAAAGTTAAACATCGTTTTTCATTAAATGACTGCTTTTAAGTCTGCGTTCTAATAACTAGTGATGGGCATACAAGATTATCAGCACATTTTCCCTTCCTTCACTACAATTCCTATAGAGGACGAAACTCCGTATTGAGTAGACTCACCATCAGGACTCAGTGGCTTTTGAGTCAGGCATCTCAATTGCGGTTGGTTTGTGGGCTCTTTTCTTACAGCACCCACTACGTTATAATGGCTGGAGCGAAGGGTCGACTACGGAGAGCGCTGGAGAACGAGGCTAAAGAGGAGAAGGACTATGTAATACATAGGCTTTTTGTGTAGCACTTAATTTTGGTCACGTGGGTATCGAAGACTCCGCCATCGTAATTTCGCTAGATGACATGGCTGCTGGGCTATGCTAGTAGCCTCAGCCCCAAGGTTGGTCTCATTTCGTCTTCAACATTGCTCCATCGTGGCTTGAGTGGGTGAGACTTCTTTGGTTATTCACGATTCAGTACCTTTGAATTGAGCATGTTTGGCTAACAGCTCTTGATGAAAAGGTAAACACCGAATTGTGTTTCAGTAAGAGCAATTTGACATGCCCTAGGCACTAAAAGGACAACAAAGGTGATAATAGGGTTGTAGTGATCCTTCAGAACGCTAGCAAATTCCCACTGAAATACAACCACTTTTTAAGATGGTTTCAGATGACACTGCATCAGCAACAGTTGTTCGAGTTTTCAAAAAACAAGATTTTATCTTCACCACTTAGACAATGATGCATTACCGACTTACATGGTTGGTTTTCTTCCACATCTTCACCTGACTTCTTGACCTATACTGCTCCTTTTACTTAAGTGGTACCCAAATTTGCTAAAATTTGGACAAGTTATTCCAGGATTGAATAAATGTCTGCGATTTAGAGGTGGTGATAAGGTTTGGCGAGGCTAAGTGCTGGTGCTCCCATTCACACAGTCTAAGATGAGTAGATAAGATATAAGTGATGAAAAAAACAAAAATGAGTTAAGAATCTAATTATATGTCAATTTGCAGTGTGATTAGCGCAGATTCGCAGCAGTTTAATTTGATTCGCGCTAAGTAAAGCCTGTGAAATCTATTTGGCTGGTCCGGAGATCACGCCGACCAGCGGGTTTGCAATGGCGGAGGTATCAGTACCCGCTCCAGCAGGAAGAAAGGGGTAAATAAATAATCGAGGAGTTACTTGGCCCCCTTACCTTTGAGCGCCTACTCTGGCGATTCTCACATTGCTCATCGCAGCGCAGTCAGTGCTGCAATAAAAATGCCCAAGTGCCACCCACGCCAGTTATCAAAATTTGAATGCAGCTGAGAAGATACCTTAACTCGACGCCATTGATCCCTTCATAGCCCTTCAATTGGAACTGGAATTTCGTCCTGGGGAACGGGAAGTGCGCTAACCATTTCCGATTTCCATCACCAGTCGTTGAAACACTGACCCAAAAGCAGACTCATTCAATAAACGCAAGGTGCAAAATGTTCTCGTGGGAACAGGGTTTCGTGCCCACACCTTCTTGCCACTTCGTTCTCACTTTGGCACTCCCCATAGGCCTATCTAGGCTCTACCCGGCTAGTAGAGAGGTGGAGTAGGCGATACCGAACTTTTCAGATGGTTAATGACTGGTGTCGCTTTGGTTCCTACAAAACACGGAACCGGGGTTCGCCCCAAGGGTAGCCTTTCCGTTGGAGTCTTCACCTTTCTGCCACGTTTAGGATTAGCATTCAGGAATAAAAATCAGCATAGTGACCCTTTGAGATATGATTAGCCTTTCTCTGTGCCCATTGCTGCACGTTGAGACTTTCGTCGCATCAGAGGTTATGCTACTAGGATAGAAAATGTGTTGATGGCGTAAGGAGGAGCAGAGGAAAGAGGCGCTGTCGGCATGATCTGGAGGTCATGAAGACCTGTGGATGCTTAATGGTTTGGCTTAAAGCGTCTTTGCAAATAAAATCGAGATTAAACGAGCTATCAAGCATTCCCTCAGTTTTCTCACCTAGTGCTAGCGTCTGTCTCAAGAGATGGGATAGTAGTTTGATGGATTTTAAATGTTGGATCTTCTTTTGTTCTCTATGAAAATTTGTTTAATTAAGAATAAATGTAGAAAGCAAAATCCTTTAGGAACAATAACAAAAGCCATTTTAGGTGAAACTTCAATTTATTTGAAAATATCACCAACAGTCATGTCAAAATTGTTGATTGTATCTTCAACAATAATCCTTTTATGCTCTCTAAAAATTATTTTTAATGATGATAGTAGGTTTATGCTTACCCATCTTTTACCCATCGACAAATGTTTTTTATAGTTAACTATTTTAAACCAAATCGCAGCCAAAGCCTGGCCTTTTACTGGCTTTTGGCAGACGGGTAAGTTGGTGGAGTGAGACATTTTTGGACGAAATTATGTAGAAATCGGGTTACTTTTTACACCACGAATCTAATCTTCAAAGACGTTGAGTGTACCACTTCTTACAGGTGTTCAACCCATAGACTGCTCAGGCTGGAAAATTTATAAACTCTTGGAAATTTGACCCCTAATCAGGCGAGTGGCCGATGCTTTTCATAAAAGGGTTATTCTAAACACCTTCCTCCGACTTGGTAAAACGGGCGTCAAACTTGGTGACATTTAATGCAATGGCAGAAGGGATTTTGCCTACGTACTGACCTTCCGGTTCGCTGTTTCTGGAGCTTATGTAAACAACAAAATGCTGAAGAAATGCGTTAATTTTTAACAAAACTCTCGGTTTTAATAACAGGTCACTTAGGCCTCCACCGTTGTGCCTGCGAACATGCCAGAAGCCCTGGAGCCCTACTGAGTGTCGAGGCGATAAGATGGGTTATTTTTACCAAGTTTAGCTTGATGGAAAATCTGCGCTGGGCTTTGTAAAATTACTTGATACTTCATTGAAAGGGAATTTATGCCCTCGACCTACATGTATATGCTTTGTTACGTACACTTATCCGCTCCCTCAGAGCTCCGAGTCTTGCCTGAGGTCGGAAAAGGGCACAACATCAGGACAAAATACGTATTGCCGACAACTCCGCATGCACCATTATGCTTGATAAGAATTCATTCCACATGATTTTGCCATGAAAAATACCAAATAATGTATTCAAAACCTTACAAAACAATTGCAGAAAATCTGAAAATCTCAGTGGGAGATGAGTATTTTTATTCTGTGGAGGTCGAAGCACTCTGAGAACTGTGGCTGCTACCATAATGTTCATCTGACACCCGTGGAATAACTGCACCTGTTTGGTAATAACATTGACACCTATACAAAATCCGTTTTGGGCTGTTACTTTTAAATGATTACTTCTTCAGTTTCATTCAAGCATCCATGCAGAGGCTCTGCTTGATGCGGTTATTGAAGTGGCTACGCAAAAGCTCAAACCTTTGCCATTCTACTTCCGCTGGCCGGCACGATCTTCAGGGCTCCGGTCCCTTTGCACGTCGACAATGCGTTTCCTGCCCTAGTACAGTGACTTCTTCCTACTTCAAAGAAGACTTGGACCAAGACAATACCATCTTCCCTTAAACCTAAGAAAATGTTTTAACATTGAATCAGTAGCCCTTTTAGTGTTCATCCACCTTACAAAACTAAGAAACTGTGAGAACAGTGGGGTTAAAATGGTTTTTCCAATACTAAGTTGAGCACTTTGGGGAGGAGAGGATCACTGACTTACTGAATGCGGGATCCTATTCCACTTTCCTTGCGTCTGTTACTTAAGGACGAGTGGGTTGGAATCCACCAACCTCCGAGTTGTGTTCCACAAATGGTGCAAGTCCTTGTGTTCGTTACCACAGCTTACTTGACACCAATTTTTGCTATATACAAGTTCTGCTTTTTTCTCACCGGTGCCACTAGAGAATGGTTCACCATCTCGTGCCACATTTGCGTGTATATTGGTAATAAAATAACCTTTTCATATTCCTTGAGCAATAACTCCTATCCACGAGTCGACCACTTTCTGTGTCCATAACCGTTACTCAAATGCCTTGTGGATCTAAGGCCTTGATCCACATCCAACTTAAAATAAGTCTCGAATACTGCTATAGTCATTTTGTGAATAGACTTTCCACCTAAAAAGGAAAGTGCACCAAAATCATAGGTGAAGTTAAACGCACGATTGGGAATTATCACCTCCCAATTCACCATGCCACATTCATTTGGAGCTCTGAAGGGAATCATAGAGTACATCCTTAATGCCCAACTATATGTGAAAAAGTCAAAATGTATCCATCAGCGTCCCAACTCCATCCGTTAACGAAACATCAAGGACGAAAGATCATTTGACACCCTTCCAAAGGAAAAGAGTCAGTAGCTCAAAATAATTTTAAAATATATAAGAAAACTAAAGCATAGCACATTCAAAAGCGATGTAGAAATCCTAACTTAAAAGCAAGAAATGATGATTCCTCTTTCAAAACGCAATGCACAAGCGGTGAGGTAGTGATTGAGCTAGTGAAATTTCATGTGAGCCAATTAAACAGGTTTAATGGCTAGGAAGCGGCGCCACCTGAGAGTGGGACGTAGATTAACTCCTGATGGGAAGCGATCATCACAAGAAAACGGAAATGAAAATTTAAACCACACTTAAGTAGTTGTGAAGAAAGTACGGCTTTGTGCTAAAGCTTGATGGCTTCCAAAAATGCCCCATGACGACCTTTAAATTGTGGACATGCCTGAGGGTAAAATGAAAGCCGTAAAGTTTTGCACCTCCTCCGATTCTGTCAGGCAGTAATCAAAGTGGCAGAATATTCATTTCCGACAGCTGGGGTAGGAGAAATTGCCAAGAGAATGGCCGCAAGCGACCGTTTCTATCTTTTGCTGGCAGTTAGTTTTTCTTTCCAACCTACCCCTCTTCTTCGCCTTTTACACATTCTTCAAATGTCAGCTTTTGCCTT
Source organism: Taenia solium (assembly GCA_001870725.1). Lineage (NCBI taxonomy): Eukaryota > Metazoa > Platyhelminthes > Cestoda > Cyclophyllidea > Taeniidae > Taenia > Taenia solium. Next base: position 317,696 of record MIEF01005794.1, on the reverse strand, counting down.
CCAATGTGCTCTGTGGTGATATCCTGCTTAATTACTTTTGACACTAATTTCTTTGAAGGTGTTGCATGGCTTTGGACAGATCTTAAAAGGCTCTTCACAGAGTTTAGCCTCTCCAGTCATTTGATTCTTAACCGCTTTTAGCTGAAATCCCAATTCTGCAGTTCTAATTTCCAAATCTTTTTAAGGGAGGGAATAAGATTTGGAAGAAATAGCGATGGATCACAAAAAATTATTCCACCTATGTGTAGTTTGAATGAGCATTCCGAAAAACAATAGGGTTTTGAGTTCTTACTCATCCAGAATTCTTTACATTCTACTCCATGGCAAGTTTTTAAGTTCCGTAGTTTTATGAGTGTTTTGAGCACTCGACTTTTTAATATTTGCGTGACTTTTCCAGATCGTGAGAAGTTGATCACATCTTTCCTACTGGTGAGAAGCATTTGAAAAAGAAAATCTTTCCTAATTCTAAGTGTTTTCACTTTTATAGGGATTGAAGGTAAAGATTAGATCTCCATGATGCTATCGTGGTATAAAAACGTCAGCTTAGAATTTTTGCTCTATAATTTTTGAATTCGCGATTCAATGAACTCTCACGCATCTTCTAACTCTCCACTTTACTGTTCTCATATTCCAATTTGTCTAGATAAATGACTTTCTCAGATAAATTAGGGATATCATCAATTAACGCCAGCAAGGAATCATGAGAAAGTTCATGCCAAGCACCTCCATGAATTCAAATATGTGGCTCTTGGGACGTGCTCTGGATCAACAACAACCGATCAAAGCATCAGAAAAGTAGTATCTGACTGACACTCCCAGCATTTAGGTGTTATGTGTCAGTTCAGATAGAAATTGCATATTTCTATAGATGTGTAATAATTACCTCTTTGCCTTTGCATCAGCAGGCATAAACGATGGATAAATAGAGCGTCTCAGAATGCTGAAGTCATCTGCGCATCAGCTGATCCTCAACACCTTCCACATGACCTATTGATCCTTCCATGTCACAGATTGCACGTGCTGATGGTCCTTCCACGTCTATGGCGTTGTCTGAAACGCACTTTTCGGGTCGCCTTCGGTAATGCATCGACAGATGGTGATGAACAAGAAGAAAATAATTGCGCAGCAACACAGTACTCTTGGGAAGACAGTTTGGAAGCTTCCGATGTTTCAACGTCCAAAAGAGTGTGTCCGAGCTCACCCATAGAGAATGAAACAAATAACCTGGCTGACACAGATCTCGCCTCCCTCCTACCCCTCAAGCAGCTACTCACCTGCAACGTCTGTTTTGACTTTGCCAAACAGGCAAATCAGTGTGCCAATGGCCACCTCATCTGCCTTCCATGTTCAGCAAGGCTAGAGCAAGTATCACTTTTAACAAATGACAGCAAAGCCTCCTGCACCTGTCCAATCTGCCGTGTTTCCCTGCGAAACTCCAGCGATGGAAGGGGAATGCAGAGATGTCTACTGGCAGAAAAACTGGCTGCGGAGCTGCCTGTAAAGTGTCGATACTGTGGAATCTTGCGTCCCCGAAAACTTATTGACATTCATCAGCGATCGCAATGCAGTCTTCGGCTGATTAGTTGTCGAAATGCCTGGTTGGGCTGTGACTGGAGGGGATTTTCCCAAGAAATAGACGATCACACGAAACATTGTCGAATCCTCGAACAAACATCCTCAGATCTAGTCAAAGAGATGTACCGTAGAATGCAGGGCATCTTCTCAGGCGCTGCTGTTCGGCTTCATCCTTGGCGAGGCCTTCTGCAGATCCTGGAGGATCGACAACAATTGCGATTCGGAAGGCGTTTTCATGGTGGCTTTCGTGTGGCCCTCCTTCCCATTAGTTTAGATCGGGTACATGGGGAGGTGAATGATGTATTGTTTAGCAGTCCCCCGGTTTGCATGCCTTTAGTGCGGAAACAGTCGCTTTGGGTACAGGTAAGCCAGTTCTAATAGATTAAAAATACTATTTTTGAATTCGTAGCATTACTTTTAAACGATTGGCATTCACTATGGTTAAAAAGAAGGAGCGTTTCCATTTTTTAAATTTAATTCTGGACTGATTGCTCACCTGATGTAATGCACCTGCCTCCATTGCGTTAGTACAATGAATTGTTCCCATTTTAATCACTTAAAGGTTTTTTACAAGCCTGGTTAACTGTTTCATTTTCTGAAGGCAGAATATTCTCTGCCTATGACATCCAGTTAATCTGGTTTATTCAAGGTCTAAAGTTAAAATTAAGACACTGAAAGATCTCCAGAGTGGAAGAAATGTTTGTTTAGGCAGGTATTTGGTACTATGGCTTACATTGACAACCAGAGTGTCAGAAGTAATCTTTCAGAAAAAGGGATTTTACTGTGGTAATAGTCAAGAGATAAGAGATCAGTGAGTCAGCCTATTTCATTTTCCTGCAATAGTCAGACTTGTACTGAGTAGTACAAGACATTGACAACGGTAGGGGGAATTTCTTCGCCTAGAAATGTTTTTTGGAAAGGTTTTCGTTTGCACCCCAAAGCCGTTTGATTAAGCCTCGGAAGTAGGAGGAGGAAAAGTTACCACGGCAAAAGATGTCAGTTTCATTTAACTCGCTAGTGGCTAGCTAGTTTGGGTTTTTGATGCCATCTGACACAGAAAGGTACAAAATCTCTGCTTTACACTAAGTATTAATTTTGTGAAAATAAATCAGAGTTACAATATCGTTTCAGCTGCTCTAAGTCTTCGCAAGCACTAAGAACTTCAAATCGGCTTAAATTTTCCCCTTTTTGTATTTATAGTCATTTGATTTGTGACTTGTTGAACTCCAAGGAACGTCAGATTTTGGGCATCAATGTCACCATGTCATTAAAGAGCATTAAAGTGAACGCATCCAATGGTTGTTATTAAGCACTAATCAAGTCATCTGCAGAAATATGAGTGCCAAGAAACCTTTACTAAATTTTCGCTGACATGAGTAAAAAGACGTTAAACATTAAGGACAAAAGGTTGGGAAGAGAAAAAAACAGTAGTACGTATATGAGGGAATTTAAAATTGAATCTATGTAAAATGTTATGAATGAAACCATTTTTGTAAAATTAAGGTACCTACCAATCATGTAGACTATTTTATCAATTGACAGCTGAATATTGAAATCCATAAGAACGAGCCCACCTCCACCTCTTCGTCGGCATCTCCCGAAGTTTCTTACAAAATTGAGGTAAGGAAGTCAAAAGCCCGCCCCTACTTCCTCAGATCAAGCACTGAGGAAAGCCTTGCAAGCCATCCGGTTTACTTCTCTCTCATCAGTCTCAAATGTGAATCCTTACACGGATGTGAGGAAGGTATTGACCTCATTGATCCCTGGCATCGCTATATAGACGAGCCGTCCAATATTGTGAGTGATCCAAGCGAGGCTGTGTCGGGTGCGACAGAAACCAGTGACACTGCTACTACCACAATATCCGCTGCTATCACCACTTCAAACACCAGCCGAAATAAATATCGCATATCAACCTTTCCAGAAATCAAGTTTAATCACCTTTTGAGCGGTGGAGTCAGCAGCGCCGAGTATCTGGAATGGATTGAACCTGAAGTCTTATCAACCAAAGACAGTGTCCAAGCTGTCCTAATCTTTGCTCTAGACCCGGTACTTTTCAGCAAAAGGGGAGATAAATCAGTCAGAACAGCAACGAGGGGACGGAGACGTCTGCGCCGAAACGAAAGCCGGAGAGAGCAAGGTGGGAGCAGCACCGAGACGACTGTTTCTTCCACAGACGAGGACGAAGAAGAAGACATTGAGGTGGACGTTGAGGAAGCCGAAGGGGAAAATAATGACGATGGTGATGATGATGAAACCATATACATCCTCGCAGAGAGTGTGCGTGCGAGTCGGGAAACTGCTGCAGTGGAAGGCGAGTCCAACGCCTCGACAGAGCCAGCGGTATCGTCAGAAATCGAGAGCTAAAAATAACAAAATTCTTGATAACTAGCTTATATTTTTATTCGATTAATCAGCTATGAAGATAGATTTAAAGTAGGTAAAATTGAACTCTGAGAGATAAACAGATTCGATGGCAAACTTTAACTTTTAGGCTTTTCAGTCGAATTCCCCACATCCTGATCAACATGCTCATCAAATAGGTGGAGGCACAATTTACCCGCTGATTAACTCGACATAATCTCATCTTAACTAAATGGCGATGCTCTGTTGACGTCAACTGACCTGTGAGGACTTTCAGCATCATCATTTTGACGCTTTAATGAGGGATTTTTAATGGCTAAAAGTACCCTGGTTTAAGCTAATGCGAAAAATTTGGGAGATTTTAGGTTGATTTGAGCGACACTACCGATTTATGCCTGGCAAAAGTGATAAAGGACATCACGACAACTTCACAATAAATATTCCATTACACAAGTGCCAAATGTGGTCGCTTTAGAGCTTTCAAGCACTCAACTTGAACACTGAAATGGCGCGTTTGATGTAGCCGCCTGATTGTGTAACGAGGAAGGCACTTTTACTAGGGCTATCAAGCTTTGTTTCCTGTTCTCCAGTGTTCTTTCGCTTTGAAACTAATTGACTGCTTGGTTGCAGAAGCATTGTTACTTTGTGAAGCATAAAAGCCACCCGAAACGCAGATGAAGCGTGTCTACGCAGTGTGCTCCAATAACCCTCTACCCACATCAGTGAAATTACGTATCCACGACTTTCCAATGGGCACGGTCAAGTCTGTTTCAATTAACTAAGTATGTTTTATTTGGTTTGTGGGGACCTAACTTATCACTATGGCCGTCTTCTTAGCTTTCTTTGAATGATTGCAAGGAGATTAAAATGTCAAAGTAATTTATTTTCGGACCCTACAGCTACTTTTATACATTAGTGACTGTGACTGAAAGCCACAGTCAAGGTTTGGAAAGTTCTTTTCGGGGAAGGTAACTGATTTTGCGAGCTGACTTTAAAGACATACACAAATTTTACCGATGCACATCTAGATCTTGGCAAACCGTGCCCACGTTTTAAGCAAGTTGGTGAAAAAATGTCACGAATTCAAAGGTAAATTGAAGCGGTAGAGTAGAGTAAGAGCTGTTTGCGGTCTTGAGGACGTAAACTGGGAGAGCGCCTTGGAATTGGGGAGCGATTTCAGGTATGGTCATGAATTTGTTTTTGTAGTTTCTGTTCCTACAAACTTCTCTGTGAAGTACGTAGGAGGTGCAAACCAAGAGAGCTTGAAGGTCATTTTTCTGTAAAAATCAGCTTATTACACCCTAACCATCACCAATATGCTCGATATGTAGTGAAACTTGAGTTTCCTTTCTAAATTACAAAAGGCAAAAAACTCAAGATTTTCTGTGGTTTTTTATAAAAAATTTCACAAATTCCAAAATGCAATTCGATAGTTCTGGGAATTGTGACCCCAAACGCTTGAACTGAGTAGTGGATGGACTCTGTGAGTGAGAGGTGTGGTTCAAATAGCGCGCCGACTGGTGAAGCTTGAATTGGGCAGTGTAACCTTCCACAATTTCTTCAAATCTCCACTAATTAGGCAACATTCTTATCCATTTTTAAGGCATGTGATTCACTGTAAACAAAATAACGCAGGAATGTGGCATTTATAGGTGCCACGGAAGTAGACCCAAACGAGGCCCTAAGAGGTCGTACGTCTTCTGACGAGGTCAAACAGATATCTGCATGTAAGGTTTCAACATGAAATCCTCAACAGATGTTAATATGATCATGCAGTTTACCAAAACAAATTGTATTTTGTTATTCAAACGCAAAATATTTGTTACAGCACTGACTCCTTGGAAAAAAACAGCTTTTGCTTACTATGCTACCTCTGTAGAAGCGATAGAATGATAAGTTAAACTGCTATGAAAGTGAAGTAGAGGCATCCTTATAGAGGTTCCATTGTCGGACTTACTTCATAAATGACTGGAGCTGCTGAAATGCGATAAACACTTCAGTGTTGATCAATCTGTCTTCCGCACAAACAGGATAGCAAACAATGCTTCTATCATTTACTTCAGATAGCTAAGAAAAGATTTTACATAGGTGAACGCTTGCATCAAAAGTTGTTTTGACAATAAAAACATCATGTCAATAAAATAGCTGTCATAAAAACCTATGAAATAGTCCGCTTGTGGACTTTAAATTCAATGTAATCATGAGTGGTTGGATGTGAATACGGTGCAATTCTTCCTAACGTATACAGTAAAATTGATAGGCTTAGTATGGAGTTGCTATTACCTGTTCTGTGCAGAGAATATATAAGCTACTGTAAATAATAACCTCGCCCTCCCTCTATACAGCGCCATATGCTGTTGCCTGGAGTGGTCTAGGTAGGCTTGAGAATAAGTGAATAAAGAGGAATGCATTTCAGTCAGTGTTCTTGCATAAATTATGGATTCCACACAGCCCCACATTTGCGGACCCGAAATCCCCATATGATTAATTTCTATGGCTATAAAATGTAAATTAGTGTTCTACCAGGTAGGCCTCAGTGGAAGAATGTTATGAGTTCTAAGTGCTGCTGCACTGGATTGGTAAAGCACTCCTATCCCCTTTTACTGTGTCACACATCTCACTTCAAGTGACATTAATTTCGGGTTTTTTAAATGCTAAAGCTGGGAGGGCTTGCAACCCTGTGGAGGCCTAGCGTGTGTATCAATTTTATGGCTAGTTCTCAAATAACTAAATCAGTTGCCTTGTACTTTGATTGACTTGATCGTCTGGTTAAAAGTATAACCATGTAAATTAGCTAAAGGTTCGGCGCTTATTTTTAGGGTTGAAGTTATTGAAAGTTAAGTAGCTTATTGTGGACCTCCAAAATAATCTAAAAATTGTGCTAACTTAGATAAAACCCTTGACTAGCTTGAATTAGATATCAGCTTGTGCCAAAAGTTGATTCCATTGTAGCTGACCTCCTATAAAATTAGTCTTCTTTAAACTGTTATGAAGCAATTGGCATAACTCAAGAGATTACAGCGATTGCTAAAAATATTTTGCATTTACTACATTTCGGTTTATTGTCGTAAAAAGAATTCATCAAATTCATAGATCCGTTGGTGCAATTTACGGGTCAACGATGTGAGTTTCTAACTCGAGTTTCGAGTCATCCATGACAGTTCAACCTTTTCTGACACCAGTAACATAAACCCTAATGAGGCTCAAACCAGTGGCTCTAAACATTCTCTTTACTTGCATTGTAGAGGCAAAGTTACCCAACCACATTCCAAAAATTAAGAATGAACACTTAACCACTCCACTTCAGTTGGAGCAATTAAGAGCCTTTCTGTTATGCATGGTCAAGAAAGAAAAACAGGAACAGCTGCTGCTACTTTTTGAGGAAGCAAAGCCACGCCGCCAAAAGAAACTGCCCGGGAGGTCATGAAGCTCTCGGAAGTGGTACAATGCTCAAAAACCAAATACCGACGGTTAAAGATAAACTCTTCACGTTTTCGTAATTCTACCTGAGTAGTGGTTCCATTTGCCTCAATTTGGAAGCCAACCTCTCCTGCTCCTGGAGATCAAGCGATTCAGAAATTGCTTATGTATTGAACCATACCGGTTGCAAAATTAAACTCTACACGCAAAAATTAAGCTGTAAATAAACAACTAAGCAGGATTAATAAGTGAAGAGTTGATAGATTCACTTGAATCCTTCTCGACTAGTAGCCATGTTGTATCCATTGCAAAAAGGCAAATTATCCTAGTGATTCCAAAGTGTTTTACTGAAGTCTTAATTCTAAAAACTTACGCTTACAATAGTTTTATTTTTGTCAAACGCTGCCCTTCGGTTAAGTAGGCACTTAAGACTCTGCGATTGTACTTCTGCTGGGTGATGCCGCCTACGGGCCATGCCTGTAGCCCCCTCCAGCCCTGTCGCACGCCGGCAATACACTTTCGGCCCTGGTATTAAGACTTCTGTTCACTTCGAGGAAGACTCAGGGCGCCACAACACTCATCATTGTCTCACAGTTCTTAAGGCAAAGAAAAAAGGCTATTTTATGTACAAAAATATGCCATGCTTGTTAGTAACCACACAGCTTTGATTTAACCAAGAAGTTTAAAAGTTACACACTTTGTTTTCAATTTGATATAGAATCCGAAGAACCTAGGACATGAATTTCAAAAATTATTTTGATAGTTTCTGCCCCTGGCAGAAAAAATTTCAATTTATAAACTCATCTCCAGTTGCTAATCCTTCAAAGTTTACTCACTTCTTCGAACAGAAAAAAGTTTCAGTGTGGTGGAAGTATACTCGCTCTACAAAGCAAACTTTTGATGTAGGGACTTAAATAAACTAAGTTGATTAACAGTTTCGCTGTGGGTTGGTGCTTCTGCATTGCCAAGACAGGCGTAACCCTACTGACAAGGGATTTGTAAATGTCTGTCTGGATTTAAGCAGACTAATAACCGCAATGCTTTGGTCACCAGTCTGGCCCTTACTTTAGTTTTACGAGCATTGAAGACTTCGCCTTTGTTCTTCCCCAGGGTGGTGCAGCCTTGGACCATGTCAGTAGCCCCTTTTAGCCCTTCTCTACGTTAACAATGCTTATTCTGCCCTAGCATCAAGCTTTTGTTCGTCTTTAAGAAAGTCTCAAGATACTACAGTAATAGTTTCGCTTCCTAAAAAATTATTAAAATCGAGTGTTTCCGTTCGCAAGCATAATCGAAAGATTCAATGGGGAGTCAAGTTACCAAAACACCATAAAATAAACGCTTATCTAAGGTGCTGGAGGTAACTTATTCACACAGGAACCACTTCGCATAATTTTGTAATTAACAACTAAAATCGATTCTGTTTAAAACTTTTTTTAACAATGGTACTAACCAGTACTAGTGAATCCGTGGCAGCTTAGCTGAACCTACGAAAGGGTCCTGAAGGGAAAATGGAGTGAAACCTGTTCACAAGTCACCCAGAGCTATCATTTTTAAGTAACTGTATGTGTTATAAGTTATTTGCGGTACAACGTATTGCCTGTGGTACAGTCGCACCAGAAGTCCCACTTGGCAGTTGAGGCTAATGAGAAATGGCATTGTTTTAGAGTGAGGCAGAGCATAGCGCGCATGAGTAAGCTAGAAATATGGCATATATTTGACAAAATTTGACATTTGAAGGGTGGAATGAAGTAGCTGGAAATGTTTGAGTAGGAACTAGTTTATTTATTTCATGTGAACCTACAGAATCCTAAAAGGAAAATCTTTTTGTTTAGTCAATCTGCTTAAAAAAGTCTTCTTGTAAGTACCCTTCCATCCCCACTCTTTAAAGCCTTTTTGAACACTCGCCATGGGTGGGCAATATCTTGTACAGAACTGAGTACCAAAGTGGAAGCAGTGAAGGTGAAATATCCTAAAAAACATAGTAAAAAGTCTACTTTAACTTGCCTCTTAGTAAAAAGTAAAGTTGTCTCATTATGCTCCACTGCATCATCAGGTTTGAGGGAAAATGTGGCTTTCCTACAACATCAAAAGGCGTAGGTGGCATTGGTGATAATCCTGTTTCAAAATGCTTAGACAACTTGTCATCAACTCACAGAGTTTGTCCACTGTTAAAGTCCTTCACTTTCGGCTTCTGCTGTATGAAACCTTTGGACAAAATCGACTGTTTCGTTTGTTTTGGCGGTCCTAAATGTGAGCTGATGCAAAATAAAAGTTACTTATTTAATGTGGAAAGAAATCAGCATAAAATCAGGCTTTTATTGAGAAATGAGTTTTTAGCAGGTTAGTTTTATGAAAGCTGGTTGACAGAGGAGAAAAAAACATGCGATACGATCACTTCTAAGTCTCTGCATACCTTCCATTCACACATTCCATCCATTGAGTGGGAAATGATAAAAGTAGTTTTTACCGTCATCCAGCAACTCTGGCTGAATAAAAAGTAAAGGGAGACAAGCATTATGAGGCCTACCTAAAGGCCTCAGTAATGGTAAAAATCGGTCAATTACAGCGTAACTTGGACCACACGGAGATTTGGATCTGGTTTTAATGAAGTGGAAGTCCCCGTTAGGATGCAAAAATAAAGCATTTGTTGTTTTTAAATTAGTCTACCTCGTTGCCATAAAAATACGAAATCTTGGAAATTGCGTAGATGGATGAATGCTATTTGAGGGTAAGAATGAAGTTAATTAAGTTGGGATTAACTCAATTTCATACTGCTTTTCTCACTATTTATGAGGGAATAGTCACACTGTAACAGAATCAAAATCGCTATCTATATGTAGAATAAGTCTTGGAAGAATTTTAACAAATGTGGAAATTTTTATCCATCTCGCTCTCTCTCTCTCTCTGATACGCCACATCTGGTCACCTCCAAGCCCTCTCCCCTTTTGATTGTGGGAAGAAAAGGATGAAGGAAGAAGAATGGTTATTTCGCGTGTGCGGAAATATGTGACAGAGAAGTTGTGGTATCTAACGCGTGCAAACTTCGTACCTTCATGCAGTTTGGGTCAGTAAGATGAAAAGGTGGCCACTGGCCACTTGCCGCACAGGAATCTAGTGCGTTCAGAGGCCCATCAAGAGCTAACATAAAGCTCTAGTTCCGGTTCTGGGTGAAGTTGAAGTTGTCTTGTGGCGGTGAATAATTTCAAAGGCGAAAAGTGAAGGGATAACTAAGAGTCCTGCTTCAATATCGTACCCTTTGTTTCTTATGACATCGTAAGTCCATAGGTGATGAAGCCTAACGCGTAATAACAAGGTTTTTCGCAGGTAACTTGGAATTTTACATTTTCAGGTAAAAAAAAACGGCTGTTTCGGAATTAAAAAAAATACTGGGAAACAAAATATGAATAACGATAAGTCGCCTCGAAAAGGGCGTGGGTAAAATGAACTCCTCGAAATTTATTTAAAATAATGTTAATTTAAAAGTCTTGATTTTTTTCTTATTGTTTCACTCTTTCCCAAACAACACTGATAAGGCTTCTAAATTGCCTCAACATGAAGGGAGCGGAAAAGATGGCGATAAGTCACAAATGTGCTTAAACACATAATCCTAGCACCTTGGTGCATTAGGGAAATATAGCGGTCTCTTCCACAGCAAAATGGTTTCCTATGGAACAAGGTGATGCTAAGGCTAATGTATTCACGAAAAATGATCCACCGAAGTGCTTGTTCGGCATTAAAAAATGGTGGGAGTGTGGAGGCAGGCATAATTTCTGTTCAGATTGGAGGGATGTGATTTTGCGGCACTTTTCTTTGTAGATGGGTTAAAATAATTTGAAGTGCTGTACGGACGACATGATGTTGCTCCTGGGTGGCAATGATTTTATTCCGCCCAGGAAAATTAAAAAGTCTAGGATTACTTGGGCGTGGTCGGTGATCTCTTACTAGATTCTGTGTTCCCCAGTCCGTAGGACATTAGGATGGCAAGCAGAGATTAAACAGAAACAAAATAACAGAGTGAAATTATTCGTTTAAATAAAGGGCAGCTGCAATGCAAGGAAAGGATTTTTACTTTACTCACACTTTGATACTTAAGCCTTATTTTTTTCTCCTTCAGTGTTGAAATATCGTGGAAACGTGACCACTGTATCTATCCAAATGGTTCAAGTAAGTAGAACATGACCAACCAACCATAAATAACAAATGTGACCATAGTCCTGCCACTTTTACGGCAATATGAACCGAAGCATAAAGGGTTTATTTATGGTAGCACCGCGTTAAGCCATTGCAGTAAGGAAAACATTTATTGTCATAGTACAAAAGGGCCGAGGAAGTACAAACACCAGGGACGACTTAAAATTGTTTATTAAACTTTATACCCCGAACAAAGTCTAGCTTGCCACAGCAGGGTTATTCTTTGAGATTAAAGTTACGGAGACGTTTTTTTGATGTACACACTATAGATCGGTGGCCCATCCTAACCTGAACACCAGTAGGCACGGATTTACAAGACTGTTAAACTGAGACATGATAAACAAAAAATAAAGCAACTAAAGTAGATGCTAATAAATAACAAACATGGAAAACATGCGGTCTCAAAGTGAAGAGGCATTGGATACTTAAGAATGGGTTTTAGGCGATTAAAATACACTGCATATCCATCTTGAGGTAAACTACTACTGACAAGATATCAGCTTGGTTATAAGTTTTAGTGCGGTAGGATTGCTAAGGGGTGGCCTCGAAGGAGCTAGATCTTCAAAGCAAATGCGAAAGTCTGGACGAGGTCTCCACACGAGTAAATATACAATGTCTGGGGTGAAAATAAACTAAACTACAACCCACCTCTTGTCTTCCTTTCCCCGCCTATCAGAAATGCCACTGCAGCATAGATGGTTAACTGCAAGACGCAATCGTATGTGATCCCTTACCTCATGATAAGACTGGTGAATATGCTGCTCAGTAGTGTGTAAATTGGTTAAAAACCCTTGAATGGCAAAAGTAGGAGATGCAAGCTTTGCTCATGAAATGCGAACAGAAAATAAAATGTATTCGTGACCATACACAATAAAACAGGGGCAAAAACCCATCCACCAGTATCGCACTGCCTCCAAAATCATGACCTCTCTGTAATGGGACAAATAAAATTGAGGTAAGGGAGGGAAGGAGTGAGAAGGCAACTGGTTGCTCGTCTCGGATATTCCCCTTTCGTATCGTCATGAAACAGTGTGAGAGCAATTGAAGGAAAAACACGGAACTTGAGAACCAGCAGCGGTGGAGGAGGGTATAGAAGGGCTAAGTAACCTAGTTAGGCGTTCCCTAAAGTAAAATACTCGCTTTTAATCGAACAACGTTTATTTGGGGACTTAATTTATATTAATTAGGCTTGAATAATTCATGTTCTTATTTATCGGACGATCCATTTCACTGAACTAATCATTGAAATGCAACTTCTTCGCCGACATTTGAATCCCTACGCGGACAAAATGTGGGTGGATAACGAAACGTAGTAGTGTTTGGTTTGACTAATGAACACCTTTTAAGATTTTCAGCTTATGTTCAATCAAAGGATTTATGGTCTTTCTACAATGCAAAAATGGTCCGCACTCCATCACATGCTCCCCCACCCCTTGTTCCGCAACGTTTTCCGCATAAATGCAACGGCAATTCATTATCGCGCCTCTTCCGTTTTCGTCGATCCTGATGGAGGAAGAGGGTATCACCTCCTTCCCCTCACCCTCTGCTCCCTCCCAATCGCGATGTTACTCAACAAAATTTATGTGGTTGATTGGAATGGGAGCCACTTTTACCTTCCCAAGCGTATAGCCTGGAGCAAATCTGATAAAATACTGTCCCACACTTCTATTGATAACGGAACCCAGAGCTTAGTTGCCTTAGGTTATTTTGAGATCCACTGCAGGCACACTGGCTTTAACATCAGCAGGTCAGTGTGAACTGTATTGACACGCACATTTCTCGATTCACTAAAGCACGGTCATTTCAGAGATTCATCCTAGAAAATCTATAAACTTTAAACATTTGGATAGTTACTATAGTATCGTAGCAATCATCGAAATTCCCAAAAGTCCATGGCAATACTCTACGTTCTGCTGATCTTTTCTAGGGATTTTTAAACCACTCAATATGGTTGTAGTGATTCAGTTCCAGCACCGCCTTACAGAGTGTCGAATCGCCAAAAAGTTCGTGCTGCTTTTGGCATACCAAACCTCGCGGTAGTGACTACTTACTTTTGACTTATACTTGTTTGTCAAGCCCTATCGTATACTAGCATCACCAAGTAAACATTTGTTAGCCTACTGGCACGGTACAGTGCCTCGCTCTTTGTTGTGTTTGCATTAACTCTATCCTCCCCTTGGCCTTGTCCACCGGTGGATGCAATTTCTTCAGTCAAAGTTTGGTTTCTTCTCATACTATTAGAACGGTGTACACATTTAAAGGTGTGCAGCGTGCAAAAGCAGAACGCATTGCCTATAGCTAAATGATGAAGGATTACTGGAACTTGGATGCATCCATTCAGGAAGGCCCTTCAGTCTTCATCACAATACACAATTACGTACCACCATCGATTAAGAGAATTGGCGGTCAAGGCGTCAAGGACAGCACAGATGCAAGCTTTGAGGTAGATAATCGAGAGTCACCTATATTGTGGAGAGATTTGCGCTGCTGAAAGGGACGGAGGGAGAAAAGAGGGATAGTGCATTTGCCTCCAGATCTTTTCCATCCTCATCTCCACGCATATCTTCAGCATCCTACAGTTGATGTTGCTCTAAGCTCTTAGTGATCCCTACAAAATATTCGCATTCACAACAGCATAGACACTTGGGAAGAAAAATGGGATATAAAAGAAGATGACTGGAGTTGCGTTGTGTGCTTCCAGATGTGTGCTGCTTTATAAAAGTGCAAATCATAAGACACTGGGGATTATTACAGAGGGTAAGTAAATGTGATGCCACTGGGGACATTTTTGCACACAATAAGACCTTGATATAAACAAAACTACACGAAATTGTTTGGCACCTTTTAATTCTTGTAGCTTTTTGACACAAAAATGTGGTTAGCAATTCAAGTACTTTTTCCTCCAACTAATGCGCTTTAAAAATTTAGTGCACTTGACACATTTTGGTAGTCGGAAAAAAAACATTTGAAACATTTACCTACGAGCCTCAAATTATGTCACATTTCATTAATGTCGCTTCGAATAAAAGATCACTGGCTCAACCACTTGGCGAGTAACCTTTAGAAGCTGGAAGGAGTCGATGTGAACTAAGATGTAAATTCACACGCAACTGTACTTTTCCTACACGATTCCTTTTAGCAAACACTTGGTCTTCTCGGAGAATCCTAACGACCACCGGAAATCCAAAATGTCACGTCATTTCTGACCGGCATTAAATTTATTATACTTGGGCTTCTCGAAGTTACCCTTACAATACTTTTCTGGAATGCTTTATCTATGGCCGCCTTTAAGGTCTTTCATAAAACCGGCAGTATGATTAATTTGAGACTTAAATGACATTCAAAAAAAGCACAAAATTTTCCAGTGACTTGGGAAAAAAACCGAAAATTAAGAAAATGGAAAGTTTTTAAAATCACCCCAAGTTTATGGAGCCGTGTTTTTGTCAAAGATGCTTCCATACTTTTAAGGCAAAAGAGCAATGGACAATTTGTTGAACTGATTGAGTAAAGTGCATTGGAGACATAGCATTTAGACCCACGACTATTCTCCTGCGTGTCGAATGTACACTTTAGGCATCAACTCTGCAGTTCGAACATTTGTGATACTATGATTAAGGGCCTTTTTTTGTGGAAAAGCATTAATTCCCGGCAATCATATTTCATTCGGGTGGAAGAAATATGAATGACTAACTTACCCACACATTTGCACATTTACGAAGATCCAATTAACTAGCAGAAGAGTTGATTGCGCCGGCACGAATATTGCCCGAAATCCTCACCATCGTTGTTGCTACAACTTGTTACTGAAGCAGATCCAAATTAGATTGAAAAATAGTTTCCCCAATAATAAAAAGCAGGTTAACAACCTTACTAAAGTAACGCTACAGTGAGGCCTGGCTATAGCCGAGAGAAGTCTAAGGCGCCAACAAATCTGGGACGAATCAATCACATTCCGGCTACCCTACAGATGTACATATCCAACTGTGTGGCTGAGTCATAGCAAATCATTAGGGTACCACTGAATGCGGTCATCTATTGATCGGAAACCAATAAGATTACTTCTCATGTGTGTAGCTGTTATTGATCATTTACTCGTTTTCAATGTCCCGATTGGTTGTCCCGAACTGGGCTACCACCTACGTGCATGTGTGTTCTCGTGCTGCAGCTGTCCGCACGATCGGTCCACATGTGCCTTTACAATGGAAATAAATTCAGCAAATGCAACGATTCGTTTATTATTACAGATCTGGCTTGTATTTTTTTTGAGTCTATAGAATTCTAAAAGAAAAAGTACTTTGCAAAATGTCTTCCCAAGTTCTGCTTGTGACAGACTGTCTCACAATAATGGCTCCATAACACTTCCCTTCCTTTCATAAGCTTTTTTTAATTAGCGCTAGCTATTAAGCGAAGGCAGTACTCACCTATGCATTGTTTTAGAGGCGGTTTACCATGGTCTCTATTTTTTGTGCGCGAAATTAGAATATCAGTCTTGGTATAAATAAAAGCGTACAGACTTTTATGACCATCGAACAGAAAATGATGAATTATAAAGTCCTAGGTCTTTTGGGAATATAAACAATGCTAAAATATGGTTTTTTTCGAAATTGCTAGACACTTAGCCTCATTTATAGGTCGAAATAAAACATTCGTAGTGTTGAATAATAGTAATAAAGCCAAGAACCAAAAAAAGATAAAATGTGTAGTGGTGAGATTCTTTAAGTGCCTAGAGGCTTTCTCGAAGAAGAAAAAAGACATTAAAACCAAGGTGGAATATATATTGCCGACGCAAAGAAGGGCTTTGAAGAGGCTACCAGCAAGGCTCAGAGGTCGTTCCACCCAGCCACAGTGTAAAGGCCGAACCTTCAGTGCCCGAAAAATCAAATCAAATAGTCAAACTAACATCTAAGACACAGTTTCCCCTTAAATAATACTTGTCTCTTTCATTTGTAAACCATGCTATGCGAAAAGAGTTCAAAATACTGCTAAAACTGCTTCTAAAGTTTGTTTCATCCTTTTCTAATTGCCACCCAGTTGACAGTTTAGGAGGGATTTGCAGGAATATGGGCTAGCAGATTTTATCTTACTTATTTAGCACTTATTATCATTCACTGACAGTCCTAATGTGTGTTTTTTGGAGTTTGTAGAGTATCTTCCTGAAATGAGTTAAGTTATCTGCTTAGTAATTGACACACCTGGGTAAACAGAAGTAACGAAAGGTGACTTTGCCTGTGAGGCACACCCCTCCTCATCCTTATCTCATTTTTGACATCAAACCCGAAAACAGCAGAATGATTGTAGTACCTTGAGACTTCCCTGAAGACGATTGAAAACACTCTACTAGGCAGAATTCGTTTATTCTGTATGCAGTAGGGCTAGTCTGATGACGGGACACCTCAGTGACCCCTTTCCCAAAATGCGAGTCAAACAAACTACTAAAGTATTGCATTACTACCTACCCTTATTTCCATTTTCATTCTTCAGTCCTCCGTCCAACAACAACCCCAGTGGCCAGATTTCGCCTTGCGTCAGCAGTTAGAGTGTTGGATAAAACAATGCCTGTTGTGATCGTAATGACGACCCACCATGAAAACGGCCGTATAGCGTGAGTAATAAATATTGTTTTGAACAGCCTAGTTGACATACCACCTACGTTGCTTTAGAACTCCAACACCTATTTCACCACTCAACTCATGTTTCGGCCAAATTGAGTGGATGAAAATATCATGACTGAGCTGGACAATTGATTGTCCACTGCTTCCAGTTGTCATGACTAGCAATCAGCATGATGATGTGTACATTTTTAAACTTCCGTTTTGTAAGTGATTAATCTTGTAAAGATATTCTTGACAATGCATTTTAAAGTACTTTTGGGTGCATAGAGAGCGGTGCCTTGTGACCACATTCCAATATCTAAAATCTCCTATCTGTGGTGTCATTAAAATTGAACTAATAAAAGCATTTGTTAATACTTGCTTTTTGACCTGAAATTAACAAAAGCACTCTATTATGCGCCAAGAGTGGTTAATTTTACGAGTTTATTAAAGTACCGAGTGTTTGAGCGGCATCGTTTATTTTGTTCAGTCTTATCAAGACAACTGAAGTCTTTGGGGCTGATATGGAACTGATAAGTAGCATGACGCATTGTACTTTCACCACAATATCGCGTTTGAAGTTGGAGAAGGGGTGAAATGCCTTTTTTTTTTTACCATTGGCCAATGTGCATTCGAATTAATCACCCCGTCACAATATTTTCCCCTACAGCATCCTCCACAACTTTGGTGTGTTGACAATAAAGCAAAAAAAAATGAGCTGACAACTAATTTTTTATAACTGCAAAATAATAAAGTTTAGGTGTAGACCTACGTTTTATGGGCGATATTTATCAAAATTCTGCGTGAGTTATAGCTGGAGATCAGATGTACAGCCTCACTGACCTGACAAATTTATTTGGACATAGAATATTCTTTAAGTCATAGCTTATTTTTCTTTTTGTTTTAATATAGTTGGCCAGTAGTCCCGAATAGTAAAATTAGCTAATATTTATGCTCTTCAGGAAATCGTTGAGAGGGGCTGAGAGGCCATGCATTTCAATAGAAGCTTTACATAGTCACCCCCACCCCCCTCGTACTCCCTTTTGAGCGTTGCCCTCGGTGCTCCTCTTGGCTAACCTTTTGGTGCTGTGAGAAAAAACACTCACGAACCATTCACACCAGCAGTCAAGCATTAATGCAACTGAATAGGCACCTGACCGTAAAGTCATAGATCCCACTTGGTAATTTTCACTGGATTCGGAGTTTCGTCCAATTATAAAGTTGTATTGAGGGAGGGGAGAATGATTCGGTCATCTCGTATGTCCACTATCATTCATTCAGTAAGGGAGGATTTTACTAATCTGTTTTCACTCCAGTGCTGTCCAGCCATATCTGTCAGGATTCTATCCAGCTGGTGGAGGGTTAAAAAAAATATCGCGCATTCACTTAGTTGACGTCTTCATGCAGGCATCGTAGACACCTCTTCAATAGACTATTTTCACTTAATTATAATTTGTTTTGCTCTGCCTATTGATAACGTTTCTGTAGAAGGTAGACGTCATTTTCACTTCTCCTGTTGGAGGTTGTCACAGTTTCCCCCAACCCTCAACACATGCCCTCCTTCCCTCATTTTAAGGCTTAACATTCATTTATGAAGATCACGGTAGTTTTGTTTTACAACTGGACTTGCCGTCCCTTGTCACCAATTTAATGCTACGAGTCTTCCCTGAAGCCAGAAGAGTGTGGCAGAGGCTATATTACAGACGCACAGAAGAACTGAGAGCCCAGGAGCCTAGAGTCCCCGCGCAACCAAAATGAAGAGTTGGTTGGTTTGATTAAAACTAAACACACACAAATTTTATGAACATTTTTATTGCAGGTGGATCAAGTGAGTTCCAGATTATCTCACTGTGGCAATTGCTTAGGTAGACGGTACTAAAATTAAAACACGATATCGCTTTATGCTCAAGCATTGTTAGCCAAAACCACTTAGTGTAAGGTATTCGGTGAGGAGAACGCTGAGGGCTTAACCGTTATTTAGCAGTTACAACTTGATCACCTACTGTAAGCCAAAAACCATGACGTGGATGCGTCGCAACAACGCAAAATGCATGGTGAAACTCAATCTTGAATATCCCTAAGCCTTAATCGCAATGTATTCCGGATATGGATTGTGTTGGTAGACATAAGGCCTTAGGTATTCAAATTAACCTTACTAGTGCAACAAAAGCTCTGAAAGAAGTACTATGCTGTTTACACATGGTAGGTTGACAAAAGATGTCCCACGTGAACCTATCCACGACTAAATCCTCGAAAAGAGTTCTGCACAAAGTTCATGACTAAAAACTGGCATAAGTAAGTTGTACTGTTTTGATAGTTTGCTTAATTCCACATTTGATTACGCGAGTATTTAAATCTCTGTGGAATGGCCTTCAGCACTTTCAGCATTGCTGTGTGTCGGTAGCGAACCTCCTGCCATAATACCATGACCTCTTAAGCCATCAAGGACGGCTAGGGACGTATATATACAATTTGGACATTTGATTGAACACCATTTCTTCCGGCATTTCAGAGGAATTTGGAAGATATTTTCAAAGCAGTGCCTTGTCAGTGGAGGTGAAGGGGTCACTTCACACTGTTGCCTTTTAAGCATGCAACACACCCACCCCAGTATTTGCCGATTAACCCATTTTTTATCTTCTTTATGGTTGAATGTGGAGAAATTTTAATGGTCTGTTTTACCACCCTCCCTCAGCCTTGGTAGCCAGTGAAATGAAAAGGGGCAACAGAGGTGTAAGCAAAGTGAGAGCTTTGTGATGAGTCAACTACAGCCATTTCGGTTCGCCCCAATAAATAATTTACTCGTAGCTACGGTTTCGAAGGGTTTTATTTTCTAAAAAAGAAGTTCCCCAACAAAGGAGGGAGAGGCATTAACTTGGGAGGTACTCATTTTCTCCGAACTAACAATAGAGGGCGACTCCAACTCTGGCTGTTATGTAGACCTTATTTGCAACAATTGTAGATAGTGAACTAAGTAGTGAACTTTTGTTCCGTGGAATTATGTTTCAGACAACTTTTATGTCATTATTCCTTTCTTTTCATCACCTACTGATTGCACTTTTCTGTTCGGTCTTCTTCCATTCGCTTACTACACCAATGGGATGTGGTTACCTCTTCCCTGTCGATCCCTTTTCTCAGCCGTAGACCTTGAACAAATTATACATCCTCTCCCGCATTATTCCATGTAGAGAACTTTGCGATCTTCTCCTTCCTTTGGCCAATCGTCTCAAAAGTTCTCACACCTTAAATGAGGTCTGGATGGAAGCAGCAAAGCTGTTGCAGCAATTGAGAATGACTTATTAGTTCTGCACTTGCTTGCGCCCAAAGAGGCCCCATTCAAAGTTTGCAAGGACTTTATATTTTTCAATCTTTCAATTCTTAAGTCTAGAAATACACTTTAAAAAAAATTTTTTTTTTTGCCTCACTGAAATTTGATGTCATATCCGGTAGGCTTACCTCATAATAGAGGCATCTCTTCAGGCGGAATATGTCAAGGAAACTTAAATATGCATGTCACTCATAGGGACAAATTAGGTCATAGGAAGTGTTCCGTCACTTTATGTCTTCAACTGTCGGAGTGGGTGGGCATTCTAGAGGGCATGGAGTGCTCCCTACACAGACTGATTGCACAGTTGGTTGCCCATCACGACCACTTAGCCTCGAGCCTTAATGCAAAAAACCGTTGCATAATTTGGCTTTTTGGGAGAAATTTGCATATACTGGTCGTTACGCAAGAAAATATATACATGAATTGATAAGGTCTGTCCATAATTCCGTGATGTCTACCGGTGATAAGTGCTAACGCAAATAATTGAAGCGCCAGATCGAGTGAGAGCTTTCGCTAGTAGCTCCTACATAGTTACAACCTACAGATTTAGCATGGTTTAAAGAAAAAGTGCCTTTCCAGGAGTTAGGCAGGGTAGTCGCGTTAGAGATTAAATTAAATTTCACTTTTCCCCAAATAATTTTCATTTTCTTCTGCACTATGACCCTTCCACTTCAGACACTTGAGGCCTGGTGGTATGGGCGCCACCAGCCCTTGTTACTCTCACCAACGCCGAGTGTCAAATCACTACAATCGACGTTGAATTGCATCGAATGATTCTTCACCTGGTCGCCAGACTTTGTTGAAATTAACACTGGAAACATTGGGCCTAGAAAATGTCGAGTGTCTCTAAACTTGGAATATGGAATGTTTTTACAGAAATGGATTCTTTTGAATCGCATGGCCATTTAGCCTGCAAGGTACGTCCAGACTTTAGTCTTAAGAGTTATTTGAAAGATTAAATAGCAACCGAGTAATAAAATGTCAATGTAATTTCTTCAATTCTTAAAGCCGTGAAAGAAAAAGGCAACTCAGTTGTCCTCACTACTGGGGTTGGATGCATGAACAGTGGAATTTTAGTGGGTCAGGCGGCTGTTGTAGGGTGTGCCTCTGCTTAATGTTGAGGAGTGCATTATGCTTGAGAAATGGTTCCGGATTTGTCCGGCGCCATTGCGACTGGCGTCATGGGAAGGATTCGTGACTCTGCCACACTGTCAGATTATGGCTTCGTTTGTGTGTTTGTGTGGGTGTGTGTGTGTGTGTGTGTGTGTATGTGTACGGCTGTCGGAAATGCCTGTCTTGTTAAAACTCACGCTACTTTCCTACACTGCATGAATTTTGCTGTTTTTTTTTTTCATGTTTAATAAGACCATGATGATATAGGCGAAAATGGACAGGCAAAAACTCTATCCATTTGTGTGACCCTAAATGCTTTGGAGGGTGAGTATTAACCTTGCGCTGATTGCATCTGCGGTGAGTTTAACGTTTTTATTTTTCCCAGTCGAAAATTTATCTACTTTCTTCACATTGAATATAATTTCACAAGCTTGTGATTAGCCTTTTGGTAGTCTTGCTCTCGCCTTGATGGAATTTCAAGTGTCTGTCATATGCTTTCCCCATTGCTGAATACAGCAGTTGCAGAAAGTTATCCTTGACCCTTTTTTACCCTAAATTTAGAATCTTAATGCTTACATAGATGGACATGAAAGCTGTCCCATTTCCACGGGTGAGGACTTCAAAGTAGATGCCTTGACTGCTGCACTTAGTGTATCGAGAGGCTGAAGGCTGAGCCTGGAGTGAGTGAGCCTTGATGCGGTGGTATCCCTAAAGTGCCCCAAGGGATTTCCAAATTCTCAAATTACCCTGCGGCCAAGGAGATTTATGAGTACATGCTTAGTGGCCAATTGGTAGGAAATAAGAACGGGAAGTGGAGACAATTTCTAGCATGTTCCGAAATGGAGACACGTAAAGAGAGAATTAGGGAGTTCTTAGGGCTGTAAGCGCCCTCAACTTTTACAGAGCCCCAGAGATCAGATCTGTATGTCTCACTCTTCTCATAAGATTCTCAGGACACCTTCAGATTTCCACTCCTTGGCGTCTGTAGTGGTGCCTCGGAAAATTCATTTTATGATAGCATTTGGGGAGAGGTGAGTAGAAATATGTAAATCAGAAATCCATCTTTCGATGAAGTGTGACAGAGAGCATTATGCAATGCCCGACGGAAGTAACCCTGACACAATGTAAAATTAGCTATTTTAGACAGAATTAAACACAACTTTTTGCCTCGAACACATCCGTGTCATTGCGATTTCTACCACCGTGCCTATGCTTATAGAGTAACAGATCGACTGAGTCCTTACAAAAGTGTTAAATACCTTTGCTAGTATTCCTGTCAAAATCAACCTACCAGCTGAAATAGTGAGGTAATTTGACAGAAATTCAAACATGTTTCAGTCTGGCACTCATGGTTTCAATCCCTCCCCGAAATAAGGAGTGGAAAGAGGCAAAGAAATGCATTTTTCTGCAAAAGGGAGCACTCTAAGGGAGAAGACAAAAATGCAACGAATGTGCACGCAAAATTATGGCTGTCACAGTATTTGTCGCATAATTCACCCCGCATAGGCATTCAAAACCGGTAAATCAAAGCAAGACGCGGAATTTGCCCAGTCACCCACATCTCCGTCCGCTATGTCATTGGAAGGGCGAAAGAATTTGTCCACACATCTTTGAGAGCATGGATTGCATTTGCGTTTCACTAGTGTCATTAGAGTAGCTTCAAACACCTCAAATGTCAGTTTAAAATGGGTGACACTAAAACATTTTACATTTAATTAAATTGAGGGAAGATTAGCCCCTTCAAGTTTAAAGGAATTTAAATTAAGCCAAAATTATGAAAGGATTTATTTGCGGCTTTTTTGGGCCATTGGGATGGCTACATACAGAGCTCCACAAGTAAGTTAGAAGTAAACGAAGTATTTTTAGCCATTTTTCATAAAAGTGGATGGAACACCTTGACTGATTGTTTAACATTTTCATTTTGGCTTCTTGGACACTTGAGGCCCCGCCTTTTTGCTCTTCTCCCCCCTCCTTGGGTGGCGTGACCTTGGAGGAGTGTCGGTGGTCTTAAGCCATTCCGTGTGTTGGCAATACATTTTCGTGTTTGAAAAAGACTTGAGACGCCATATTGGAGGCAGTGGAAGACAAACTCGATCCTGAAGGACAACTACTATGATTTCAATCCCTAATATGCTAAATCTTAACATGACAGAAGAAAAGTGAAACCTACCTTCGGCGACCTCCTCACTCCTGTGTATTCTGTCGGAATGTTATTAACAGCCCAAGTGACATTAGCCGTGAACCACCTGGGAGAGTTCGTTGCAGAGCTATCTGCGGTGCCAGCATAAAGAGCTGGATGGAAACCGGATAGGTGTGGATGGACAGCACTGAAGCGAGACGAAACCGACTTAAAACATCCTTTTTAGATGGTCAGCACATTCCCCTTCCTCAAACTAGTTTCCTTAGAGAATCCAATTCCAGATCCATTGCAATTACCAAAAGGAGCCAATGACGTTGGAGTCAGGTATCCTCCCAGTTGCGTACAAGTTCGATGGCTCATTCGGTGCTAGGTGTGGTGACCGACGGTGGAGATTTGCCAAGGACAGCACCGAACGAAAAATAAGCAGTTTGATTCTGCTGAGAGCTCAGGAGAACATTCCAGTCCTCATCACCATTGATCGAAGCAATTGAAGACTACTGTCAAGAACAGCAGTGGATCATGTTTAACATGCCATCAAAGCCACTGGAGAAGGGGAAGTGATGGAAGATAAACCAATGTTTGGCAGTAAAAATTGATGCCTTAATGGATGCCAGTACAATTCACCAAATAACAACTTGTTATTTGCCATAAAAAAATGTGCCATACATAAACTTTGATTGCCTCCTTTAATGACTGACTGGTGTGATGAAAAATGATACTTATATTTCTGTATTTTGACACTAGCTGAGTAAACAAATCCACCATTTATTGGTCATCCCCAAATCACCTACTCGTTGTTCCATTGCGTATTATGCACTACGTACCCACACCTTCAGGCCCTGAAGCCTGAACTTCACTTGTGTTTCGGTGTGCGTGTGGTGGACTACAGACGGATGTGCCCACCACTGAGTTTTTCGCATTGCTATTTGTTGAAGATCAAACGACCACGGTCAAGGCCTACCACTTCTTGAGAGACAGACAAACCCTTGTTTTTATGGGGTAACATAGCACAAATCTCCACGCCAAAGTTCGTCAAAGCCTACTCATGAGAGGACTTGTGTTACGGAATGGGAGAGAGGAAGTGAGGGCGGAAGGAATGTCGCCTCTGCTTCTCCCTCACCCTCGGTATTTGCTTGCCCAGTGTGAACATCATCTTTTTTTGGCAGTATAGCTAGACAATCGCATGCAAAACAATAGACAGTAGGGAAGGAGTAAAGGCGGAATCGGAATGAAGATGAATGGAGCTGTGTTGCCTGCGTCTAGATTCGACACATTTCATCCAAATGAAATCCGCAAGTTTATCTGGTTGGAAAAAACTGTAAAACGCAAACAAATATTCCGACCTTGAGTCATTTGCATTAAAAGTATAGCACCGGATCTTTATTGGTTACCCCACGATAGGAACTCGTGTGGGATGGCATTGTAGGACACGATCTACAACAGGATACATTCAACAGAGGACTTACTACGAGTTGAATGACCCTTCAACTGGATTACACTCAAACTTGTGCTCAGATCGGTGAATTTGCGTCAGCCTTTCTTCTGTGAAATATTCCATGGGAAAAAAATGTCACTAGTACCATTTCTCGCCTCGTGATTGCAATCCTCACAGGTAAGCCATATTTAGCTCCGACCCAAGGTCAACCAGTTCGGCGTGTTTACAGAATCTCGGTGCAAGAACGCCACATCTACTTCGAACTAACTGCAGGGTGCACATCACCACAACAACAAATTTCCCACCTTTGCAAGAGTTCATCCAAGTTTCTTTGTCTTTAGAGTTCCATAAAATTATAACAAATGTCTCCACCCAAACATAATTCGTGATAATAGAGCACCGAGGACGGGTCAGTAGCACGGACATTGCTTTTTTTTCCCAACCCAGCAGAGTCTGATCGCACACCTCCATCGGATTTACACTTTATCCACAAAAAATGGTACACATGTGAGGGCTAAAAATGGAAGCACAGATGATCCCATTCCATCCAGCACAAAGAGATGAATTGAAGGCATGTATAGCAAAGAACTCTGTACATCAACGACGTAATTCAAGCGAGAAGTAGGGACGGGTGCTATTGGAGATGCTACGAGAGGGGCGGATCTGAGAATTCCAAACTTCTGAATCGCTCAGCGTCATAAAATCCAGCTTGAACAACACGACCATCGAAAAATCGTCCGTTCAAATTGTAGACAGCTATAAAGAAAAAGATCAAAGACGAAGATTAACGCAACAACTATGAAATCTGAACTCACACCCATAGCACAACATGTGTGCTTGTTATAAAAATAGGCAAATTCAAGTGTATGTGCCTTCTCCACGGTTAGTTGTGTGTATCATTCCTTGGGCCAAGTTGGCATTTCAGATGAAGGCACATGATTGAGGGACATGCCCCAGGTACCAAAGAAGAAAAGCGCAACAGGCGAAAAGGAAGTATGTCGCCGTGATGCCGCAGTGGCCCCACAGACACTTCGATGATAGCATATAACCAATGGTACCCAAGACGCTCGAAAACATCGAATCAGAGGTGACTAGAAGTGAAGGTTGGTAATAGGAGGTGCCGCACGCTACCTCACCACCCCATTCCTGTCTTTTGGAATAGAAATGCCAATCAGGGAAGTGATCCATCCCCTTCCTTTAACTTTGTGGGAATGAAAAACTAGCGAACATTTGCTATAGCAGTCGTCTCTGTGCTACCAATCTATGGAAATCTGGCTGATGAGTACAATTCCACCCATCGAACACTGTCAAATCTACCAAGTTAAAAAAAGCGCGTAACAAAACCGAAAAAACTGGTGAGGAAAGCAGAGCCAAAGAAGACCGAAGCCCTAGTATCTTTTATTGAAGAAGAGGAATGAGAAAATAGTGGCAATACCTCTTGCAGCGGCTTCAGTGTTCTCGAATTCGACGAAAATACGAACAGCCTCGGGTCCATCACCAGCATCAGGCATTTGGTAGATCATGCAAGTGATGACGGACCCGTATTTGGCGCACTCCTCTGCCGTCTCAGGCTCCAAATCGTCATCCACTTCGCTTGGTCCACCACACATATTCTGTAGCAGCACCACCTACAGTGGAAGTTGAATGAACGCTGACCCAAGCCTGGACTGTGTGACGCTCGGGCTAGCTCCGACAATACCGATACAGGAAGTGGTTTGACATGAACGCGAAGGAGGGGGACCAACGTGCTGTTTAGATGAATGCTATACTGCGTATCCAGTGCTCACCCTTCTATTCAGGTCACTACGACGGCATTTGAGAATATTAAAAAACTGCGAAACAGAAAAAAAGACCACACATCAACCCCCGCCACCATGAGAGGAATTTCGATTTCAAAGATAACCTCAACTGCTAACCGTATTACAGTGATTCATATTCGACGGCTTTTGAAAGCTGAACCAAATTATCCAGCAAGTAATTTTCACATCCTAAGAATTTTCCGTAGCTCTTCTCCACATCCATTATCGACGTTTTCGCGTCGTCTAGTCAACTGCCTGCGAAGCAAGGAATAATCTACCTTCGACCCTTCTAATGTAGTCGGGCTCGGCCGTTCCCCCTTTTAAGACGGCCTCGTTCAATTACTAATCATTATGTTGACCTCGGGACTGTGGATTCCTGTCTCTGTGGCCTCAGGTATCCACGGAAGATGCGTTTCTGTGGTGATGCTTCAAGGTGTGAGACAGAATAGATGGTTCACTGTTTAGCTAGTTAGCAATCCAAAAATCACGCCTTGACAACTTGTGACAAGGAACCTAAACGGAGGTGATTGGAAAAGTGCAAGTTAATGGTCCAAAGGTTCGACTTGTGCCATCCAAGCTAAGAACATCCAGACCTTCCAGACTCGTATGCTTGATAACATCTTTCAAGTGCTTCGACACAGTGGAGCAGAAAAGCAGATGTTTCTTTTCAAAACAATACGAACATACCTCCGTGGCATTGAGTGGCATAGTTGACATTTGCTGTTCTGCACCCACCCCACCAGCAGCCAATGCCATTTCCGCCTCTTGAGTGCGTTGGAGGTCCTTCTCGTGGATGATCTTGCCACCTCGACGACTGGTCTTCTCAACAACCAGGGCTGATGACATCCCCTGACCCTCCTTGCCCAGGCCTTGACCCTGACGGTAGCCCATTCGAGCCATCATTTTGGCCGCCACGACGTTACTTGAAAATCAAAAGAAACAGGTGGGTGAAATTGTCCAAACAAGCCAACACATTTCTTTCATTTCGATGATTTTATATTTTCAGTGAAAATTGCACCAAATACCTTGCTGTAGTTTGTAACATCGGTTTTTCTCGTGAATAAAAAATGCACCCACACATCAAAATGGCCGATTTTTGTGTTGCGCGGTTGCTGGACACCTGCGACAGATAATACCAAAACCAGGGAAGTGGTGTTAGAGTGGGCATTTTGTTTTTTTTATTTTTTCATGTGCTAAATCAACTACAAGCCTCCCTGATGCATAAATACACATACCAAACACATCGTTGAAGAATGTGCTGTGGATTTCCCTTGTTCCTCATCAAACCGATAACCCGAAGACCAAAAATTCTATTCACTACCTAACAGTAAAGTAATGGGAGTAGAGCAGAGAGGCCATATTCATCCTTTTTTTCCTTCGTAATAAGTGGGGACAAGATACCCAAGAAGTGCGCAGATTAAGGATTAGTAGAAGTTTCTCGGATGTTTTCCGTTTGAGCAGTGATGTCGCATTTCTCGGTTAGATTCAAAAAAGCACCGCGCTTTGTAACTACCGCCGCCTATAAGGAAGCAAGCGGTTTGTACCAATAAACAGTGGAATCTCACCTCCCCACTCAACTTAAATGATCCAATAAGTACTAGGAGCATTGGCTAAACAACCGCAATGGAATTTATGAAGTCTTTTAACAGTACAAATTGTTGATTCCTTTTTGTGGCCAATGGGAATATGGGGATTTCGGAAATAACAAACATGAAAAACACTACAAGCGTCCTTCGTCCAGACTTCCTGCGATGGAATACGGGTACACAAGTCCCCCGCATTCCAGTCTTTTAAAGGACCTAAGTACAACCAAAAGTAGTCGATGAATCCTTCATAACACCAAAACCAATCCGAAGCCAACAAGTGACCTCCTTCACGCCAACTACTAGAGAGGGAAAGCACAAAGGGGACAAAAGTGCCTTAAAATGCTAAACCAATTAAACAAGTATGCTCTTCCCGTTACATTTTTAAAGGTTATCTGAATAAGCTGCGAAGAATAGTGTCAAAGCATTCAAGCCCTATGGGGAATCAAGGGCTTTGTTTAGTTTTCCGGTTTAGCTCAAAATGTGCCAAAAAAAGGGAGAGTTTGAAATGAAGTAACTACAAACAAGATGCAGTAGCGAAAATCCACGCTGACTTATTTGCAGGACTTTACTGTTCAAATTAAGCACAATTTCAAATCCCTGGTCTAAAAAAAAAGATTTTGCAATTTTACAAGCTGCGACATCGGGGGACCAAGTCAAAAAAGTGTGACTACGTGGTAATTTTTTCAGAATGAAATTCTCCCTCCGTTTTATACAAACAAGCCTGAATGCTATTTTGATTGGCAGGGAAGAGAAAAACGACCCTGACCTGTGGATGATAATTCACGATTGCTCTCGTAGGATTGAAAGCCATCCCGTGATGGCGCTCTTTCAATTTAACTGAGCGTTGAGAGTCGATTACTTGGTAGGTCAAAACGCACCTAACAATCTTGCCAAGGCGTGTTTAAATACCCATTGAAGAGACGACTATGAAAGGGGTAATTTTATCAAGGGTGAAGGAAACACGAGGCTGTGACATGCACTTGAGAGCGAGGGTGGGTGAGGTGAGAGAGGATTCATGGGAAGTTGAAGTGAGTAAGTCCCATCTTAAAGAAGAAGGAGAGAGTGGGGGAAACGGAAGCTAGGATTGAAATCTATCCAGTAAAAAGCACATTTCATGCGTCATCGGTCCACGCTACGCCTTCTAGTGACTCAACTGGTGGACACTTCAAAGCGTGTGTTGAAAACACTCAGCGAAGTAGGGGAACGGAGTGAAAACACATGCACACACTCACAAGAAAAATGTCCGACTAGTTTGATAGGGATGACTTACATGCCGTAGTTACCAGAAGCAGCCTGAGCGATGGAGTCACCGAGTTCATCCGTGTCAGCATCGGCAGCAGCAGTGGTGCTTCCGGCTGTAGTAGTGGTAGTAGAATCAGAGCCGGGGGTGACGACAACATCCTCGAGGAGACTGCTGGGTGGAGCAATAGCGGCCCGACTAGCCGGCGGAGGTGGAGGAGGTCGACGTCGGTGGTGTGAGCGAACTCGTCGACCGCGGTCGTCACGATCATCTCCCGAGTTGTCCGAACTGCCACCGCTGTCGCTGCCCGAGAGGTTTGGTCGACGGCTAAAGCCATCCCCGCCATGCGAATCACGCATCCGATCCTGGAAGGACGAAAAAGAAATTAATAATACAGGAGGCGCAAAACCATTTGACCCAGTTCCTTAATACCGTTGGAAAACTGTAACAGTGTTCTCGAGTTAATTGCATATTAAACAGCTTATCCGGAATTTGCCGACACAAGGAAAAGGATCCCCATTAGAAGCCACCTTAGTGAAGCCCTCAAGTCTGTTTACACCGGTCTCAAGGAAATGTACACCATATACAAGGGCGCGCCGAGTTTAAGCCATGCTCGAGATTTTTAATTTGACTACCAGTTTCTACTGGCCGAGTAAAGTACGTCGCCCACTGCAGGAACGATCCTTCAAATAGCTTAAAGTACAAACTGGTTCATTAAAATTCCAAAGCCCGAAGTTGAAAAGCACAAATTCTGACTAATCAAAACGTCTAACTTCGTTTTGATGTGAATTAATGCTTTTTGTGATCTTGATAAGAACTTGTGTCAAATTGTTCTTTTCCCAGAACAAGCAGTGTGTCTCGTTTGCATTCTTAGAGGAGAAGGAAATAGTCTGTGTTTCTCTGATAGACAAATTTCGTCCCCAAACTGCAAGTTTCCGGATCAGGAACACATACTCTGATTTGGATGTTGGATGTGACGAAATTCGAACGTGTTTTAGTCCATCCCAATGGCCCACATCGTACGCGATTTTTCCAGCAAATGGCTTCAAGGCAAAAATAGACCAGCATCACACTTGAGATGAACCATGCGCAGGATGCTTTAGTGTTGTCAAAAAGGGCGCCCAGTTAAAACGAGTTGCCCTCATGACAGAAGCAGTAGGCTTGTGTTGATTATCTCCCTCCCATCTCTCTCCAGATGGGAGGAATTATCCGCTCGGCAGCTGTTAGAAGGTTAGAAAGAAGCTCAATCGCATTTGCGAAGAACACTCTTCCCATCTCACACAGGCCAGATGGCCAACTTGACAGATGCCAATCAACCTAAAAGGATGCTAATCTGCTACCAGAGGTATGTGTGTGTCTATGACTTCACCGAGAAGCCGCTGGGCAGAAAAGACGCCCTCCCCCCGGTCCTCTCCTCTCATTTCTTCTGCACGACATCCTGCTTTGCTTGGGAAGGGAACAAAAACCACCAACACGACGGCTGCACGACTGAAATTGAGAATGGGTGATTTATTGTAATCATAACTTGGCTGGTGTTAATAATTTAAT
The DNA here is from genome assembly GCA_001870725.1 of Taenia solium. NCBI lineage: Eukaryota > Metazoa > Platyhelminthes > Cestoda > Cyclophyllidea > Taeniidae > Taenia > Taenia solium. Next base: position 286,366 of record MIEF01005794.1, on the reverse strand, counting down.
TCAACCGGAGAGTCAATTTCTTGAGCACGCAAAACGGTCCTAAATTTTTGGTAAGCATTATTTACTACAGGGGTCTACTAGGTCAGTGTGCCTAACAAGTAGAATAGGAGATGACTTGGAATGAATACAAGAGACGAACAAGCTAGGATGTTAAAAGTCCTTCATACAGCCATCGATGACCTCTCCCAACCTAAATATGTCGTAATCCGATAACTCAGGCTGAACCAACTTCCTCCCACTTAATTCAATGATGGTTGGCTGCGGAATCCATGGGCAATGGTGCCTGTTTGTCTAAGGAAAAACTGATTTGAATGGAAGAGGCTTCGGTCTTCCCAATGTCAACTCAAACTCTTTTTCACCAAAAAAAAAAAACAATTGGCGTTACATTAAGAAGTTTTGAACAGGAGGTTCAAATGAAGGTTTTACATTCCTTTTAAATGGTTGCTAAATTTCCCGAGCACCAGAGAAGTGACAGTTGATGGGAAAACGAAAAAGAGGAGAATCAAATTCGACACATCTAATTCACTGCATCCCTAAGCCTAATGCCTGCGGCGAACAGAACATCGCAAAGCGCGAGATGCTGTTCAAGTCGACTTGACTGACTAAAAAGAGGGAAAACTCACATCAGCCTTGCGTTTCTCGCGTTTCTGTCTCGATAATTCCTCATAATCGTTGGGGCATAGAGGGTTGTACTCATCTGCCACGCCCAAAGACAAACTCGGTTCACCGTAGAGCAGACCTGAGGTCACTGAAGAGGTGAAGTGGGATGATCCACCCGTGGGACGATTCGTTGAAGAGGAGGACGATGATGACGCAGAGGGAACGCGTTCCATCTTGCCCGTCATTTGATTAAAGCTGGGAATGATAATGAGAAGTAGTTTAATAATGATCGAAATTCAGACTTAAAAACCGTAGGCAAAACTACCAGTCTAGACTCTTGTCAGTCTTACTCAGGGGTTTACGCAAATAGGAAGTATTGGTGCGTGTTACTGAGCCGTACTAGTGTTACGAGTAATGGCTAAACAAAAATTTAGATGTTTTTTGTTCTACACGCGTATGTAAGAAGGATTGTGAACGTGGCATTACTGGTTAGCTGCGTATATATCCCACGTGGTCCGATCCGGACACCCTTAATCGAGACCACAGGTGACAGTGGCAGTGTGTGGGCGCACAATATTGTGCAGTCAGAACTAAAGTGCCTTATCAACAAAAGCGAAAAAACTTGAAATCGTAGATACTACTTGCACAGAAGGCTCCAAGAACCGTTTGTGCGGTAATGGTGGTGAGGCTTTACCGCAGTGCGCCGCTTGAATGTCGTGAACGGCTGTACTTCAGTGATAGTCGCTGAGACGGTGTTTCTCATCCCACAGCAACCATTTCTGTAAATACTCAGCGTATAGCATGTCTGGTCTTGATTAGCACAACCTGCACGAGAGATTAATGTTTTTTGAGGGTCCGTGTGCGCAAATGTGTCAAGGCAGTTTCCTTCTTTCAAACACCATAGAATATTTGGGTGGCGCACTGAATTAAAATATCGCTTTAATAAGGAAGACGAGGGCTTTCGGATCACATTATGGCAAGTAGCTAAGAATACTTCGGAGGCTAGAGTTTCAGTATCGACAACGAAGTGAAAGAGACCATCGAAGACTGATTCGACTGTACTAATAAAACTGTAACAGCCATGCCTTTCACAGCATTAATGTTAAACCTTGAGGGGTGAGTTTTTCGTCCTTTTGATTGATTGATCTTCAATCTCGAAAGGCCCGATTCCACTTGGAGGCTTCACTTAAAGTATGCCTTTCAAGCACAAAGGAAACACTTACAAGTTACTTGGCATCACGCCGTAAGATGACATCATTATGGTGCATGTCAGGAAAGTACCACTTTCCATTGAAAATAAACACTGGTGAGTTGGAGCCGTAGTCTCGCACTCCTTCCAAAAATGTGATCATTTAGGCAACCATCGCAGTAGAAACAAGGGAGTCCCTTCTTGGTCACAAACCGGTGGGGGGGACGAAGGTGAATTCTCAAACCACGTTGCACCGCCTGGAAGCATAACTGCAGACGTGAACTGGCCAACTAAGAGCTAAAATAGTCGGTGTTTATGAATGACAGCCGTAACAGCCTAATTGACAACCTAGTTGAGACGGCGCCGGTGTAGACCTGGCAAAATTTACGCTATCCAAAGGCCAATTATCCACAAATGAAGTCGTTACGCAGCTCCCATTATACTTTTTTATAGATCCAAATCAAATGCACTGCATGGTTGACAAGAAATCGGGCCAAAGTAAATTACCTCTTAAAAAGATGCTTGCATTTCAAAAATCCCAACTAAACTATGCTGAAAATCAACAACCGGATCGTAGATGCAGGAGGCTTTCTGAGTATACTTGATCGCACATAAAGAAGCTACGTAGGAGTGGTCTTAAGAAACCTACTCAATCTCAACTGGAAAACATAACAAGATGAAAATCATCCAATCACTGGTAGTGAGGTCACATTAAAACCACCCCTGGTCCTTGTAAACATTTACATTGGCAGTATCCTCGTACCACTTGCATCCATAACTCGGACGTCAGAACAGTGGAATCCAAACATCATGCCAGAATTTCGGAAAAGGAAGATAGATAGTGTAGAGTGATGAATCCGTGGAGGCCCATACGAAAAAATGCATCAGCAACTCCTTCAATAATTGTTTAAAATACCGTTATGAATTCACGACCGTGACCTAGAAATACAGCGACTGCCGCCCCACCCCTTTGGAAGAATATTCCGCACGAGGCATACTCTATAGTATGCCATCCAGTGATCAGGGCTACCCAAATAAATTTCCTCATGAAGTAGTTCACCTAACGGAAGGCACGACACCACACCGTTGCACTGAAAAGCAAGCATGCTAGGGCATCAATGGACTGTATCACCTTCGTTCCCCCCTAGCGATAAATTTCAAATTTATCCAAAAAACCAGAAGAGTTATCACAGAGAAAGCCGGAGACCACGTCTCAAAACAGGAAGGGAGCATTGCAGCAGAAAGATGAGAGAGCTTTTCAGTCTCTAATGATCTACGATGTCGGTTATGTGAAGCGATGTTCATTATACCCATGTTGACAGCCTTCCAGCCTTTCCATGCGCCCTCACTAAATTCATTCCAACTAGCATAGCTAGGAATCTAAAATCCTACAGCTGCAGGATTGCCCTGAAGTGATTAGCGAATTGAATACACTCAAGTTAACGTCTGAATAAGTAAAAGGCGTTTGAAAGTGTTGAGTCAGAACTAAAGGTAGAAGGGCAAAATGGGTGCCAATAGGTGCAAGAAAAACACACTGTCCAGCCAGCGATACGGACAGAAGAAGTTGAGCAACTAACCGGTAGGAGCCCTCAGCGTTGGTGCCACCACCACCCCCACCAGCGCCTCGACGGTGCAGATCGACGACTGGGGCTACAGCGGATCGAGAGGCAAAGTCGCTGCTGCCGCCGCCGCCACGCCGACCTTGAGCGCGCTTTGCCGCCATGTGGGATTGCATTAGCTGCATTCTATGATTTAGGGAGAGAAAAGAGAGCATGAGGAGAAACGGTGAGAATTGACGCTCAAGATTCATTAAAATAACTAGATGAGGATAAAATTGGGTTAGCAAAGGGATTTCTCTGCAGTTGTATACCTTAAAAGCAGTCAAGTGAAGTAAAACGGTAAAATGAAATATCGTCAAGCAACGAGAATCGCTTCGTTTTAAAAGCAGAAATAAGTTACTAAAGGAATGAAATGCTCAATTCATTTCGCTTAAGTCCCAAAAGATGCAAGACGACTGAAAGTAAAATAGTTTAATGCAAATTTGAGGGAAAAATTCGAAGCATTGTGAATGAGGTATCTGTCAGTGAAATACTGCTTCAGACTTATGGTAGCTGGCGAAACGAACCAACATTCTGGACAATAACCATGCTTACCGTTAGGATCATGGACAAAATTTATTTTGGGGAGGCGAAACCATTCCATGCAACTGATTTGTGAGAACCGTTTCAGGCAACGTCTTGAAGGTTGCGAAATATGACTTGGAAAGCAAATAAGATCATCATAATACAGGCAATTTGAGTTGGACTTAAAAAGGAAGATTCGTAGGATTGAGCTAACGCAGTCCAACTCTCACATGAGCCATGTATGACATGACATGAAAGGTGGATTACGGAAACAGGGGAAAAAAACAAGGAAGAAGCCCCTGTACGCCATTCTATTGGTGGAGTGGACAACTATAAAGAAGCGAAGGTTGCACGGAAAACGTGATAGAACCTCTCCCCATCCTCTACAATCCACGAGGCCATATAGGGTGAGAAGGACCAACTTATACGCGAATTAGGCGTTTGCTCAACAAGTTCAACCAGTGAAATCGGGGTAAAAGAAGGAACTCATGAAACAAAAAGATAGAACTGTACCATTTAAAGGCACGGCAAGAAGAAGAATCATCCGGAGCATGTGAAATTTTTGATGTAGTTGACAAGAGCAAAACTGTGAGGGAACAACTCACCCTGAATAACTCCCCGGGGCGGTAGTGTTGCCTGAAGCGGCTGCAACAAGACGGCCGATTCCAGTTGTCGTTGTTGCTGTTGTTGTTGTCGACGTGGAGCCAGAAGAAGCACCCGTAGTGCCGCCAAGAACCCATCCACTTCCACCGCTACCACTACTACTACCACCAGCGCTGCTTCCTTTGCTCAATTCCACATCGTCCAGACCGTCGTATAAACTAGAGGCCATAACTAAAAATGGGAGGAGAAGCAACAACGATAAATATCGAGCAGACAAGTCGGTTAGGCATTGGCAGTCATTCAATTGCAAAACAAGTCACTTCCGACAACTTTTTTTTAACAGATGCAAAGAGGAGTTAAAAGTATAAAAATACAATCAACGAAGATGTGTGAGGTGAATGTAGCATTCCAACAGAAAAGAAAACGGTAACAATTTGGAGTGAATGGGAGAGTCAGGAGGTGGAATCAAACGCAAATAAAGGTAATTCACCAGTCAATAAATATCACTTTCGGCAAATAATCACTGTCGAAGCTGAGATCCACTATTGAGATGACAATGAAGCATCACCCTTAGGTCCTTGGGAGGAGTCGAGATCGGAGTCTAATTTCTCGCTCAGTGATTTTTGCGAATCGGTGAATGATTTGGGAGGATCATCACCAATCATAAATTCGGCTACTGACGGCAAATGTTCGGCTGAAGGCGGACGACGAAGATTGGAAGACGCATTCTCGAAGTCATCACTGGAAATATCAGTCGCTTCATTTGGTTTCTCCACAGAAGACTGTTCCATAGATAGTAAAGACTCCAATTCCTTATCTTTATGTCTTTCTACAGAAGAGTGTTCACTTTTGGAGCCGCAAACGTTGAAACACATTGGATTAGTATCAGCCGATTCTGGAGCATTTGTATCCTCCGTCACACAATTACTCGATTCACTTTGTTTTCCAAGCGATAGTGAAATCGCCTTCTCGAGTTTTTCCGACGGTTCCTCGGTAGAGGGATCAATTTGTTGGGTGTCCAAGACTAATCCGCCGGGCTCACTAGTCAACAGCTTTGATTCAGTTGGAAGAAGGTTTGATGAATCAGTCGCATTTGGGTTCAAAACAGGCCTGACACATTCTGTTGCATAACTATCCGACTTACTTTGTGTTAATGATTTATCGTCATTAATTTGTTCAGCAGAGAAATCATCTTGTTGAGCGTTAGATTGCAAACCAGTTACGTTAGTTGAGTTGCTTGTGAACACATTTGGTTCGGTTGAAGTAAGGTGGTGAAAGCTTGAAGGCTCCTCTTCGTAAGTGTTATTCAAAATGTCGACTCCCTTGGATTGCAAAGGCTCGATCGCTGCATCCTCATCAACAACTTTCTTCGAAGAAGCAGCACCACCAACACTAGGAGGCAGTTGATGAATGTCTGAGGAATCCAGTGCATTTTCAATCGACTTGTCTTTTGTTTCTTCGGTTTTTTGGTCACTTTTCTCGACTTGTCCCTCGGGTGACTGCTCAGCAGAGAAATGGCTCTGTTGTGTGTCCGCTCCAGACTCACTTGTATCAGCGTGCCTTTCTACCAAAACTGGTGATTTACATTCATGATGAGCAGGCAAATCTTCAGCTACTGAAATACTTGTCTGTTGATGAGTTTTTGGAGGCAATTGTTCCAATAACTGTGAATGTTGATGTGAAATATCGGCCCTCTGTGAATATAAGCTGATTTCGGAAGGTTTTGAGGGCGATCCTGTAGCCGCTTCATCAGATACATCGCGGAAATAGTCAGTCCCATCCACCGACACGTTCGGTCTAGGAGAGCTGGACGCGAAAGTCCTGCTCTTAACCGAGTCAATATTTTCCTCAGGTGGCAGATCCACTTTGTTTTCATAAACTTGTGTGAAGTCCCAGTCAGTTCCATCACCAGCTTGGACTTGAACATTTACGCAGTCTCGTTGATCCAATATCTGGTTGGATGAACTCGTAGATGACAGTAGTGGGACTGCTGATCTTAGCTCACTCAATGGAGATGCTTGGGAGACAACGCCCCCCTTCATGAGGGCCTGATAAAGACGAACGTTCTCACACTCTTTAGCAGTCACTCTTTTTCCGTCCAGGACAATCTAATGAGATTAGTACCAAATTTTTTGCGGAAAGGACACCTACCAATGGAAATCTCGGGCCCAGGACATTTAGCACATTTCGTCGGTAGTAGGCATTATCACAAATTGGATTTCCGGTCAGCTCCAGGGAATTCAAGTGTGGCAGTTCACCCAAGCAAACCAGCTCCTCAAACTGAGAAAAGAACATAAACCATACTCTACTACCAAGCAAATAAGTAGTGCATGCACAATCCCACTCACCGAGTCAATCTTATTGTCTGAGAGGTCTAGATGCTGAAGGCTGAAAAGACCTTCCACAAGAGCCGCCGAGCGAAGGCCATTTTTGGACAGCGTGAGAACTTGAACCTCACCGAGGCGTTCGCGAAGAGGCTTCAACGGCGTCTGGAGGAGTCTGCGTCGCTCGGCGCCAGAGTCAGTGGTACCGGCGGAGGAGGCGAGCACAAGACCCTCCGGAACATCCACCTCATCCTCACAAACCTCAGTGAAGCAAGAATTCGCCTCCTCACCGATGTAGAGCTGGTTGTCGGATAGATATAGCACTCGCAGTCGTGAAAGAGATGAAATAGGCGCAAGTTCAGTGAGAAGATTGTTTGAGAGATTGAGAATCTCAACATTCGGTAGGAGGGCCTAGAAGAAAAGGGTAGAACGTTGTGATGATGTTAAAATTGACAATGCTTTTGTTGATAGGGTTGTAAAAACTAACAATTGTCTGGTCGAGAAGGTGAAGAAAGTTGTTAGAGAAGTCGACAATTTTAATCTGATTCCAGGGTAGAGTTGACACTGGCTTCTCACCGTAAACCCAGTTTCCACCTCCTGCGGCAAAAAGGTCACCCAACATAAGATTCTACAAGAGAAAAACATTAAACGTAAAAAATGAGCACTACTGCTTTGCATGAAGTGTTATGAATTAATTCGTTCATGTGCTCCCAATAAGGTTTATACGAAATTGTGTGAAGTATTGCGGGGCTGGTGGAGAGAGGCTGTCGAGTGCTACCTAGTCGAGTTATTTACAACGGACTTCACCTCACTAAGCGAACCACTCCCAATCCCCTGCATGAGACTACTCGGTTGAAGAGGGAAGGCACGTATGGCTGCTCACCTTGAGGTTTTTAAGGCTGTGATGAACAACCAATTGAATAACTGTGGCTTTTATGTGTTCAAAGCCACGCATGCTAGCCAAATCCACGTTGTTCAACTAAAAATTGCGAGAAAAAAAAACTTGTGAGCAGGCAGAAGGAAACAACTTCAAGAATACAAAAGGAGTAAGGTCACAGGTCAAGCCATTTCTGTTAGAGGAGTGGTGCGGTCAGCAACGGTGGTAATCGTACTGCTTAATGTGCTGTGTTGAAGGATAAAACTAGTGGAGCATCCACACCACTTGCGCCTGACTCAATCCCTCCAGAGCTGCTAAATATCCAAACGATTCGTACATTGGCGACGATTAAGAATCGGAACGTGCCAATATAGTATCGTCCGCATTTTCTTAAAAAACCGACCCTAATCCCTTGGATTCACGGTTATTATTTAAGACGCTTTCCCACTGAATCGTAAACTCTACCATATCTCTGGTAAACGAAGCAGAGAATGCGGTGTTAGCAACAATACCTCTATTATGAAGAAACAATAGGAGGAATAACTCACTTCCAGGTACTCCAGACTCCGAAACGGCGACATATCAAAAGTGAGGGCATTTATAGCGATATTGCTCTTGTGGATTTTTTCCAATGACCCAAAAAGCTGGAAAACAATGAAAAACAGTCTCAGACATTCGATAGTTCGCGATTAAAGGATACAGTCAAGGGGTGCAAATGTAAGAACGACTCCTACCAAACACTTTTTTATGATGTTTAGGTAAGATGTTACTTGATTGTTCGACTACTTAGCATGAATGAAGCGAATCTATGGGACATAATGATCCCCACCGCCTCGATGGTGCGCAGGCACTCCATGCGTAGCCGGTGTGAGGCGTTAATGGTTTGTCCAACTCTCAATTTTAGTAACGCGTCATATCGGTAGCCCCATGCCCTAGGGTACGTCGATGAAACACATTCAGACCAAGTACTGCCTTCCCTCGACTTCGTTAAAGCCGAGGGACGCTGCACCACTATTCACCCATATGTGATGATCGGGACATTCCCTCGTCTCCTCCAACGCATGATTGGAGCGGTTGACTCGTAAGGCTCCGCAATTTCACCTCTCATGGCTGGCCTGACCTCTGAGTCATGCCAGTAGCCCCCCAAGGCCACTTATGTGTCAACAGGGAGGAGGCAATTTCAATTGACACCCAATGGATGTAGAGCCATTTGAAAAACGGAATTCATGCAAAAGGAAGCCAATGAACTAAACAAAAGCCCAAAATGTAAAAAGTGTAAACCTACTTTGAGGCGTCTTATCTGCGAAATGAATTTCACCACGTAGCCAAAATCCTCGTCGGGTCTATTGAAAACTAGAATGATAAGGGGGAAGGAATTTAGAGCAGTTTGGCTAGCATTTCGGAGAAAGCTGAGAAGAGGGAAAAAAGGGCGCTTCCTTCGGCTGGTGAGGTGAAACCCTATAACCAACTTGCCGCTCCGTTTTTAAACAGTACAGTTAATTAAAATTTAACAGGTAAATGCAAAAGACCCTTCTCAACGAGTAGGTTAACTTGCTCTGCACTTTTGATTGAGGAAATGGGATTCATTCGAAACTCTCAAGAAACAAATGATTAAAGACAAAAATAGAGTGTACTCTAAGCAGCTTCTAGATTGTCAAGAGCACGAGTTGTTTCTAGAAAGTGCAGAAATCCAGGAAAAAAAAACACAGCAAATTACGCGTTTAATGCATTATACACGCATCTACAGCAGACCATTCAACTACACCCACCAGTCATGAAGGCGAAGCAACGGACTCTCTATGGTGGGAGGGGCTTTGGATAGGGTAGAACAAACATGCTTGCAGCTGGTTACATTAACTACTATGGAACAAGAATTTTATTACTTTTAGGTAGATGAGTGGATAATGACTTACGATTTTCGGAGACCGGTGACCTCATCCGCAGGTTGATTGCGCTCACCTGATACACGTTCATGACAAAGACGTCCCCAGAGCTTAATACCTTCTCACCTGAAAAGGGCAGTGAGAGAGAGAGAGAGAGAGAGAGGGGATGTTAACCAAGTCCCATCAACAGGCCAACAGGTTGACATTCAAGCATTTAAAATTCATTCCAAATGCTGATCAATTAGATAAGGCGTACTTTTGCCTTTCGAATGCACGAAGACATTTTCGGCAAGACAATGTCAACAAAGTAGGAGATAGGAAAAATGATGTCTGGTATTTGCACCAATTTGCAGCACTACATGAACAAAAAATGTGCGAATAAAAATCCACCTCCTCTTCCGTAAGATTAATGATGTGCGGACCCAAGAGGTAGCAGAGGAGACATAACTGTTGTCCCATCTCTCCGACAGATGTACCTACAAAGTTGACTCCCAGAAGAGACTTAGGGCGACTAAAAGCTACACCATTAGCATAATAAATTACAGGTTGACAAACATTAACGAGAGCTACACAGTGTGCTATTTAATGTACGGACAATATATGCATGAGACCAATGGAACACGCCCTAGCGATGTCCAGAAGAACCTTTTCACCAGCAAAACTATGTACACAATTAGGAAATCAGATGTTTGACTGTTGAATTCCCCGGAAAAGTAAAGAGGAACAAAGATCCCATCAAATTACTACGAACAGAAGAAAATAAGGTACAGGCAGGAAACGATGCGGTAAGGAGAAACGTTTACTACGGAGTTCATGCAATGTCTCACATCACACCCTTAATTTTTAACCTCCAAAAGCCTAATCCACTTGAAATATAAAGTTGGCAGAGCTGATACGCTAAAAAAAGTGAGGGGGTGGCAACAATTCCACCTATTTATCGTTATTAAGAAAGGCGAGACAACAAGAAATGATGATTGATGGCACAAAAGCTGGAGGAAAGGCAAAAAAAGTTCCAGGCTCTGGGGCCAATAATGCTTCGGCAGGAAGAAAAGCTAAAAAGGGTGTAATGCAAAACGTCTGTCATGAGGGGAGAGGTGTAACGAAAATGCCTTTCACCCCCAATGAGTAGACTCACGCACGCAAAGCTGCCAACGGCATTTAGGATGAAAACGTTACAACTCATTATCTCACCCCTTCAACCACCACCACCGCTATCACTACCACTCAATTGTCCTCTCCCTCTTTATACGCAACAGGGCAACAATGGGTTCCTATTGCTTTCTCTCCTTTTTATCCATGGGCTTTTAGCTAGCTGTTTTTAGGGCTGTGAAGAATGGAAAAGCAGGCGCAGCAATTGCCCAAGTTTCCGATGAGGTAGTAGCGATAAGAAGAGTGGTTGAAAGGCAAATAGATATCAAGATGTCCGCAAACTATGTCTCATTTCAATGTAATAATTGAAGGATATCAAAAAGGCTTGTATTACGTTAATTATCCAGGGCCCAATCCTAGCAAGGAACCTCTTAGGGATTCCACCATTATTAGCATGCCTTCTTTCGCCTTCAGAGGGGTCACGACCGCTGCATCGGTAGCGCCGGAAAGCAAACCCGATCCCAAAGGACAACTTGATTTCCATCACTGAAGGATAAATCCTAACGCGACAAAAGAACATATGCGGTGGATGGGAGACTATGTGACGACCCCGTGGAGGTCTGAAATTGACTTTCAATTTCGGCAACCAACCCACTCGCGTGTTCTGCAGGAATGCTACCAACAACTGAGGCGGCACTAGCCATAAACCATCTGGAGATGTTCGTCCCAAAGCTGCATGATGCCAACTGTGTGAACACGCGATGGTTAAAGAGGACCCAAATAGGCACGACCAGAGAGGAAGAACAGACACGAAACCTCATCCAACGAAACTACCATAAAAGCCGTCCTTCATTAAACGACCACTTTTAGGGTAGCAGTCCTATGACTGGTGATAGAAGGGGGTGATGATCACTACATTCTCCCTTCCCTCAACGAAACTGCAGATCCAGTAAAATCGGGATGAGGGATCACTGATACTGCGGTCAGATATCTTCCTAATTACACGTAAATGCGATGAATGGCGCTAACAGCTTCTAATTCTTTTACAGCACCGACTGCGTTGTAATAGCTGACGTAGGAGATTAACCAAGGGGAACGCCGAGGACGACGCTCGAGAGGAGAGTAGCTATTTCATACATTGTTTAACTGCTTTGGCAAAGGGACCACTTTGGGTCTTCGTCATTGTACCTTCACTGGGTGAACTGGCCTCCCGGCCATCCAGTGGTGCCAAGCCCTAAAGCAGGCCACAATAATCCCTTGAGCACAATTTTCTTCGGCCTTCAGAGAAGCCTCAAGATGCTCCAAGAATGTCTACGTATTTATAGCCATGTACTTTTAAGAAGACTCCATAATAGGGTTAGTTCAGACTTGGTGTTGCAACAACGCAAATGCCAAAACTTGAACAATCCATTCCCCACTGTCTCCATTTACAAGGCCACAAAAGGAACAATGCGACACGAGTAAAGCGTCATTAGTCAAAGTTGGCATACTTTGGTTATGCTAGAGGGACGAATGCAAAAACAGTCATTTCGCAGCAACTGTTCCACTGGAAATCAACATACACAGACTGGGAGAGAGAGGACGATGATGGACACGGGCCAAAGTGCATAGCGCCTACGCTGAGAGGGAAATACCCCAAAAGTCCGCAGCACAAGTTGTACTAATGAGCATAAATGATTAAATCAAGTTTTCAGTCTCTTGCTTCAACACAACTTCGCGAAAGTTACACCTGTTAAAAGTTTTCCACTTACACCAGATATGGCAGATGAATGTAAACGCAGTGACCAGCGGCAAAAGTTGGTCACACTCTTTCAAAAATGAGTCAGGTGTAAGAAAAAGCGCACATGCAACAGGACGCAGCTCTCCTCACCGCTGACCCGAAGATTTCCCATTCGCAGAATAAAAAATCCATTCCACCAGCACAGAACAGATGAGACGGTGGAGCCGTGGAAAAAAGGGATCTTTGTCAAGCTCACCACTACCGTCATTCTACACACAAATGTTTCAACAAAGCTTCACAAATTGACACTCAACAAAAAATGTAGCATTTTTGCGTGGCACGTTCTCTGGAAGTGTCAATTGTGCGACCCTAACCTTCTTATCGGAGGCTAGCGTCACACAAGTGAAATGTACCCTTTGCTTACGATTATCCATTGCATCAACTTATCTTAAAGAGACACTATTCAAATCTTGGACAGTGAATAGATTCATTTGAAAGGTTACTAGAAAACGGTGTCAGGTTAGAACATCTAAACCATCGTAGCGCCTTTTCCTCTGGGACCAAGAATGACTCAAGAAACAGGCTGCTCTAGGATCGAGTTTCAAAGTAACGATAAATGAAAATGCACTCACCATCTTTAGCCAGCTGTCGAGCCAGACAATTCGTTATCCCATGAACATCCTAAAAGAGAAATAATTTGGTCCTCACAGATCACCAGCAAATAGCGTTTTGGGCGTTGTTTCCCACTCCCTTTTCCAACTATGTTGGACAGCACTTGCTTCATTTTGGAATGAGTGCGCCTCGCTGGATGTTGGGTTAAGAGAGAAAGCAAAAAAGACGCGCTTTCACTCACACACCGAAAAACCGCCTTTCCCCATTTTGGCGTTCATTCAGAGCCTGTAAAATTGAGCTACAAGTGTGAGTGTATGTGGGCGTTTAAATGTGTGCAATTCAAATGGAAATTACTGTGCTGTGAGGGAAGGCAAGGAGACAATTCCACCCCCTCGCGTTACGCAAGTATCTCATCATGATTAATCATTCGATCTTAAGAGATATCCTCAAGGGAGGGGAAAGGGGGGGAGGAAGGACTTTATTAGCAGGTCACACCAACTGAATAAAAAGATTCAAAAGAGTGCCAAAGGCGATAATTATAAATTGAGAGTGAATGCTAGACACAATAGTCCAAATGCATGTCTTCGAGGAACACAGTAACGCAGACACCTCGTATTTTAGGCTTTATCCTAATAATTTCATGATCGAGAGAATGGTTTGTCAGTGATGACGCTCCTCGGTTAATTACATACTAGCATGCTCCCACAAATACTGCTTGCTAACAGCATCACATGCACACAACACCGTGATTATCTAACATAACTCCGAAAGTCACATGAGTCAATAGTTCAAGATGAATGATCGCACACTAGGCCACGTTTGGGCGAATTTGTTGGCATTCAATGTTTTGCCCTTGGTCGAAAGATAATTTCATTTGTTTAGCTTTTGAGCAGCACTCGAATGGGCCGGTTCAAATTGGAATAATAAAGGATCTGGACTGCAGTGGCGGATTTCGCTTTAAGACGATAGTAACGGAAGTCGTAATGGTGCACATATGAATTGTTGAGCAAACAACCAGCAAATCCTGCAAAGTGGAATGCAACTTACGTATTTTTCCCAATCAATGAAATTGGCAAGAGGTGGTGGAGGGAGGGTGTAGTAGGAGAGAAGCCTATTGAGGTACTCCTCCAATTCAAGACTTCGTTGCTGCACAAACGCTGGAGAGAGGTTGTTGAAGAACTTTTTGCCTGGCAGCGTAGCTACCTGGTTGGGCGACAGGTTGTACTTTGACTGCAACTACAAAGCAGAGGGTAAAAAGGAACTTGAGAAAGCGTTTTACAATGGCATCTCTGACCGTAATACATACGTTGAGCTAATGACACTGAATATGTCGTGAAAGTAACGGATTTTGAAGCTCCAATCTGCGAGTTTTCTAGATGGCGATTATCTGGGTTCGCTCAATGCAGAACAGTTACACTCATCGTATTTAACACCCGCATAAAACGAAGAAAAATCGCTCCATCTCCGCTGATAATTAATGGGCTGTGCTATTGCTCCTCCAATCACCCCCAGAATTCTTTGATACGCCTTATAATAGTCGCAAGAAGAAGTAGTTTAGGTTGGCAATAGTCAGGGCGTGACCGAGCGTAAGGCGTTCCCCATACGGCCTGTCCAGAAGATGGGCGCAGTTCGTTGCATAAACAACGGTAAAGGTGTCAAATTGGAGTACATCGTAGAGGACGAACTCGCACAAGGAGGATACGCTTATCGACTGAACAGTTGAATGTTTGCACACATCAGTGACTCAGCCGGCCGTGGAAGAAATCATTAATGCATGAGCGGACGGCTCCTTACCCGGCATATTGTGTAAGGAAAAATGGGGAAGTTAGCACTCGCAACATCATCATCATTGCACCACTTCGGGGTTTTGCGACAAAAAAACTAGAGTACATGACTTGAATCGGCATGGTTAATGCATCAAGACTAAGCAACAAGACAAAAGGAAATATTTTCGTGAGTACTAACCAGTCCAATACAGCGTACGGATGCCAACTCCCAAGAAGTGAATGAGAGACCTTGTAATCGGCCGAACGAGATTTGACTGGCCGATCCAATTAATTGACAACACACAAATAAGACTACCAAACCTGGTGCTAGACAATGCCCGGCTAAATAACTTCCTAGGCATTTGACCATCCCCTGCATGTCCAAGAATGTCAGGTCGAAAGTAAGAAATTACGTCAAGTTTCCTCGTTAAATCAACGCCTGCTTGCACCTTTCTGTCACTTCTAGCTGCATAAGTAAGCTGTCACAGGAGGAGGAAAACAGCGTTGCCAAAACTTTAGATACTTTGGACTAATTAAAGCATTTAGCATCCCAGGAAACAAAAAGAAATTTGGCTTGAAAACAAAACTTCGCCCTCACGACGTAAAGACGATAGGTTTACAGGACAAAAAAGACAAACTTACAATCTTTTGAAGGACTCTGAACTCCCGATACCTTCTTGTGACACACCACGTGTAGCCTTTTGGGTGCTTCAGCTGAATGTCATACTCCTAGGGACGGAATAAAATGAAGCAGACACGCACTGGTTATAAATCTCTGGAATACCAGGAATTTGGAACATATAAGAGCATATTCGATCATAATACGACGACTGACACCAATGGGGCTAGCGAAACAGCTAGTTTTTTTAAGAGAAAGAGCTAGATAGTAAACAAGGTTCCAAAAAAACCCGAGATGAAAAGTGGCCGTACAAGGCGAACATAAACTAAATCATTCAGTCAGATGGCACACTGCAGTTACATGATGGTGCACAAAGAGCATGCAGTTGGATAATGTAATCGGTTTATCACAAGTATGCCGCCCAGCTGGGCTTGTGATGTATCGAGAGTCGCGCTGAAAGGTAGATTGATCCACGCTGTTGCAAAAGGGACGGTAATCGTTCAGGCGAGGTAAGCTGCGACTTTCAATTCGTCACTTAGGCGTTTTAGTAGATGCAATGCTCAAACTGCGCATTTCATGACTAGAATCATGGATTTTAGTGAAAGCCATCCTTTTAAACCTCTCAGGACAACTTGGTAGAGACTGGAGCTGCTCTCTTTACAGCTTTCTATGCCATGAGTGAATCGCCTTTTCAGTGTGGTGGCAAAAACTTGGCACCAAAATACGTTGCAACTACAATCACTTTTAAAACACTTTTCGTTGAAGGCCTACAAGCTCGAACCCGCTAGCAGACAGGAATGGACGAACGTCTTAATTCACAAGATTGAATTGCAGGTAGATGATCTAAGAGCAGTATTTTTACAGAGAATAAAATGAAACAGGAAAGATTGCTGAATACAGAAAATACATGAAACAATCTGAATCAACCTACCACATGATCGCTTAGCATGCATCGCTGGATAGCGGCCGAAAGACATCCATAGCCCAGTTTCACTGTTCCGTCTTCGTTGAAGACAACCTCAGCTGGAATCGAGTCGCTTTGGAGGCAATCAACCATAAAATACTCTGAGGCATAAGAAAATACACCCATTACTAAGTCGATTCATGTCAATAAACTCATATGCCAGTTCGAAAAAAGCGTGAGAAAGCCCACAAACGATGATACCCTAGTAAAACTTTGAGTGAGCACACACACACACAAGCACAAGAAAATCACACAACTGTGGCTGTTATCCAGGATAAGTCATGATTTGACCAGTTATGAAGTGCTTTAAAGCCACAACCAGACAACGGAAACACTCAAAATCAGAAGTAGGGGAGAGCGAACACTGATAAAAATGCATTTCTGCTTGTCTTACAAGGCAATATGCCGAGCACGGTGGGCAACTTGCTTTCCACCTGATTCTCTTTTGGGTCACCTAGGAAAAGGAAATAGTAGAGCGAAAATAGGGTGCTCAAAGCGGAACAAAGGACTGGGAACGGAGGTGAGAAATGAGATTTTCATTACATTAAAAAAGAAACTAGAAAATAAAATGCGGAAGAGGTTGTCCAAGGACGCAGGGCGGTGGGAGGGCGGGGTGGAAGGACAGACTGCATTCAAATGAACGTATTGGACAGGAGAAGGGTGGGAGAGGTAATTCACACGGCTATGTACATAGAGGTGTGTGCATTACGGAGGACCATCAAACAGAGATCTCAAAAGTGCCATCGGGGGCCTCCTCAGAGGAAATAATAGCGGGATTGCCTCTCGGAGGCTGTTGAGCGAAGTGGTACTCACGTAGATTTTGTGGCTGCTGCGAAACGAAATAGCCCTCACTAGTTACAGGTCCCCCGTAGCCCGGCTGTCGAGGCGTGTAATGGTGCAGACGCTTATCCCTCGAGGGGGTGCGAGTATTCATCGATTGCGTGGCATTTGGTGCTTGTTTGGCGGGATACTTTGGCAAAACACCGCCACCAGCATAGGCGGATGTGGGGATGTGTTGTGGCTGTTGTTGTTGTTGTTGCTGCTGCCTGTGACGAGACGATGGAGCTTCGATTCTAGGCGACTCGTCAAAGGCTTTAAGACGGGAAGATGAGGAGGGAGGAGCGTTAGCAGTTTTCGACACCACTAAGGGTGGCTGGCGAAGCTTGGGGATGGAAGTAGAGCGATTGGGCAAGTGGGGAGGCACGAGAGGCGCGTTGGCTTGCATCGAGTACACGACCGATGTACTATAATCCATTTGGCTTCTGGACGTTTGATGACCCGCCTGAGTTGGACGATCCTCTGTTAGGTGCTTGCAAGAAAATATTCGTCCAGTAGACTCGCCAGGGTTAACCTCAGTGGGTTTCTCGGGGGCCCTATAGGAAAACCCACCCGGTAGGTTATCAGGGTAGGGGACACTGCCTCCTTGATAATTCGCATTAGGGTATTGAGAGTCCTCTCGTTTGTCAGTCAACGAGAAACTCGGGACCTGTGCCAATGAGTTTTCTTCATTGTTCAGGCGTAGAAGGAGATCCTTTGGCGACGCATTAGTATCGCCATCCAGACGGTTAGTCAGTTCAGACATCAGCACTGGTGGTTGAGGATCAGAATTGGTTGTCCGTGTAACGCCTGAATATGCGTTTGCCTTCTGTAAACATGAGCATCAAGATGTAAACGCAAATGAGACATACCCCATTAACGCCCTTTATTCGGGAATTCTTGTGCGATCGTCGCATTTTTTGGCGATACTTCGCTTGCAGGCTAAGTTGCATAGCTGCACCAGTGACGGGTTTCCTTATTAGGCTAGAGGAAGTGGCTGATGAGAAAATGTTACTTACATAGCACCGAGCGGTCTACAGCACATAAAAGCACAATTGCTGCATGGCCCACGATCGAATGGACTGTGATTATCACCATATTTAGAGGTAACCTGCAAAAAGATCGTGTAGTTAATGTTGAAATTAATAGTAACAGCGGTCATTGGTAATTATACTTACTTGCTCATTTGTTGTAAGACCATTGAAAACAAGATATATGTGGAATCCGGTGAGTCCAACAACTGGGATGAAGATGAGACCCACAAGAATGAGAATAACATTCCTGCAAGGATTACATTTAACAGCAAGCATACGCTATGATGCCTTCTGTAGTCATTAGGTTTTGTTGTCGTTCCAGAACAAATAGCAGCGAAACAGTAAATGTCATTATCATATGGAAAGTGAGCGAAAGCAAAAAGAGGAAGAAAAATCGGTAGTTACGCCTTCCGATACAATTATTAACCCAAGGGCAGTGGTGATCAAATGTCTAAAACATGGTTAATCGCCTGACGAACCCTACATCTATACAGTGTTTGCAGATAGAACAATGGGAGCAACGAGGTAGCCGATATATCTCACAAGTAACACACCACTTGAGGCGGGTTGAAACGCCATTTATTTGTACAGTTTTATACATAAGCGGTCGTGGTGGAGAAGTTTTGTCATTGCTCATAACCTTTTCACCAGGCACGCCTATTTGAACAATTGATAAATCAGAAGGCATACCTCTGGGTAAGTACCCAGGATCCATAAAAGTGGCACGGGCAAAATTTGAAATTACATAAAAAAGTAAAATAAGCTGAAGAATTATGATAATGTATCCATGGTTTTGGCTGAACTCCCAGCAGCTAAAGACACTTAAGAGCGCACATAACAAACGTACACAAAAATAAGGTATAAGGCGGATATGGCGAGAAGGAGAAACCAAGAAACTAGGGCAGGCCCTATGTTTCTTGAAAAGAACGTACGACACCCCATTATACGTCGCGGACACACGCAGACGCTACTTCATTTTCATCGGACTTTCATTTGCAGCGCGCGATTCATATCCGGCAGACAAATAAGCTAGTCGCGAAAAAGATTGGCTGTTACTCAAGTGTCACAAACATCCTTTATTGACTTTTATGGAAGTCTTTTACTTGTTCATAATGCTTAAATTTTGCAAACCTTATTGATGTTGCTGCGGTATAACTTAAAAATTCCGGAAATGCAATTTTTAAAAAATCCTTACGAGTATCAGCTCTTTTATGACCTAAACTGAAACAATAAAGAAGAATCCAACTCTGCTTACAATTCGCAGGCACACTTAATAAGTGTTTCGAAGTCAAGAACTTAGGGCTGGATATGTGTTGAAGACGTAGAGAATGGTTTGTGGCGGGGCTACTGGCATGGCTATGAGTTTCAGCCACCTAGCTGAAGTTCAACAGCAAAGCCTAATCTGTCTGAGCAAACCGAATTATTGCCTGTTGCCATCCCGTTACTTATTCTTGTGCTTATTACGAGTAGACTGTTTGACTACGAGTCCAAAACCTGAACCTAATAACTCCAATCCTAAAGCCCCAGCTTGGTCTCCGTCTACAACCACACACACTACATACATCACATTCTACCTAAGTGGCTAAATACATGCTGAATAATGCTCTTTCGTTTACAAGTCTTTTAAAGCAACTTGCCCCTCTGCACATGATGCGATTAGCTGCTAATTAAATGGCTTTTGTACTTTAATTCCCAACACTTATTTGTGGAATTTATTCCTTTAAGAGTCCGGATTTTAAAAATTTCTATAGCCAATGCATTCCTTTAAATCACCTTTGAGGTGAAAACTCCTCTGTATTGTCGTTTTTTACCTAAGGAGAATTTTCATTTCCGACGCGTACTTGCTTGTCGACTGTTGTACGCGTAGTTCATTACATTCACCCATAAATGGAATCATGTGACAATCGCAAAATAAAATGCGGATGTATTTTGAGCATGCTACAATGGAACTTTCTGAAAACCCGTTTTTTCTAATAACTGCGAAGATTCTTTAAATCTGCCAGTGCTGTTGGCTATGCAGCTTCACGCCGATTTGAGACGCATTGTCTGCATATGACTGGGTCTTCGGCTAACATTTAAACTAAGTTTCCAATGCGGATTTTGTGAACTCATCCGTAGTACGGGTTTAGTCGTGTGACACATGGAAATCGACTACAATGGCGTACTCGATGATTGCAAAGTTACCTGATCAGAAGCTACCCAACTTCCAAAATTAGGCCTCACTTTGGTTATTCAGGTCTTTACTATGAGTCGCGAGGAGTTTTTGGCCGTAAATTTGAGTGAGTGAGTGTCTACATGTCGTATTGTTAAATGTGTTGAAGTATGACTGCTTTCTGTCAGGAATCTTGCGGCGATCTCAGAGTTCGTGGCGCCACAAACTAACGGTAGTTAAGGCGACGGTAAGGTGAATGGGAACTCGGACTCGGTGGTTAAGGCTGTTCAGATCAACGAAGACGAGCGGCGATTCTTACAGAATGGAACCATTTGGACTGTCTTCCACTCTTACATCTCATTTTGCTAGAATTTCAGGAATTCAATTTAGGAATTCACTCTGTGCATTCGGTTGTATTGTATTGCAATAAAGTCCTTTAGTGAAGAGCCGGCTCTCGGCAGTTTTAGGAAGACTTCTCTCATTATTTCCTTTCGTTTTGCCTTTTTGACTCCTGGATTGTCAGTTTCATTGCAGACCTATCGGAGACAGACTCTGATGTTTTAGGCATAAAATACTTGACTAATTTGGGTTTCACTTTTTATCGAAGCTTTGTCACGAGTGAAGATACTTAGAGTTGCGCCTTCTTTAGCATTGTCGCCACCCTTTTTTCTACTTCCATAAGTGGGGTCCTTTTTTGACATGCTGCAAAATGACTGCGCCATGATTGTCTCGCCGACTTTTTTGTGCAGAACCTGGAGTGTTTTGTTCTCTCTAATTACAGCAGACGATGGATTTACCTGACAGCAGTTCATCCGTCCACTAGGTTCCTTTTGCTAACTTAGAGTGAAGGACTCAGAAATGGTGATCGGACGACTGTGGACAAGCAGTACTTCACGCCTGTTGTACTACGAACTGCTTTGTTTACATTTGGACCGTGAACCATATTGGAAGCTTCATGAGGAACTTTTCACCGACCTCGAAAGTCGTTCAGCGCTCCATGTCTTAAATCTGCACAGGACTAATTATCCCAATGAGTTTCAGCAGTTTGTTTTGGCAATTAATGCTGAGAAATTAGACTCATTCATTCATTCAGTTGATTTGTTGGATTCGACTCACTCTTCTGTGTGCATGTAATTTCCACTTCACCGAAACACTTGAAACAGCTGCAGTCATTCTCATTGCTCCATAACAATTCAAGAATAGTCCTCTTCTTTATACACGATTTCATCAACACCTGAATTGCTAGATCCCATCTTAGAAAGGTTGGTTCAAGGCCAGAACATTAATTGAATCACGTTTTCAATTACTTCATTTACTTCCCTTTTGTGTGCATTTAATACGGACACACCCGAGACTCCGTCATTTATCCGGTGGCTGCCATGGCTCACGGAGACATCTCTTCATCAAGCATAATCAACATTCAACCCGCCTGTTGACGTCAGCCCAGTCTTACGCCCTCGTAAAGTACACTTCCGCAAGCGTCACTTAAGTCCCAACTACCCACGATCATGGTGAATCGAGGGAAGTAATAGTTATTTCCCACATCTTTGCACACACATTCATGAAAACTGCGCCAGTGTGACAGACGGTGTGATTCACCAGCGCTTCCATCACCAACACCGAAGTGGCTCTTTCTAGCCACACAAGGGAGGGAGGGAGGGAGGGAGGGAGGGAGGGAGGGAGGGAGAGGGGGAGAGAGGGAGGGAGGGAGAGAGTTGTGTTGCACAACCCGAGTAACCACGTCCAAGCTCACACTTGGACAGTCAGAAAAGGCGAAACACAACTTGTTTGGAGATTGTCAATCGTATTTTATTTGACCAGTTTTGATGTCTAAAATCACTTATTAGTAAAGGTTGGATCGTAAGAGAGGAGGAGAGGGATCCAACATGTTTTTTTTTTTTTTAGATCTCAATGGATGACAATAAAGACAAAGGTGCGGTGCTGGTGGTAGTAGTGGTACCCTTACTGATAAGCCTCTAGGTTCCGCTTAGACTCGGCCTGTCTCGTGGAAGTTCAAATTGCCGCAACTTCTCCAGGACTGTTTGAATGAAAGTCTAGAAGGCAAGAAAGATGATGCGAATTGTAACCGTCTTTTGGTTTTGGTTATGGGGCACTCATCTGTAGGCTGATAGTGCAAAGTTCGTCTTCAGGGGCGTCTCAAAGTGCTACATCTTCCGCGTTCCAACTTCAATAATTATTCATCGTAATCCTTTTGGACTATTTTAAAAGTCCTGGTAGGGATTTGCGACAAGTTGACATTTTTGGCAGTGCACAATTTAAAGGTGTCGGAGTTACCACTTTGGTGGCATGAAAGAATCTTATCCGCTTTTTTACCCATAACCAAAACTTTTTCCTGGTCGTGCTGCTGCACTATCCCATTCATCAAGTTTGCAGTGCTACACAAGTGTCAACTCCCCAGTCTTAAGGGGGGGGGGGGGGGGGCGAACACCCCAAGTTCCAGCCTGTAGGTCCCCTCCCCCGTATCTCAAGAAGCCAGCATCAAGGTTGTTTCATTCCACTCGGATTGTTTAAGCAACAAGTAAACAAACTGAAATGACTAATAACCAATTCACTGGCTGACGGTCGTGTCTGTTGGACCACTGTCTGGCTAACTAAGAAAGAGGCGATGGCAACAAACCATTTCTATTGTTATGAAGAAATTTCACTTGACATTCAGCCATTTTCGTTGGGCGGTTGAATAAAATTTTATGTGCGTCTACGGGGTGGTCTTATTAGCTGGCATGCCATGAGCGAGGGACTTTGTAGGCTGACTGTCGACACTGACTCCAGACATGAAGCAATTAACTTTGAGCTTTTAGCGCTCCAATGCCCTGCCTCTTGATGTGAGCCAATCACAACAGTGGCTGTGCGACAGGGAAATAGACTGGATATCGCCAAAGCCGAGCCGAATCAATGTCGAATCTCGATGAATTGTATGAATCCTTCCAATAGTAAGTTGGAATGCTCGTAGGGGACCCTAAACTCAATAAAGTGGTTCAAAAAAAAAAACGCTCCAACTGAATGCCACTGGAGGCGGGAGAAGCATGCGCCCAGAACTTGCAAAAGTACACACAGACAAGTGAATTAATTCGCCCAAATGGGGCAGCGGTAGGGCATCGAGGGGAAGGGGAAGACGTGGATACGATCAGTGACGAGGGAGAGTCGTATGATGCGACATGGGAAATCGTGCAACATACCAATCCGCTTTTTTTTCAGGATTAGAGTAGCCGAAAACAAAAACGGGCGAAATAGTTGTATGAAATGCCTAATTGCGCCTGCTGCAGTTTAGGTAGCCAACTGAACCATCCAGTTGGTTGATAACAAAACGCCAGCAATTATCAATGACATGGGTTACTCTGGCGGAGAATAAGTGACATTCTGCTAGTCAGTCGTTCACTCAAATAACCTCGAAATCATTTCAGAGAGGTGAATGCAACAACATTTTTGTCCTTTCAAAGGCATGCATGAGTAGGTAAGTTCAAGAGGCCATTGACTGATGATATGAGTTTAGTGAAGTGAAAGGAAGCAGACATTGACGCTCTACTTTACCAAATTAAGTGTTCACTCCCGCACCCCTCCTCTAGAGTTGTAAGTAAACAGTAGTAGCAATAAACATGGTTAACTATGTTGATTTAAAACAGAGATAAAAGTCTAGGTGGGCATTTCTGGCAAAAAAAGTTGCCTAAGGAAACAGGAGGGGTAACTAGATCTGTCTGACGAGTGTAACACGTTTAGGGTTTATTCAATTTGCCCTACACACTGATGGCAGCATTAAGAAAACTCGCCCCCAAAGGACAACTACTTTGGTTTCCATTACCGAGCGCTTGGTCTTAACGCGATGGATGAAGGACCATCTGCTCTGGGTGGGTGAGTCTGTGAATGCCTCTAACAGAGGGAATAAAAGTGACGTCTGCCTCCGGCTACTACTCCAATCCACTGTTCTGAGGGAATGTCGCCAACAACTGAATCGGCACTAGCTGTGGCCGTAAACCCTCTGGAAAAGTTTGTTATGGGACCGTCCATTGTTCCTGCACAAAGATGTCAATGAAGTGAATATGCGATACCTCCTCCACGTCTCTACTAATTGGACAGAATTTAGGTGGATATGGCTGGGCAGCGATGGAGTGGGAATTGTTACGTCCCGTCCTAGCGATAGGACAAACCTCCAGATCCCGTGGAATTGCCGAGAGGGGCCAGTGACGTTGCAATAAGATATCTTCTTAGTCGCATACAAATACGATGACTGGCGTGGGTGTTCTTCTCAGTGCCGACTACACCGTAATGGGTGGTAGGAGGGTTCGATTAAGGGGACCTACGAGGACGCGCATAAGGGTAGGGGGGCTGGGCAATACTTTGTCTGTTTGTTTGATGCTTCGTCGTTGTATCTCCATTGCGTTCCACGATCTCTATACCATGTTATTAACTTCATGCCCTTTTCTGCATCGGTAATGTATTATTCAGCCCAAGTATTATGGCTTCCTTCATCTTCAGGGACGTCTCGATGGTCCATTGGATACCTTGCCTTCTAGCGACACGACAAAACCCTGTTCAACATTTCAAACGTGGATACTGCCACATCAGAAATAAATATTGAAAAGCAGAAATGTCAGTTATTATTAGTCACGGTGGAGATCCCCAGCGGCATCTATTAAGCAAACAGTGATGGAAGGTTAAACCTGCATGCGCACAATCCACTGCCATGGCATTAATAATGTGACAGTCATAACGGAATGCATGAAGTCGTGTTACACAGCGCTTTTGTTTCCTTCTTTAGGCATTGTAAAAATTCGTTGCATGGAAGCAAAAATAACGCACGCTAAAGCAGTCAAATGCCCACTCGACGATAAGGATGGCATTGGGAGGAAAATATCTTCACTGCTTTCCTCCGCCAGTAGGATTGTTAGATGGGAGAAATAAATGTATTCATCTAGGAGAGTTAATTGAACCCTTTCTTTTCTTTCACCAAGGCACTACTTGGACGATTTGTACTTGAAGCCTTGGAGTCCCCTTTCGGGTGACCTTGCGTGGAGGGGTGCGATCCGACTTGACATTCAACCAGCGTGGCGGTGTTCATGCAGAACCATCACTCACGGGTTCTTTTCCATTAGAAGCTTATTAACGCTAGACTTATAAGTATTATGTAATTCCAGCTTATTTAACTAGATTTTAAGGTACTCTATCTGTAATGTGCGTCAGGGCAAGTCCCAGCATCGTCCTCTTCACCAAACCCGCGCCTATCTCGCGTGTTGTGTACCCTCGCAACCAGCGATAAACATCCACGAATTGCACATCTTACCTGCCTCCTCTTATCACCTTCGCATCAAGAAGTTAGTATCTTTTTCTGGTAACAAAAACAGAAACCTCATGGGTTGGGTATTTTTTCACGCCTTCGAATAATGGAGTAAGCACCTGGGACTTCTTCTTCTTCTTCTTCTTCTTCTTCTCCATCATCCAATTCAACCCAAAATTGACGGTAGGAAAATGAGGCTATCGGGATTCTCTCAGCCACCCTCCTGGGGATGCATACTTGGCGGTTGTGGACGCTTCACTTCCTCCTTAGCTAGTAACTATTGCACTATTCTCATCGCGATGTGAAAAAAATTGGTTTATTTTACTGAAAAAGGAGTACCTTAACACTATCAACTCATCAGAGGAGAAGGAAACGGTGCCATTCTTTGCATTACGAAAGTGGGAAAAAAGTTTTTAATAGACATGACAGGAAAAGCCTTTCCATTTCTCGTTGAAGTGAGGCAATAACGGAACAAGGGAGGAAATAAATGGACCTCTACCCTAACGTAATTAAAGCAAAAGTGGGACTAAAATAAAAGCTAATCTTTTGAGCAAATGTAAATTAGGTGTGTTGAGATACTGAGATGTTTGGTATCCAAGTAGAGTCGGAAATGAGAGTATGGAAACTGGCTTGACTATTTGCCCGAACCTCTCGCCAATCCATCGGAGGCGGCATCCATAACCTGTGGACTTACAGTCGCCTTTCATTACTTTTTCATGCAGACCTTAAAAAATCTCCAAAAAAAAGGGCTCTCCTTTTGCCTCAGTCCGCTATTTTGGCTCTGTGGAGTCTAGAAAAATACGTGGGTGGAAGTGTAATTGCTATGTGAGCAGAAAAATTTATTGCTCACTCTCGACTCGGCGGAATGTGAAATACCAACTTTTCTCCACTCATCTGGTAAATTTAATTTTTTCTGAGAAAGCACTCGAGAGCACCTAATCTACGTGTCCCTATTTTTCCTCCAATGAGAAAACTGTAAAAATGAAGCACAAATTGGAGACCAGTCACCAGAGTCTCCTGAATTTTTTACGTTAGAAATTAATCCATTTTTCCCACTCCTTCCTTTTTTTGTTCCAATGGGAAGCATACTCTCTACTCACAACTGTATTTTAACCCATCCATCGAAACACTGCCTTGTTTACTGGGAGAGCGAGTCGTGCCCTTAAGTGGAACACTTTCAGGGCACGCTCCCACCTCCACGCCGTGATAGAGTGGAATCGTGTAAATTGACAGTTGAAAAGTGGTTGTCAGGCCTCAAAAAGGCCCGCACAACTGCTCGTTGAGACTAAAAAAAGGTCAAGTTAACAAGCATAGGGCTTGAATCTTTTATCCAACGTCAATCAGGGCAAGTTAATGTTCCTTTTTGTGATACTGGAGAGGAATGTGCATTGTCGGCGAGCAGAAGGTCGGAGGGGGGAGGTCACTGGCACGACCCCGAGGCGGAGCCCCCAGCGGGCCGTCACCACGACCATGAGTTAAATAAACAAAACATTACAACAATGACAGATGAAATTTGAAAATCATTTTGCTACAGTTTGAGCACAGCAAAGTCACTTTAGTTACCAGAGCTAGCAAAAAATATTATCGCGGTGCTTATCTTTGGATGCATCCAGACATCCTATAGGGCGCCATGGGCGGACAAAAGACGGCTACTCGGCTTTTGACTCCCTCTTAATCAATGTAAACACACAAAAAAGGGAGGGATAGATTATGTGGATAGATTTAAGAGGAGCGGGAGCAATTTTGTTGGAGCGATTGGCTGGAGAGTTGAGGGATTTGGCAAATCACCATCTCAGTTGTAGCCCTGGTAACTATACTGGTATCCGTGCTCCGCCGTTTTAAGCAGTTTATATCTTT
Source organism: Taenia solium (assembly GCA_001870725.1). NCBI lineage: Eukaryota > Metazoa > Platyhelminthes > Cestoda > Cyclophyllidea > Taeniidae > Taenia > Taenia solium. The sequence goes on along the minus strand of MIEF01005794.1, from coordinate 258,848 downwards.
GCCCTCCTCCCTGTGTTTATGCAAATGAAATGATACTTCAAGCGTGGGAAGGGGTTCAAAAACACTCCCACAATTTTATCAAGGGAAAATAGTGGGTGTCAAGTCATGGGATCGTGTTTTCATTACCTCTTTGCCCTCCATCCCACCGGGTCCTGTGGCTTAAATTTCTTCCAATTTTGTCCTGAGGGAAATTACCTTCATTTTTTTTTGCTTTCTATGTTGAGGGAGGCCTGAAAAGTGCTTTTCTCATTAGTACAAGTTACCTCCTGCCCCCATCGTGATCATTCAACCGAGTCCCATCCACCAGAAGGCTAGGCATTTAACGGTCAAAAATAACAAAATTTATTAAAATTCTTGGGATATTTGAATACTCTAGGTGATAAAATTGCGCTTTATTCAAGGTTTTTCTGCTCCACTCATGGCAAGACCTGCATACGAGTGGTGCATAAAGCCGGAGGGTTTTGAATAAATTATGGACCCTAAGACTCTGGCATGTTGCATGGAAACACTTTCGCCGTAGTCAAACACATTAGAATAATTCAGAAAAACCAAAGGAAAGCCTAATTTGGAACATGGTAAAGAGGCTACTCAGCCGCTCTGGCAGGCGGACCCGGTCTGCGAGCCATGTCAGTAGCCTCCAGACTCTTCTGCTAGGCCGACAATACACACTCCTCCCGTCGGTTTAAGGAAGTCCCGGTAGTGAAAGGAGTCATTACAAAGTGATCCAGACCCATTAATTATACTTCATGCCTTTGTCAAGTACTGGGAAGTAAAACGCTTTTAAATATTCACTAGAAGTACGGAATGCGCCTGGTACTAACTCCTTTCACTAATTACCTCACCTTGCAATGAATAAGGAATGCGAGAGTTAATTACGTGAAAAGTGGCCGTAGAAAATCATTTCAAGAGTCGGGCTGTAGGGGAGAGAAATAATTGAAAAGGCAAAAGCCACCATCAATCACTTGGCAAGGAGTCAGCACTGACAAGTGACTTCCATTGCAGTGATCTTGCACAGAGAAAGACACAGCTTTTGACGCCACTATCAGATTTTAAAAGACCTTGTAACAATGAGTCGATGAGATTGCAAGGTTAATTCTTCGCTACGATTGACGAGACAGTTTTTCCCATTTGTAAATGGCGCAGTATTTAATGGGATTGCAGAGTCTAAAACCAGGCAAGCCCATTTATTGTTTCTGAAAGCATGGCATCAATTCTAATGTGGGGATAAAGAGTGCTAAAAAACAGTGAATCGGGATGAGGGGGAAGAAAACATGCGCCGAGGGGCTAAAAGGCGTGGAGAAAATTTGGCAAGAAAATGAGAGCGCATAAGTTTGGCAGTGGGAATTGCCTTGTGGATTGAAGCAGTCGGACACATGATTTGTTGCATTGTCTGGGGAGATTGTCTGAAGCGAGGATCATGTTTGATAGACTAGCGGATCCATTGTGACACTTTAATTACTTCATGAACCCTTCGCATTGGTTGTCCTGGCGCTTTAGGCTTCGCTTCTACTAGATGAGTTGGCTTCCAGGCTGTGAGTAGCCTCCCAGCCCTTCTGTACCTCGACAACACACATCCTGCCCCAGTGGTATGTCATCTTTCGCCTTCGGGAATGGGCTAGAAGCTCTGCGTTGGCGGTAGAGGAATGGGAACCTGATCCCAAAAAAACAACTACTATGGTCTCCATTAAGAAGCGCTAGGCCTTAACGTGATGGATAAAGGACCATCTGTTCTGGGTGAGTGAATCTGTGAATGCCTCTAGCAGAAGGGCTGAAAGTGACGTCTACCTCTGGCCACTACTCCAGTCCGCTGTTCTGCAGGAATGCCACCAACAGCTGAATCGACACTAGCCGTGGCCGTGGATCCCCTGGAAAAGTTCGTTATTGAACCGTCTACCATCCCCATGTGGATGGTAATGAAGAGCTCTCCTCCATTTACTAACTGGACGGAACTTAGATAGATGTGGCTGAGTAGCGGTAGAGTGAGAACTAAGTGGCAAGGAGGAACAGACGCCTGACCCTAACCCCACGGAACTATTTTAAACTCCATCCTGGAATGAGTGGCTCCGTAGATTCTTCCCTCTCTCGATACAGTTCCTAAAGAGGACGAACCTTCGGATCCCATAAAGTTGCAGCTACATACAAAAGTGATGAGCAGTGTGGTTGATTTAGTGGATGTTTGGCCTCTTGCCGCCCATATTTTGATGACCAATGGGAGAGGATTATGGAGTGCTCCTGACCGACGATGGCATAAAGGTTTTGTGAGCACTCAAGGCTCGCTGTTGTATTTCCACTAGTGCCATGGTTTCCAGACCATACCCTTCTTTCCACCGACGATGCACACTCCACCTTTGTGTTATGGATTCAAGTAAAACCCAGGCACCACGCTATACTTAACTTGCCACTAGATTATGTGAGCTTGTCTTCTCTACAACCTCCTTAAATCATAAAGCAAGAGACTATAAAAGGTCCATGCAACAACCATGTCCAAGCCACTCGGCCGCAATTTTCCCCTCAAAGTCCCAACCCACTGCCTCAAGGAAGGACATTTGCTTTACTCCCCCAAGGTTGTGTCATCAGGCCTTTTAAAGACTCCTTACATTACCCGGTAGTTAAAAATGCCTTTTTTGAGGTAACCAACAGGACATGCTTCGGAAATCGTGTTTTCTACCTCGGAATGGTTGCGTACAAGGCGCCACTAGACCTCATTTGGGTTAGTTAAACCAATCATGCCAAGTCAAATGCAGGTAAATTGATGAGAAAAAGGGTACTGGAGTCCGTGCTTGATGTAATACAACTTCAGACAGGGTTCTAACAACAGGCGAAAGGGAAGTAGATGTTGCATGCATCATTTACCTTTCCCACTGTACTATCTAACTAAAGCACCTTGTTTATTTTAGGGCAGAGCCCACTTGAATAATGCATTATAACTTGCAGGGACTAAAATAAATCCATACGGTTGTTTATACGCATGGATATGTGTCAGTCGGTACGGTACCGCGTTATCTACCGCCTTCCTTCAACTTTTATTGCCGTTCCATGAAGTCTCGGTTCTACCTCACTAATCCGGTGCAGTTCTATTCCAAAGCTGGAATGGCTTTCTATCAAGGTTGTTGATGGATGCGCGGAACGTATTGCATAGACTGAAATGATTTATGCTACTTAATTCCAGCAATAAATCACGGTGACCATTGACTGAAACAGGTAAAGGCAGTAGAAGTCGGGGAAGCCATAAGGTCCGAAACACTATTCACGTGTGACACTCCTTCCATGTATCTACCAAAATCATGCCATTGGTTGACTGACTGACTGACTAACTTGTGGTAGGAAACGGGTTTTGTGGTTCAGTTCACTGTTCGTAAGGCAAACAAACAAATCATTGGTTATCCCCCCACCCATTACCCGGCAGAAGAACATGCATTCCTCCTGTGTACGTATGTGGTGCACTGCTGTAGCAATCGACCACTATAACTATCCTGCCAAGGATCAAGGAATTGGCGCTGACAGAGGTAGATCCATCCCACACGATGCTTATCAAATGGGAGCAATAAGAACTGTAGAAACTGATCCATATGAGGATTTGTTCCTTATTTTTTGGTAATCGTCTGATTAGGTGCAAAAAAGCGTAGACGGTTGAGAGACTAGGTTGGATGGGAACGGAGATGGTCAGGGCTGGGCTTGTGTCGCACAGAGAAGGGATCACAAATTGCAATATTACTTATTTTAAGGAAAAAGCATAACTTAATAGCCTCATTTTTGGTATTTTATGAATAAAAAACACACGAGCTTGTCCTGTCACCCTGTAGTTGACATATGTGGAGATACTACTTAAATCCATATTAGTCTATGCCTTTGTTGTGTACAAATAAAATCCAGTCAAAATATCCGAAATTGGGAGGAAAATGCAACACATGCAATTTTAAATGCTACCCACCGATCGCACAATTGAGGGCCTTTTCTGCTTCTCTGTGTAAACAACAAAGTTGTTCCCATATGAATAAAACTTAAACAACAATTATTTATTTATACCCTATCTTTTGAAAAGTTTAGCCATGTGCTTTCTTGGAGGATAAATATCAGCCATGATTATGCACACACACACACTCACATTTTTTAGATCTGAGGCTTTGAATAAACAGTGAACACGAGTAATGGAAAAAAAGCGGAAACGGGTGTAAGTTTCACCCGGTTTCGTCTTGAAAGGTGCCAAACGAGAGTTGACATCCTTTTTTCCTCGGAAAAAAAAACCCAAGAATCGGCATTCACGTGTTTTGGCATGTGATTGGCATTGAGACCCAAAAAAACCCTGGAGGGCAACCGTTCAGAGAACTGGCCTATTCCAAAACCCATGAGATATGGCCCCACGAAAGGGAGGAGTTCTGGCTGGGAGGGATGGCGTTAAGAAGGCCATCTATCGCGGCAGTCACAGACACTTTTATTGCTTGCAGTACTTTGAAGGTCATTGTTTATACTTGCTGACTGAGCTACAGTGACAGCGGTAGCGGTGAAGGAGGAGGAGGAGGAGACAAGCTTCTTCGACTAGTTCCCTTCCCCATTCTTTTTAACAACTTAACTAATTTATGCCTTAGGTGAGCAACAAATGGGACTCTCAAGTAATTTGAGAGAGATTTGACCACTAGGCTGGAATTTACTATCTCCTCTAAAGTACAAGTAAGCAAATTTATTGCCAAAGGGGGAGGACTTAAGGGTCTCCACCTTAAAGACGCCTGATGGTGACCTGAGGTAATGATTTACCTGCTCTGAGCATCACGGCGCATTTCCTTGCTTTTTTAACCATAAAATACCATCATAAAATCTGTCTTATTTGAATGCGGAGTCAATCAACCTCTCCGATCTCTCCACTCTGGTCTTTTTTTTCCAAAATATTTCCCCCGGCGTGCACACATGACCTCTTGCAGGAGCAGATCATTGCGCCGTGAGAGCTGAACTTACGTTATTAGGCCTTTTTTACAGGTCAAGAGTGTTTTTTTTTTACTAACCTATTCCAATGGACAAAAAAGAACAATTAAACTTTTATCGTTTCCAAATAGCACTTTTACTTTGCCAACCTGGAACCACTGCGTGGCTCTCCACTTCCGGTGCAGTGGAGAAAGGAACAGCACCTCGGCGGCCACCATTGTGCTAGTGGCGCTCGTACAGCAGGCACTGAATAGGTCGCAGATGGCACGATTTTTTTTTCTCTCTCCATTTTGTGAATTATGAGCCTATACACGTTTGTGTGTGCACACCATCGAGGTTCACGGATCTCTTTTCCTCCCGGATCTGTTTATGCCAAGTGCACTCAAGTTCACGTGAATTCGCGCCAGTGTAGAGCGCACTTTAAATGACACTAATATCTGTCACACCTGCCACTGTCTACTGTCTAGACGCGAAGAGTAGAATGGAGGCAGGGTACTGCAGGACCTGGGCATACAATCCATAGCTAACTGCCGTTCTCGAGGGAATTGCACCCGCTGGAGTGTGTGAGGAGGAGGAGGAGAAAAGCGACTCTCGCATGGATGGAAAGATTATTTTCATGAGGCTGATGTGCACGCACACACACACACACAAGCAGTAGAGTGTAGAGCACTTCAGGGAGCACAAACATTCGCCAGATCTACTGCCTAGGCGGGAGAAATGACCCCAGAAAGGGCATCGCAAGACCTAGGACAAGTGATTCATCTCACCTGCTGGGCTGAGGATGAGGAAAAGAGCAGTTAAATCCTTACGCCAGTCAGGAACTTCTAACTGCTCTATGGTCGCCGATGGGATTGACTTAATGATAAAATTTATCACTTCAGAGTGAGCCTTAAGGATTGTTTTTAAGCCAACCAAACGGCGTGTTTTGGCATCTACAAAATGCACTACCTAAGAAATTATCATCCAGCAAAAATAAGGAAATAAGAGTTGCATACGAATGCGTGGAGTGGAGGATTTTTTATTTAGCTACCCACTCCCGGCATAGCACTGACAGCAACCTATCACTCAACTGTCTGATTGCTTGGGAAAGGATAGCATCAGCGGAGAGGAGCACAATGCCGAAAACAATGTGTATTGTCTACCCTTTCGTGACAAAAAAAAGGCTTGAAAGCGAATAAGCATTCTGGGAGAAAAAGTGCACAACTGATTGAATACACTACTGAAATGAGGTGGCGACTTCTAAGAGAAGTTTGTTGAACCACTATTTTCCTTTCAGTTGGTGAATTATTCAGAAGGGCTATTCGTCAAATCAAGTGCTGAATGGCGTGTCAACCTGTCAGTCGAACTGGCAAAATCCCCCTCCCTCACAAAGGATTGTCTTAGCATTTCGATGGCCCCTTTTATCACCGAAGTACATCAGCGGTCACTCCTCCACGGCAAAAAAATACACCCCCAGGGTGAAAGAGAGGCCGAAAATTTGGGAGAGAGACATCCAATACTGTTTCCTCCGAGCCAATGCGTTGGCAGCCAGGAATACCATAAGGCTCCACCCACTATGGGATACAGTCAAAAGCGGTTATGTGCCCCGTATCTGGGAGCCCAACGTCATGCCACACGATTTATCCCGGTGTAGGAGTACACAAACTACATGGCATTACATAGCTGCCTCACACGACATAGAAAGGGCAAAATAATGTGCTTTCCAATCGCTGAAAGCTTGACCTCACCCCTTTTACTACCAACCAGAAGAGCAATTTTACCGGTGAGAGCTCAGAGCTTGAGAATACTGTTTCCTAGCAGATACACAAAGCAATTAAAAAAGGGAATAACAGAAAAGAAATGGACAAGAGGTTGGTGGAAGCCAACTATGGAGACTAAAGAACGAATTATTGCGCATTTGGTGTGGTCGCCATCAAGTAAGAAGTCATGACCCTGAGCCTTGGTTACTTCATTGCACTGCAGAGAGCTGCACTTTTCGTCTTTTCTATGGCAATTTTCAAACTTTTATCTTTTCTATGTGCTTAAGTGCTAAAGTACAGAGCATTTTAGCCTTTTCCTTTGTGACAGTAACCGTCTATGAGCTCGATCAACTTGGAGGGCCGAGTTCTGGGGGAAGAATGCCACCACCTCTCTCCTGCCCCTCCGAGTGGTACTTTTAGCGGTATTTTTTCATTCAAAATTTGGTATGACTATTTGATTAGTTTATTCAACTTAGTTCTACTTCGTTGTTGTAATTCGGAATGGTAATTTTGCATGTCATGTTATTATCGGCATGTCAGGTGGAAGTATTGCTGACACCTTGTCCACGGTAGAATGACCTAATTGAATGTGATCGACTATTCATGTATATGAATTAAAATAAAACATGAAAAGGGGCTCTTACATGGGTAAATTGTGGATGATATATCTACGAGTAAAGTAGAGCATCCATTAATCTAAAGATAGGTTTCACTTATTTTGATTGCTTCCGCCTCTTCTGAGAAAATTCTGTGTCAACGGAGAGCAAATGCAATTAATCAACCCACCCCACTTTCTCATCACTTCAAATGAGTCGTAAGAAGGTGTGATTTAAGGCATTAAAGTGGTCACACCGATGAGACTGGGAAGACTGTTGCCATCTACCCCACCAATCAGGATTCGGCCTCCGTCATCATCATCATCTCTCCCAACAAGTCAGGGGCTTAAATGGACCTGCCGATCATGATGTTGAATAGTGGTGAATACAAAGGACAAGAAAAACACACCTTGGAGCAGCCAATTCACACCTCGACTAGAGAAAAAGGCGATCTAGAGGGGTCAGTAGACCGTTTTAAAAAGTAGGCGATTTTAAATGTCTGACTGAATGAAGTGTGTGTTTCTATTGCCCTATTCAGGGGTAATATCAAGGAGGATGCTTTAAATTCTACTCCAAAATTACACCATTTGCCTGGAGAAGGCTTGGTGGGATCAGCGGATGTGCGTCAGCCGACTTAAATGGAAGTGAGACCCTGTCATAAACCTTCAGAGAACCAAAAATAAAATCTGGTCAATTTAAGCTTGCCTCGTGCATTTGTAACATAAATTATTTACAACAGTTTTTCTGACTAAAAAAAATGAATTCTGAAGGTGAGGAGTATTGCCGGTTCCTGATTTGCATCCATCCTTGGATGCGCTTGACCAACTCTAGCATCTATAACGCTCCCGGTTGGATCCCATTTGACTTCTCTACAATTGCAGAAATCTGTCCTGCGCACTATTCCATCATCTGGGGCTTTTTCTGGTCTCTGATGGGAATAGGCATGGGAGATGGGCAAAAAAAAGCAAAATCATCGAGGAGCTGCCAACAAATTCCAGAGCTAGGCTATACAAAACTTTTTGTGTAGTAAAAAAGGCTTCAGCAGTAGCTTTCAGGCGTATTACTTCCCATAATTAAAGAGAAAGAGGATTTTGGTCGTGTCAGTGTCATTCACTGCCAGCAATTGCTCCACGGATATCACACAAATGGAGGAAGTTAATTTATTCCCATTCAACTTCTTTTAATGAGGATTCCATGGATTATCAACCACTCAAATAAATCGCACCCACTTGGGGCACACCTATCATCCATTTCTAGAGGCACATTGGCGTGACAAGTCTCATAACAGCAAACGAATAAAAAAATCAACTAGTAATGCCAATACCGTTGGACGGATTCGTTAATATCTAAAATGTCTCCACAATTGCTGCCCACAAGACCGGAACCAATGTTTTAGTTCAAAGGGCCTTGGATTTGTTCGAGGCATGCAGTTCAAGGCGTTTGTCGAAGGGACAGCCCCACGACATCAAGCCACTCTCAGTCACATGCTACTACAGCGGGCGAGAAGAGTAATAAAGTCATTTACCCCATTGCTTGCATGCCTAGAACAATCAGTGCCAGAAGAATGTTTATATTCCAGTCACTTCAAGCTAATTACTTCACGTAGGCGACGACGAAATTCTCAGTGCTAACTGTGCATAAAATTGTATGAAGCCGAGTCAAGAAATAACTCGATGCACCGACCCAGCCGGCTCTTTCGAAACAATGCCAGTTAGGTTTGAAATGTGAGACTTTGCTTATTCAGCAACCTGGTCGTAAAGTAGGTGTGTCCAAATACGGACTCCAACACTTTTTGCAAGGCCCATTACCGCAATTGGTGTCATGTCAAGCAGAGTTTCAGCTAGCACCCCATGAATGGTTGTTCAGAGAAAAAATTTTTGCAAAGATACTTCTGTCCTTCCCTTGTGATGTCAATGTAAGCCTAAAGAGGTGAATTTCCTCCTCTTGTACGATTACATTGCATTGGCTGCAGACAAGAAAACGGATATTTTAGAAGCTTCGGGTTATCGTGGTAATGCAAATAAATCAGGTGATTTTTAAGGGACTTTGTGTCTAAATCGGCCATCTTGGGAGAAAACTGATGCGAAAATGTCAAATTCCCCCCTTAGATATTATAAACCTTAGACTGGTAAATTGTATGACATACAGTAGATTTCCGCAACTCTAAATGAAGCATAAATTGCGACAAGAAATCCTGCTTGTTAAAGACGGTCGCGCACCTTGCAAGTGATTGCTACAAGGAAATCAATCCCACTCAAACCAAATAATTGCCCTCTGCTAAGTTCGTAAAATAAAGTGCTAAACATGACACTTTTAACCGATTCTTAAGCATTTGCCTAGGCAATTAAAATGTGGTTTGATAACGTTGGTGACAATGGTTAACAATTTTCAAAGACACTATTTGAACAAACAATTTGCCTTCGAAGTAGTTGATAACTGTTTGCCCCATACTTTAACAAGTAGTTGGAGTAGCGTTAGCAAAAAATGGGGACTTTTTTAGCAAAATTTGTTCAAAAGGGTTTTTGTACGAATAAGGCAAAAGCATTGCCATGTGGAGTTTGTCTAACAAAACGGCATCAATGGGCCGCAACCAAAGTTTGGACAACATAGCGGCTCATCATTGGCGTCAGTCCAAATACACCAGAAATTTATTTGACCCATGCATTTCAACACTAATTTTAAAATAAAAAGCATAAGTTTTCCACATGGAACGCAACGATTCACAAACATCTAGATTCTTATGCATCATGAATGACAAAACAAGGGTTATTGAAATTGTAATTGAATGCTACTTACTTGTTTGACATCGTCAGAAGAAGGGGCGTTTGATAACCGTTCCTGAACACGTGTAAATTTGGGTGAAACTCAAAAGTTACCTCCATGTAGGTCTGCCGTTCACTTTCGCTTAGATGGATAAGTTGATCCACATCCATTTCACAGTCCCAATCATCGTCCTGTACTTGGTTAAGTAACAAGAATTGTGACATACATCCCGCATGTACACTTTTCTTAACTCCGCAAAGATAAAATCTTCCAGGTTCAACTTTTCTTTCATCAACCTCCGAGTTTTCTTGTCATAGCGAGCTGTCAGGTGTCTTTTATGTGTCGGGGTTTCGTCCTCAACGATATCAGGAAAGTTAACCTTCGGAGTAATCTCGTGCTTGCCAGACATGGAAAATGTTAGTGAAATTGTTAAAATCTCGCAAAAACGCAAAGTGGTGATTGGGTGTTTTGTGTTTTTTGAGGTCAAAAAGACTCGAAACAGTTTATTAAAACACAGTAAAGGTTAATCATAAAGCAGCAAAAGAAATTAGGAATTTGCTCAAAAACACACATCTGAACTCCAATCTGCAATTCGCGCAAGGTAGACTAGAAAGTATGCTCATATCTGATAGGTGTATTTTAAGCAATAAATGCATTTAATTCTAATTTGAGGTCTTTTATGCTGTCTATAGAGTATTTTATGGAACATTTAGTGGAATGCGTATAGTCATACCTACTAGCAAGCAATAAATTGTTATTCCTAGTTTTTACCGGATCGATAAATTGTCCAACTCCGGATCTACACGCATTTTTAGCAATCTGGTGGTGGCATTTGTATTTGATTCACAAAATATGGTGCTGGCTGATTGGTCGAGCAGCAGGCTGATCATTTATCCCTACCCTGTGAGATGCCTTTTTGAACGCTATAACGTTCCATTTACGCAAATTTAATTACATTTAGAAATAATACGGCAGTCTGAGAATAATCTAACCTAACTAGTGATATTTCTCAATTTGTCTTTCTTGTCATTTTAAGGACGGAAGCTTACTAAGATTATCTTTATGCATGTCGTCAAATAATCGCCACAAATTTCCCTACTTTGCGAAACCTTATCATTTACGCACGTCTAGTATAGCCAGTTTCAAAAGCTTCCTATGCTTGTTCCAAATGCGGGAGAAGGTTACTCGCTGAGGCCGGTTTAATACAGGTTTTCCCGCATACCCTCTCACGTTTACGTGGAACGTTTTCATCTTTCACCCATTAATGAGATTAAACCCTTAAAACCATTAAGACCCTGAGATTGCACAAACCTTGCCTGAATGACTTCGCAATTGCGCTCCTGGTTGACCTTGCCGAGGATTGATAAACGGATTAGCTGAGGAAATTTTTGTGCAACTTACTCCTTTTTTGTACGACAGCAAATTGTCACTTTGCATAACAACTTCCCATTTTTTATATCTTGACAAGCATCTTACTCAATGCTACTCAGTAGATGAGCCTTTTTTGATGGGTAAATTTATCTTCACATAAAGTTATCGATGCTGTGGAATTACTGTAAATTCCGACTTAATTCATCTTCGATCCTTTCCGTGTATGGTATTGGGAATAAATGCTCAAAATCATAGCTTAAGTGTTTGGTTTTCGTTGCCGCAGTGGCGACCCTTGCTTCAACCATTTGTCGGGGCATTTTTAGGGTTTTTACAACTTTTACCCACTGAAATTATGTGTTCTACACTGCAATCATAGCAGAAGTATAATTCACAAAACGGAATGCATTAAGCAAATAGTTATGAAACCCAATTCGCAATGTTGTATGACACAGCAAATGTTGTCTTTTTATTACAGCCAAATAACTTATCTGTTGCAAGTCCTTTTTAGTTCATAAAATGATACCATAACCACCATGTTGTTTTTGGCAAACATCACATCCATTTTGTCGTCCTTTTGGGGTTTATTTTCTTCTTCATTTTTCTGTTTCGTTTTAATCTGGCAACAATTTGTCAATGAGATGACCTCAGAGACTACAAAACCGCGATTGTTTGTACAGTGGAACCGATTGTGGCCTGACTCCTCCCCCCTAAACCAGAGTTGCGATACTGGCGGGGTCACTAAAGTTCATGTAAGGTTGACACACAGCCCTGGTTAGTCAGGCCATGCCGTGTGTGATTTCGTCCCAAATATGGCCCTCGTAGAGGCGTGGGTCGTGTTTGTTGGAGTCGAGCAGAGCGTCAAAACAATGAGCCAGGGAGCTCACACAATTATATTTCATCAAATCCGACTGAAAGGTAGGTTACAGTGTATCATATCACTGAGGAGACGCTACTGCTGTTAGTGGGGGTGCTTTTTTGCTAATGCTCGGAATTCCGTCTAAAAATAGATATTGGGACGATTATACCTCAACTAATGTGCGATTTAAAGGCCGAACGTCGTATAAACCAAAACGCGGATGCAATTTGTAACTATTCCAAATTAAGGCCACTTTTCGGGCCGTATTTTCCTAAAGCTTTTTGAAAGGAAGAGAATTCACGCACCCGATATGGCCATGTCACAGCAGATAGCACGTTTATTTCTCAGCTAAATATTCTAGAGACTGGATTTTTTGTTAGTCCATGATTCGTCCCATTAAAAGTCTAACTTTTCCGACACTGTTGGCTATGTTCTCATGGCCTTTAGCTTTATCAGGTGTTAGTTAGTTGTTGCAAACCTTATTTCAAGGGACGGATTTTGAGGTCGTGCTATCTTTGAATCAAGTGTCTTGTGTTTACATGACCTTGCCTGCTGTAGACAACATTCAAATATGTTCCACATCTTTTCCTCAATAATAACGGTCCTTTTTAATAAAACCTGCCCCATTTCTTCTGCCAACTTTTCCAAATCTCTCTTCTTCATACCCGTCTACTGGATATTAAGTCCTCTGTGGCACATTTATCAAAAGTTATATTAAGTAACCAAAAGAATGCTGTCACGGTTTTACATTTTGATGCACTATTTCAAAAAATACTTCTGTAGAGCGTTGTAGACTCCAAAGCGCACAAGCAGTACTTGTGTATAGCAATATTTTACCAAATATAAGTAGGTTAAATTCCGGTGTGCAAATTTTGCTTTCTCCATTAAAGGGCAGGTCTATGTCTAATCCACTTTTTAGCTCTCTACGTCATTAGTATGCGGAAAGAACAAAGGTGAGGCTAAGAAAAAAGTGTGACGTAGTGCCGCTTCCATTGCGCTTTCAAGGCGGCACTGGTAGACCATTTTACCGGGCCATTTTTGTTACGCTTAAATGATAGTCTCCGAGGTGGAGGAACACACACAAACATTTTAGTGATTATGTGGAGGATAGGGAAAGTGGGCAATGCGATTTCATCAAGTGAGTTGGGGTTTTTCCACAAGTAGCCTGAGGAAATGAAATTGATAATGAGCAAGCGTCTAAAAATTCGTAAATATGCCATCCATCTCCCATGACTTAGGTAAATACGACTCCACCCTCGCACTAACGACCTCGAAACAATTGATTTTGGCACATCTTGGTCTAATTATTTATACACGTCGATCAGCATTTATGATGACTGAATGTGCGAGGCATGCTAAAACAAGTGCACGGATTAATCTGCCATGAACTCGCACGCAATGGCATATCACCAGTGCAGATTATGTACAGCACAGTGAAGTAAAAAACGCGCCAAAATGTAAATGTTTACCATTTGATTTTAAAGTAAACATAAGGATAGATGATGTCATTCTCTCCCTCCCCTAACATGATCCATTTGCAAAAGGTCATGCTTTTCTGCTGAAAAAAATAAAGACTTTTCTTCTAATTTCTGTGGAGAGCAATATGGGTATAAATTTGCGATAATTTATAAATTACCTGTCAAAAACGGACTAACATGATGGCCTGTGGTTTGTCATTCGCTACCTGAGTCATAGTTGTGATAGATTATGATGCCCTTCACTTGCTCCACCATCGTTCAACCCATCATTAATCGCCACCGCCAGCGGTGCAAATGCTGATGATGCTCATTTTTAGCTACTAAATCCGGCTCGCAATTCTGCAGTCATCAATTGATGCACCCACACCGTTTATTAGGTGGTTAGTCATCTAGAATTCAAGTTGAATTGATAAACACCACTGAATTTTTTATGTTGTTCCAAATGTCTGCTTTTAATGGCACAATCTCATGCCTCTGGCGGCTAGACTGCATGACAGGAAGAAGGGGGAGGGCAGACAGAGGTCATGTACCTTAAATCAAATATTAGATCCATAAATTGGCACAAAAAAGCATGACACAGTGCATCGTTTCAACGTTCCCTCCTGCCTGGGAATGTAGGGGGGTAATGGAGGGGAAATGTCTGGGAAATATGTAAGGTGAATTAAAGAATCACAATTTCGACTTAAATTTCTTCCTTTTTACCCTACTAAAAACATTTTACTTTGAATGGCAGCTTATCCCTTATACAGCTTAATCGCACATCAGGTTGTGCTCCGACTAGATGTGCATGTGTGGGGTCAAAACCAGGATTTGGAGTACCAGCATGACTGCGATCACCACTGTCACACGTAGGTACGGTCGCCTTTGAAACGGAGGTGCTATTCCAACGCTGAACGGCTGGTAGGTTGACACTGCGATTTAGTGGCCATGCCTTCCCTGACAGGTGACTTTGACCATGACCACACCGAACACTTTGCAGTCGAGGAAGCATTTCATAGTGGAGAGAATTTTAAATGCTGCCCACTAATGCGGCTTTTTTCGCCTCCAGATTGTGTCTGATCCTGTAATAAGTCTGCGCCCTCTCCATTAGCCGTCTCCTTCCCAGTCTCTGGCTTTTGAATTATTATAAACTTGGCTAGTGAGGAAGTTAACTTTCCATCCACACTCTTGCTGGGCGTGGGGCTGTACAAAGTCCTTTGGGGTCTTACCAACTTATCGTCGGCAGTTTAGCAGTGTTGACTTCGATTGGAGAGAGACCTCAAACAAGTCACTTGGGTGTGCATGTGTGTGTGTGTGTATGCATATAGACACGCCCTTGACAAGGCAGCTTTTTACGTAGTCATAGAGAGAAATCTCGCTGCTACTCTTGCTGCTAGTCGTAGGCTTGCATGTCAGCAGTAGGGTCTGCGCAACGCGCAAAGAAAGTACAATGTAGGCAGGATGTTGGGGAAACACCCAACCAAAGGCTTTAAAGACAATTCAAGGCCAGGAAAAAAGCAAGAAGACAGACTGATTAATCATGTTTTACTGGATCCAGTGCCTTAGAATAACAGGCAAATAGACCCAAGCCGTCTAATGAGAATTCCAAGCTAGGCAGATCTATCCCACAACGAGCCAACTGAATTAGGCAGACTTGCCGAGACGTGCTATCGAATCGAATCCCTGAAACCTCTCATTAGGCTGCCAATTGTTCACTCCAACTCACTTAACGAGCTTGGTGCAGAATTCACCACCAGTCTAGAGACTGTGGGGCCAACTCGGGTGTTGTACAGCCAGGTATGACAGTAGGGAGATGACCTTCGAATGAGGCGGCCTGGTGTATGCAACTTGCCTCGGTGACCTCCACTGAAGCTTGGTGAAGGATACCACGTAAGCTAGTGCCTGCGTGTGTCTGTTTGTGGGTGACTGTACTTGCAGTCGTTAACACACCAAACTGTTTATCCCCAGTTTTGTTTTTTAGTGTAGGCAGTAGTCATTTACACGGTCATTTTATTGTCTGAACTTTCACAGACCGGATAATTACACCGAGATGAGGTTACGACTTATTTCACCTTTGGGAGGAAACCGTTAGCCTTAAATTTTTCAATTCTATACGGCTTTCCAATTGTCCAACCTAATTGCCATCTCATTGTTCATTTAAAGCACTTTCAACGTCTCCTTTATGCTATCTCAGACAATAATGTATCTAGCCCCGTGTGTCAGGAGATAAGATTCGCAATCCCGACTAGAAGAGGTTGTCGGAGGGTCTCATTTTAGTCTCCCCAGTGGCTAAAGCCTCACGAATGAAATCCAGCAATGATATTTAAGAGTTGATTTATCAAATTTGATACTTTTCAGACAGTACTATCAAGCCTGACCTTAAAAATGCCATATTTGGCTGTGAATCTCTGACTCCCCCAAGTCCGAGGGCTCGCTTGTCTACATGGCCAGAATGGGCGAAATGCCTAACGGCCTGGGCTTTTTTTTCTTGCCTTAATCAATGTGAAGGGGTAGACAGACGGAATGGAGGCACCGATGCGACCATGTGGCACAACACAGTGCCTGCAGGGCCCAATACCGCGCACATGTCTGAGGTCAAGTTGAACGCGCTGGTGCGTACGTGCGTGCGTGCGTGCCTGATAGACTACGACCTCTTGGAGGACGTCAGTTTCCACACACATGTACACATACACACGCACCGACTGATGCGTCACCAGCAGGGGCGAAAGTGCCCTTTAACTACCGATCGTCTGCTTCTTGTGCTGTCTCCTGTATATCGACTTTCCCTAGATTAAAAGAAGCACTGGCTAGGTACTACTGTGACTAGACACGTCTTGCAGTATGAGACATAGACCATTGGTGAAGGTGCCTCTAGTTTGTCCACATCGGGTGCAGTGGTTGGGAGGGTAATACCTCCAGACAAATGGGACATTCTAGTCGATGGTGCGACCCTTCGCCTACCTCATCAAACCGACTGTGTGTAGATTCGCTAATTCAGTCTTTTGCTAGTTAAACTCTTCCTTTTTACTTCGCAAAGGTGATAAAGGCACCGCTTAGGTACTTCTGCTGGCCAGCATAGCCTCGGGGTCTCCATTCGCCTTCAGGAAAGTGGCAAGTCACTACACTTTCATGGTTCTCCTGGTTCAAATAGCCTTCCTTACAATGTCATTACAAAGCCTCCAGAATTCGCTCCCAGTGCACTTAGCTTTGTATTTGCCAAGAGTAAAATTTAGTGAAGGGCAAAAGAATTGCTAACCTCACCTCAGTTCGTTTTTATTACTTGTCCTTTGCACAGCTCTGTTGCTTGGATTGTAGGAAGGGTAAAAAAAAACTGGAGAGAGGTATTCCTAAATGTATTTGCTGATGCAATTGATGCTTCAGTAAGAATTGCTTTTCAGTGCCTTAATTTTTCACTCTTGAATGCCCAAAAAATTGTCCCTTTCTCTTCCTTCTCCCTGCTTGGTTACAATAGGTGGGGAGGACTTCTCAAAGACAAAACCACCTCCACCTCCACTAGTTGACAATGCTTGCTGAATTTTGAAGGCCACCTATGCCTTGCGTTGTAGCTTTCAACACTGTCTTTCCTGCATTAGGTCCTGGGTTTCTTAGAATGGTTGAGAACACCTTGCATAAATAAACTTCAGTATGTGTTCCGAGATTATCGAATGGTGCCTTGGATAGGGCCCTTGTGGAGGACACAGGAGTTACGATTAGTTCATGAGGTTTCTAGCATCAGTTTTTGCAAGTACCACATTACTAGATTCCCTGATCTGGGTGAAAAGCACCGGATTTGTGTTGGTCGCATCTGGATCGGATCCTCTCCCCTCTGGCCTCTACTACTTAACTAGTTGGCTTAGCAACCAAAGAGAGTGGAGTGACCGGAACGTAGGAGTACGTGACCAACCCAACTACTTCGTTTCCCCAACCTTTTTTTCTGGACGGCGCATTCCTTTCAATGTCTGAGGATTTTGCGACTCCTTTGTGATGTGACTGGTAGGTAGGTAGGTAGGTAGGTAGGTAAACCGCCAGTTTCCTGGTGATCACCTCAAAACCTGGCTTTTTTTTATTCACATCAATTACTGCAACCGCCATTCGCGCTACTCCAGAAGCGCAATTCTTCCGCCTCTAGCCAAACACACCATCGACAACTTATAAGCGCCTCGAGAGAGAGTGTGTGTATGTGTAAATATGACCCCTTAACCCCAAACTGAAGGTGCATAAAACCTGTGAAATGATTGTATTGTTTGCACTTCCCACATATTTCTGGTAGTGAGGAAGGAATCCCAGCCACCAGCATTTCTGCGGAATTCCAAGGAACCTACTTATAACAGCTTCCAAGTCCGGTATAAGACACACCGACACTTACATCCGATTGAGCGTAGAGGCATCATCCTGTTTTACTAATATCATGCCTGAGAAAAACTCTCGACAATATGTAAATGAACCTACCCGAGACTGCTCTGTCATTCCATCCCGTGCAACCTTAGGTGATCCTCTGTAACCAGACCATCCACGTACTACAAAACCCCTTTTCCTTTTAAGGGTCGCTATCGGCTCTTTTCTTGGTTAACCTCCCACTTTGATCATCACAAGGTAGTCGGTGCTGTAAGCCAACACTGCATTAGTCACCGAGGCTACATGACCGCATCGTCACTGATCTCTCTTGACAATTCCACTGCATATAGAGTTCTGTCCTCTTTGAGAACAGTGTTGGGGGATGGAACCAAGTCAGTCCACTAACTGGATACATTATTCAAGTAGTGAAGAACTTTGTCGATGTCGCTGTCTATGTAGTGTGAGTACTGTCTGTAGTCTCTCGATTCTTTCCTGAAGACGAAAGAATTCATAATGCCGACGTACAGAGAGGTGGAAATGCAAAGATAAGACCTAAAAGGGGAGTTAAACAAACAAATAAGGCATTACAAGACGTTATTCCTTTGAATGGGGGCAAAAGGCGTTTGATGTTAAAGGCTTGACTTGACCTTACGTTTTAAGGTGATTCAGTGTTACTCTACTGCCACTAACACTTCCAGATGGCTCTATTTAGGACGTTTCACTACATCACGCAGATTCCCACCTCTCAGTACAGTGAAGTGGTAGGTGTACCCGTTTCCTCGCCATGAGAAAGACTGAAGTGGTCCAGTATCAAGTGTGTGTGTGTGTGTGCACCTCTCTCTCTCTCTTTCTCTCTCCAAGTAGATCAATGGATCACATCCGTTTTAGGAGAAGAAGAATTAAAACAAACCAATTTTGGATGCCAAAGCTTGTGAAAGGTGGACCGTCCTCTTATCCTCGATGGAGGGGTTCGATTTTAACCTACCCTCAAGGTCACTCAAGTGGGACTCAGCCACGACCTCAAATCTCGAGGATCTCGTCTACTTCACCTCACAAAAATCTTGTGTGTTAATCACCGCCCTGTCTGAGTCCACACTTCATAATGGCAGTCTAGCCTTCACTGGTGTGTTGTAGGCTCGCCGATCGCATTTCCTTCTAGTGGGCAGTCCTCCATCAGGGAGGGAAAAGTCGACTCAGTGGTTTTGGCCTTAAAAGGACGTGTACGTTAACATCTTCCACAGCAACGGCAACCACGCCGCTTCAAGTTGACGAGGTGAAAAAAAAAAAATTAATGTCAGGATCACTCACGCACACACACAGTGGTGAGTCACTAGGTAGACATTTTATGCTAATTCCTGCCCCTCAAAACACCACAACTTCCCCAGCGAATCGTTGTGACCTTTTTTCATTGCTCAAAACGCCCAAGATTGTGTATGCTAAGTCGAGCATGAGCATTACCACTTTTAACCCCATTTTCATCATCCATAAATGAAAAGGCAAAAAAGATTTGGAACATTTGTATTTGCTCGATTATTGAAATGGAGGGAGTGAAAAACGCAACACCGCATTTTGCTACAGTGACTTGGGAGTCTCACTTATTGTCGGAGCAGCGGTGGTACCCTTGTGATGCAATCACCGCCATGCTGCCAAACGGTTGTGCTTGAATTCGAATTGGTGGGTGTTTTGCTGAAAGAAAAAAAAAAAGCGACCAGACGTGGGCTTGACTTCTCCAGCTATATGTGTAGTGGAGGTGGGATGGAAAACCTCCACCTAAGTCAATCAGATAGGCCCTACCCATAGAAAGTCGAAGTTGTTCCTGTGGTTTCAAGGTCAGGTGGTGGTGGTGGTGATGAATCACTCACCCGTTCGACCCTTGGTTGATGGCACAGGGCACAGGTTTGGGTGAAAGTCACCCAAAGGTTGTCTGTGCAATTTTTTGGAGCCTAGGTAAGAATGAGGAATGCTTTCGAGTGGGTTATTTAAAGCAGTGTCTATGTGATCTATGCGTCTCTCCATCGTAGCGTCAATTAGTGGAGTTGAGGTTTTGCTAATTAACGAAAGAGGGGATCCGGTGCCCTGGAGATCCACTTTTATCGCTCGACTCGGCGACTTAGCCACACAAGCAGGTAGAGATTGGGTCATTGCATGTCTACAAATGGCTTCTCTGTGTAATGTGAAATTTGGTGGGTACATAAAAGTGTGAACCCGGTAAACATGATGAGCATTTGATTATTCCCCCGCAGACTTCCGAATCATCCCTCATAGTGATGCCAAATCTGAAACAATCCTTCCACACCCGTAGGACAGGTTGACGCCGCGATGAAAGCTGTAATACCCAGCAGCTTAGAAGAGAATGAGAAGGCAACTACGTCGTTGCCTACAAAGTGCAGTATTGCTCGTAGACTCAATACTACTTAAAAGGTGGCTGATGTAAGTATGATCCACTTTAGGTGTGCCTTTTCCATCTGAGAATGTCTGTGATAGAATTGTTAAATAAGAAGTGAATTAGAGGTAGAAGATCTACGGAGAGAGTTGGTGAAGTCGTGACCTCGTTTCAGACGAGCACTGACATTTACAGATTTTGGCGTAAGCCTTTTCAGAGCTGCCAATCATACGGATTCGCTATGGTGAGCCACATGTGATACTACAGTTGTGGTGACAGTGAAAGACGAAATTCTGTGCTTTCTCATAAATCACACACGAAAGACTAGAATGAAGGCGATATAAGTACATTCACCAGGATTACTGACATCAACAGTTCTGCCGTGTAAAGCAGCAAAAGTGGCGCTAAGAGGTGTTAGGAGGCTTGATTCTGCCTTTTAAAAAGATCCCTCTAACACCAAAAGTATTTTATGGTGATTCAATTATCTGTTCACTTGAAGTTCCGCATTTGCGGTTTCGCTAGGAGGAATAGTCTCTAGGGCATCCCCGTTGACCCCCTTGGCCTCAACCCTTCTGTACGTCGACATTAATTCTTCTATCCTGTTTCCTATTGCTGGGTGATGAACCTTATCGCGACAGAATAAAGGTATTTGTTGTGGGAGGGAGATTATGTGACAGTCCCTAACAGAAAGGCTGAAAATGCCGTTTGTCTTCGACAGCTACCCAAGTTCCATTAAACGTGAACCCTCAGGAAAAGTTCCTTTAGGAGCTGCTAGCGGTGCCTTCATGAAGGAGTCAATGCAACCAAACATGCAACACTTCCCTACCATCCGGATGGAACTCATTTCGCTCACCAATAGTAGATACTATGCAGTGTTTCAATTAATTGTTTAACTCTTCGGTTTGAGTTTGCAAGCGTCTATGGCTCTGCCATTGTACCTCCTCTGGGAAGCATTGCCCTTCTCCTCTAGTGTTGTGATTCCTTTCATCCTCAGGAGCGACTAGAGGTGCTACAGTGACACCTTATTAGTCGTTGACAGCATTACCTCATGTATTCGCCGGCTCCGTTGTAAGTGAGAGTCAAACCCAACTTCGCTTCAGCAGTCATGATTCTACCACTCCATTTATGAGTCGTCGGATGGACTTAATAAACCTCCTTTATCAAGTCGTAACAATTATAAAAAGAAACAGTTCTTCCCTTACGAGATCTAAAATAGCAGAGTTTTACTAGCGATTTTATCAGCCACCGATATCAGAGAGGGACATTCTGGAATCCTTGGGAAACGCCTAAGTCCAGCCACTTTACCACAGTGGCCATATTTGAGGCTAACAAAACTAATTTTAGTTTGTGACCACTTTAAGTCCCGTTTTAGGGGCTAGAATCCGACAAATGATGCCTGTTTAGACTTGCCTTACTGGACACGCGTAATGGGCCACGCCCCTGTAGCAGGAAATTGACCGACAAGTATACGCCACAAAGAAATAAAATAGCTCAGAGGAGGGAAACAATAACTCCCCTCTATTTCAGTTTCTTCCGCTGTCCACCATTCAACAATTATCATGTTAACAATTATTACTCACTGCCTGTATAATTCCATACACCTGAAGGTACTACTGCCTAAAGTACAATTTTCCATCCCTCCCCTCACATGCGGGTTCCACTTGGTAGAGCGAACTTTGAAATCATTGGTATTAATTGCCACAACCCTCAGATGTGAAGGCCAGAGACATGGCAATCCGAGTGGGTCCTAGCTTTAACTCAATCAGAGTTTTGAAAGTACACAAGCGGGGTTGGTTAAAAATAGACCGCATTGTTCTTTGCCAGCATGCAGGTAATTGCAGTTGCCATAGCGCCATTCATTAGCCTTGTAGTATGCTTGTAGGGGTTTTTTTTTTGACAAGGAGAGTACCAGCTTTTCCTCCTCCTCCTCCTCATCATCATCATCGGAGATTCTAGAAGAAGGAAGAACTTTTTCACTCTGTCTCCTCCATTAGCTCCCCTCTAAAACCCTGTTGGTTCAAAGGTCACAGCAGAGTCAATGACGACCGCTGGTGGAAGGGTGTCGATCATAAACAGCGGTTGGGCTATTTGAGCTCGTCTTAGTGAATGTCAAAACAGGCTCCACGGTTGGAAGGAGCATGGATTGCAAACCTCAAGGATTAATTAAGCCCCCATCACTCTCCCACGAAACGTCAATCGGCTCAAGTCAATCTACCTGGGGAGTGATAACAAAAAACTCTTTCGCTTCTGTAATTTTCTCCTCTCTAAGCCAAAAGAGAGCCTAGCTCTAACCCTTCCCCCCATCAATTAACCCCATTTAGTGAAGGTGTTGTAAGTGGCCTGAAGCTACTTCAGTCTCAAAGACAGGCCTTCTCTTGGCCATAAGGTCCAACACAAGCAAGAACATCACCATCCGCAGAATGCTAGTAGCGTGTTGGCGCCGGAAAAAGCACCGCACTTGGCTCTGATGACCTTTGTGTACTAACAGCAGATGTTCTCCGCAGTTATTTCGTCATCATGACCCGGCGGCTAGGCGAGCCGCTTTGCCGGTCCCGGCTGAGCCCAGCCAGTATGGGTTGAGAGAGAGAGAGAGAGGCTCTGCTGACTCTAGTTTTGAGAAACCAAAATGAACTGTCAAATTGTCAATTTTGTTTACGTTAAATTTACTAGCAAGAGGAATGTAGAAGTGCACTTTAGCTAATAATAAGCAAAAATGTTTGACATTGGCAGTTAATTTTTTTGGGGGGTTATTACCTCATACATGTCTTTACTTCTTTCCGTGGTAGCGACATTTGAACTAGGGTAACCAGAATAAACTATTTGACTGGTAGAAAAAAGAAACCAATCAACGTCATTTAGCAAGTTCAAAATTGTTTTTTTTTCCGTGATTTAAAATAATGGATCTTGTTTGCAGGATGATGAGGAGAGGGAGGAGGAGAAGGATACCTTGGCGCAAATGCACAAGCAACCGCGATAACAGGTAGTTTATAAAATTGTCAGAACACCAATTGAAGAAATTAGGTGCCTATTAAAGGGGAACAATAAAGTTTATGTGAAATTAAAATAGAATTATCTCGCAGAGCAGACTGGAATGTGTGATCAGGGTAGCAGCAGTAGCTGCAGCACCCACTTTCTTGACAGCCTATTTCCATTTAAGAGGACACTAGTAACCATGTGAATTGTGAAAGTGAACACTTCCTCATCATCCATCCATAGGCGTTACTTTGAGTGACCGCCGTAAAATTCCCGCCCCCACATTGATACACAGTGTTTCAATCGTACAGGTGGCGACAGAACGGTTAGGTTCGTGTGTGTGTGTGTTTACACCAACTTCCACTGAGGCACAAAAACTGAGGCATTTTTTACCCTCTAGCCTTGTGTCCGCTTTGTTTACATACCCACACACACACACGCACGCACGCACAGACTGCTTGTGCATGCATGCATTAATGTTGCCAAAACATCTTCACGTAAATACACACACACACACACATAGGTCAAGGTCACCCAACAGCTACACACGCACGCACCCACGTGCGCACATGCACCTTCTTGGTGAATACGCAAAGCTGATTGGGTGAGATGTATTGAGCCAATAGGAGGGCGTACACAAGTAAACACAGCCAACGACCCTCATGTCAGGCGCGCAGGGGTGAGTGCTTGAAGTGCGTGCGTCTGTGTCGACTACGCGTGTGGTACGAGAAGGTGCGCACGCAGCCATGCACGCACGCACTTACGCGTGAAGTGACCTAGAGAACGCAAAACGGACGTGGGCGACATATAATTCTGCCGCAAATCGCGTGTTCTCGATTTCTGGAACGGGTGGTTCCAGTGTGAAGTTATACCGGTGCATCCAGACGGCCACAATGCCTGAGGATGTGATCAGCTTCAGTGGGTGCGTTCCTGTCCTCCTTTATTACTGTACCGTTGTTGTTGTCGTTGTCGTTGTCGTTGTTGTTGTTTATGTCTCATTGTCTCGCCACCTAGTAACATCGAAGTACATAGGTGACAAGGTGTACCAGCACTATGTCAACTAGAGTTGCGTACTCTACTTCCATTCATTTTTCCAGAAAGTGGACCTATCTAAATTTTATTTTAGAATCGCTGACTCGTTGATAAATGGTCAAGAGGCGACATTTAGGGCTGCCAAAAATCCAGAAGGTCAAACAGTTGTTTCAGACGCCTCTAGGTATCCGCATCCAGTGTCGCAATCCACAATAGTACGCACAACTTCCAGTGCTTTGCAACAGCTTCCACGTGATCGAGCCAACTCTGTTGACAACCACGTACTCCGGTCGCTCTTCGCTCCAGGTGGGGAGAGCAGTTCCAGAGGAATCTCCTCGGCGTCATCCATGTCACCAATCCATCCATTGATGCCATTACACACTCCCCAACATTCCCCAATGGACAATATGTCCCAGGCTACCACATCCTCTGCCTCGTCACGAAGTAATGGCCTCCTTTATAGCCTCCTTGTGTCTGCGGATTCACGACCTCCGTCTTGCCGTCTGAAACAGCCTCTTGCACCATCTTCCTCCACCACTTCTTCCACTTCAGAGCCAAAGAAACACAAGCCGGAGGACCCATCACAAAGGTTCGAGAGCTCTAATAAATTACACATAATTCCACTTGACTTCAATTCCATATTCCGTCCACCTTTGCCATCCTTTTATTACTCATTGCTTCACCCCCATTCTAGTTTATCACCAGGCCTCTCCTCAACATCCAGTGACTCAGGGCTCGATGAACCGTTGGACTTGACCCCGCGCAAACTGCCCACCGAACCAGTGCAGTTGGCCAAGAAGACTGCAAGACCGGTGGAACGAAATGTCTCCCACTTTCTTCGTTTGGCTGCAGAATTTGTACACTCTAGCAATCCCTCATCTATGCACTGGTGGGAGGTGTATAAAGCCACCTGGCATCGTCTACTCATCCTTGCTATTGCTGAGCATGCTGTAGAGGTAGTGGTGGTGGAATCGCCCCACGCTCTCGAACACCTGTCAGCCGGGGAGCCGGTGTTACCCTGGCTGAACCTTCCCTCCGATGCCAGCCAACTGGTGCCCACCAGAGAGTTTGCAGAGCAGGTTCTCAATTGCATCACTGAGGTGCGAAAACAAAAACTCACTCCTGAGGAGTACATGATCCTGCGGAATGTTATTCTCTACACCGGTAGGTCACTTTCAGGCAGTTTGTCAGTTTGTTTTTGCCTCTCTCTCTCTCTCTCTCTCTCTCTCCGCCGTGAGAGTGACACAATTCCA
Organism: Taenia solium; assembly: GCA_001870725.1. Taxonomy (NCBI): domain Eukaryota; kingdom Metazoa; phylum Platyhelminthes; class Cestoda; order Cyclophyllidea; family Taeniidae; genus Taenia; species Taenia solium. The sequence continues at coordinate 233,173 of MIEF01005794.1, read as the reverse complement.
ACCCCTCCAGTAGCCTATTCAGTAGTAGGTGTTTGGCATCAGGAGGTGCATTGGTTTCTCCATAGCCGATTGAAAGCTACTTTGTTGTGGATCTGATCTCTCTCTGCAAGAGATGAATCATTGGAGGTATTTTTCTCCTGTCAGTAGGCACTCGCAAATGGCCAAAAAGTGGGTTGTTGCAACTTCACATTTAGTTGGATACTGTGTGTGTGTGTGTGTATTTGTATGTGTTTACCCACTTCTCCACCTCACGTGATGCAAACAGCCCTCGATTAGACAGATCGACGTATCCACTCCTTGACGCTGTTTTTTTCTTCGCCTCCTTTTCTCTTGTTTTTGACAAAACAATCGACCAACGCCTACCGCCGCCACCACCACTACCGATGTAGTCGAGCTCGCACGCACCGACTGAGAAGAGACACGTCAGTCAGGTAACAAGTGATGCCTTTTTTTTAGCGGCACTCTGATCTCTGTTGCGGAAGCGTTGTTTGTGTCGTCTTCCCGCCTGTGAAAATGAGCGCGGGCGCAAGTCCCGACTTTTTTTTTCCGTTGAATTGATTCAAAAGCACCAAGTGAATCATCCACCGTCGACGCGTAGTCGCAGGCACGAACACGAACTCGGTTCGCCGTTCCCGATTGTGGACTCTTGTGTGTGTATGTGTGTGTGTGTTTCTCTCTCTCTCCTAACTGGGCTAGGCGAGAGTCTTGCCTATTCCTATCCTCTGTATGTGACCTCTTAGGCAACAGTGATGGCTCAAAGCTGAGACTGATGATAAGCCCAGAGTGATGATCGCGACTATCCACCCACCTGTCATACTTTCATTCCAGTCAATTTCTCTTTCTCTTTGTTATCTCTTTCTACACACACTCATAACACTGTGTGTGACTTGAGTCATCATTGTCATGTGAATTTGGTAACTCAGCGCTCAATCACTCTCTGTCTCGCTCTCTTGCAATTGACTTAACTTGTGGATGGGGAGAGGGGCGTGAGTGGTTGTGTTGTGTTGATCATTTTGAATGACATCAACAACTCTCTTTCGACTCTCCTCTTCATCTCCCTCTCCCCCACCTCTTCACCGCCTCCCGCCTTTGTCCGGCAATCGGGCCACTCGAGCAAATGCCCACGCGGCCGTCTTTTGGCCAAGTGCCCGTCCACACGCACGCACGCACGCACACACGCACGCAAGCGTGCATTTGCCTCTAGCATCAACCAATGGCAAGACCACGAGGTGAACGAAAATCGCTGCGTCCTTGAAATGTGTCTCGTTCTTTTCGTCTTTTCTGGACGTTGAAAGGTAGGAAAAGTGGTGGGTTGAGGCAGTGGGAGCAAGTACGGGGGGCACTCTTTCTTTCTCTCTCTCTCGCGCTTTCGTCCTCTAGCCTTGAGGGACGAAACAAGTGTACTTTTGTATCTCTCTTTCTTCACTCGACATTTCAATCCTTGACAAAAACAACTGCTGTTTTTTTACGATGAAGAACTTGTCGATCATGCATTTCATTAGTAGGACAGATGTTATCAGGCTATATTTACACGCCTTGCACACGTCAAATGACTGTTTGAAAGGCATAAGGAAGGTATTAAAATCGTGCCAGTTGGAAAAGCATGGACTTTTAAAGTGATAACCGTAATAAAAGTAACTAATTTGGTGACGAAAAAAAAAGAAGTTTGGTGGAACTTTGCCTTCTCATCTCTCTCTCTGTGCATGATTTATGTGCTTTGACACGCGCGGACACGTCATTGTACAGGCATTTTTCGGACGCCTGTGTCACGATTGACACTGTTACCTGCAATTTATCATTTGATAAGCCGATGAATGAAAAGGAAATTGTTTGCTTCTACAGCCACTCAGCCGTCAAAATTGGCGGAAATGGGAGTGAAGACTCTCCAGAGGGAACGAGAGGCCAAAACAGGTTGTTCAGTGGACAATGGAACAGCTGGGGTAGCACTGTACGCCGTGACATGCGGTCTCATTGCTATGGAGGCCCTCCCCATGGCCCAGGTTGCGGGTCTATTCTGTAGCCATTTGAGGGGAGAAGTAAGCAAAGAAATCTTCTCGGAGGACCTTCGTGCATCCATTCAAAATTACACTAATCTCCCTGGGGAAAGTATCCTCGTAAGACTGGTCTGCGAAACTCCTCAGCCGGTGTCGAAGGAGGGTCGAGCTACTCCATCCACACCACGAATCCTCACGTCAGGATTTACATCAATCCCTCCACCTACTTGAAAATTAGGCTTTATATGGTGCTCCTCTCTGCTCTGGGTGCCGCCTTGTTGCATTTCCGTGAGATGGAAATTTTTTTCTAATGCAACGCGTCAGGGTACATTAACTCGCCTTATTCTTATTTACTACTGTCTCCTTCTTCCCTTTCTTCTTCTTCTTCTTCTTTCCAATCTCACCTGCTCTGATTGTGATGTATGTGTTCACTAGTGTGTAGTACGTATGCTATTATCAAACCCACACTTGACACCCGGTCCTAGGCTCCCTCACAGTGGAGCATGCTATACATCCGGTTGATCTACATCCCCTCGTTTTTACATTTAATGTATTTCACTTTTTGTTCCCTTTCTTTCCTTCTCCACGCACCTCGAAGACTTGTTTACTTGTGTGTGTGTGTGTGTATGTATGTATTTCACTTCACGGAGTCTAACCTGGGGTTACTTGTGATCCGCTGACCCTTTTTTTAGTGAAATAAACTGTATGCTTAACACCAGATCCAATCCATCTTTCTTCCGCCTGTAATTGTCGAGCGAAGTCTAATGAAGACGGTACAGTATATAGGAGGCTGGGAGGCCTCAATCGGTGCACCTAGGACGTGGTTTTATGGGACAGCATGCAACAGAATACAGCTAGAGATTAATAAAGAGAAGAAAAAAAATGCTGAAAAGTCTCCAAAAACATATCGAAAGCTCAATTTCCCCATGCTGGTGTTGCAACGTACTTTACAATGGAAAGTACAGATCTGTTTAGTCAATGGCTGCCGAGCTTAATTCGATGGGGTAGATCAAAACTTCGTCCCCAAGGCAATGTGGAAGTACTTGGAGGGGATGTAGGGATCGAATGTGGTTGTCAAGTTTGGGCAAGGCTGACTCTAACGTGACAGGGTACTAGCCGATCCTCCGGGATGGCCGATCTTTTCGTTCTGGGGAGCAAGGCCTGAAGCTCATTTCCACTTCAAGCCTCCCTCCCCTTTTATTGAGGCAGCAAGTTAGATTGTGGAGTGACAAAGTGGTTTGTGGGTTTAGTGTAGGAAGATTCCTCAAGAAATTGCCCTAATTTACACTACCTCTAATGACAAGTGGAAAAGGGTACATGGAAACACAAAAGGAGCCATTATTCAACCCATAATGCTGTGGCGGTGATGGGGCCACCGTAGCAGTGATATTGCGCTTGAGGCGAAATTACACGCAAATCTTTCGTGCTTTTCTGAATTTCCTGTTGAAAGATAATTTATGATCACCAGTGAAATAGCAGAGATAAGGTCGATGCCTCCGTGGAGCTATTGAAAAGACCACGAGTACAAGCGATCTTCGGGAGTGTTCAAGCGCCGAAAAAGGGTAACCCAACCCACCAGCAAGAGAGGCGAAAAAAAATATGGCTTTCAATGTACTTTAAAACTTACTTTCTTCCCGTCGACTATGCAAAATGGAAGGGTTTTTAAAGTTTCGTATGCGATCATCAAGAGCTGCATGGGTGTGCAACCCTTCCGAGTCAGGAAAATTATCGCCCGTAAACGAAGATTGCACATCACTGTGTCGATTGAATTCGTTTGGGGAGTCTGTATAGCGTCCCGAGACCGCCCTGAAGATGGAAGAAGTCATGTTTTTTTTCGGGCAGAATATGTGTTATAGAAGTACAGAACGGAGTGGGACTGCTAGTACGTCGCGGGGGCACAATATCGGAGACCTAGGTGACCTCTTTACAAAAAACAGGAGCTAAACACTTGAGCGTCGTCGGTGGGGTAAGGGAGACATCCACAAGTCAACTGCGTCAGTCACTGAATTCCTGGATCTGGAGTTTTTCTTCCTGTTTGGAAACTGGAGTGGGGAAGGGAAACGTGCTGACCCTCGCTAGTCAAAGGAGCACTGGTCTAAAAGCATGATCATATAATAAATGACGGGCTATAACATGCCCTCTTCCGGTAATTTAGCCTTTATTTCTCCTTGCCTCCCTTTTCCCACACTAATGATGCCCAGTTGTGCCTTCTTTGCTTTCTGTCCAGCTTGTAGAGTGGTGGAGCAGGTAACCCTTGTTCAATTCATTGAAACCTTCCTACGGATACCATAGACATCTCCTAGAGGAACCTTCCTGGAGGGTTCACGGCTAGCGTCACCTCGGTTATTAATAGTATCCTTGCAGAATATGTCCCGCCAACTGGTTTATTACTCAGCATTTGGATTGTTTTCGCTTTCCACTGCCACCAATATAGGAACCCAAATTCTGTCCATAGACTAAAGAAGTCATAATGCTAGGACAACGTATTTATCGTCGGAGCTTCTGAAACCCTCGGGGAGTCAAGCCACCTGTAGAGTACACAATGGAGGAGGCTTTAATTAAACCCCTACCAAACAAAGTCGAGACTTAAACAAATCTTTGGCGCCATAGATCACCCTATCAGGACCTCTTAGTCGAGACTGAAGTAGACGACTCTACATTGAATTGAGACTTCCCAACAATGAAATTTTTTTGACCCATCTTTAAGGCACTTAGGTGGGGCTTCTTCTGTGCTACACACACACACACACACACACAAATAGTGCAATCACAGTCACTTGATTGGCCAGAAAGTTCTTGTAGTCTAAACGCTCAGAGTTGACGCGATCCAAGCAGGGAGCCTCTAGCATTGCATGGATTTTCTTTCATTCACAATCTGTACGTGCACACACACACACACAGTTTGGGTGTATGTGCGCCTGAGGACAACAGCGGCAGGGCAGTAGATGCGATTTCTCACGTACATACACACACACACATAAATGACCTTTATGACCTCGAACGGAGCACGATAATACTACGCACGGAAGGAGCTGACTCATCAGTGAAGGCTTCCGCTGTGTAGTGCATCCATTGCACACACACATCATTCACCTCTAAAGGACATTCCTTATTTCGTCACAAGGATTGAGTTGTTTATCGTCATTCAGAAAGGATTGTGTGATGCCTCGACCCTCTTACCGCCAGGATGGGTCAAATAAAGCATTTAAAATGCGACTTAGGGCACTTTTTTTCCTTTTCCTTGCCTGAGAAGTTGCCTTAAATAATCAGCGTTCACAGCCAACAGGAACTTTCAATTTCAGTCGTACCCATTAAATGAGACGCTTCCGGGACTTCAATAATGGAGATTGAGTCCAGTCACTGACACTCACAGTCGTCGTCGCAGGAAATGCGTGAGACCAAAAACCGACTCTCTCAGCTTCGATAAAGCTGCAGTTGAAAGTCTGTCAAGGAGGGCGATTAGCCAAAACTTTTGCACGCCAACTCACAGTGACAACTTCAAGACACCCAATTGTCGGCCATCCATTTATTAGCCCCTCAACGTTTAGATGGCATCGGCTTTTCAAAGGCTACCATACCTGCATGTGATATTTACAGCGGAGGTTGTCATTCTGGTGATAAAGATCCGGATTCGAATCCAGGCCCTAGAGTCCGACGTGTGACGAAGTTGGAAAGGAGACAAATTTATGGTCTGTTGGTAGGGGCAATGAATGCGAAACTTTAAGAAGCTAATGGAGGCAGTGGAAGTATCGTTAAGGCCACGCAGCCAAAGCTATTTGTTGAGCATTAAAGCATGAAGATGGAACAAATTGAAAGCACGCAAAACAATTTTAGCACCTTAAAGAGTGTAATTTTATTTAAAGTACAAACGTAAAAGTCCTAGCGTTGATACAGCAAGAATGCTTCCACTTACTACCCTCGCCCTACTTATAATTAAAATAAGTAGTTTTAATCGGCGTTTAATGCTGCGCATTTTCCAAATTTTACTTCCAAAAGTAAGAGCGAATATGCAATAATTATCGCAGAGCAAAGTTTTTGCTTTGCTTTGGTACTAATATAGTGGAAACAAAAAAACCACAGGATGTTTGAAACTGAATTAGCGGACCCCGCTGAGAGGAAGAAGTGGGACTTCCAGCACGATGGTATTATTTAAGCCTTAGGAATGGAAATTTCTACGAATTTTAACAGCTTCCTGATGACAAGGACATGCCTAGATAGTCTCGTAGTCCCAGTATAGCAGCGGTTGGCTTGACCGCTGCAAATGACTGCGGCAGGACAGTGGCCAATATGTCTCCAGCCTTCCGACCTTAGTTTTACAAAGCGTGTCAAAACACGCCTGCCTTAGTAACTAGGTCATTGGGTAAAAATTGAATGCAGGAATCAGGATGCATACATGAGACGGCTTTTGTTTTGGTATCTGGGCTCCGGCGTTGCAGCCTGCTATTACACTAGTTGCACCAAATTGTGACACAAACAAACGAGTGGGATTTGGACCAGTAAACTCCAGGTCATTTTCAGACTGAGAATAAGGAAAGATTTAGTTCTCTATGTTGACAGTATGACACCAAAGTTGGTAAAGACCGCAGTGAACGGCTTCAAGTGACGTCCAGTTTTGAACTCGTCGAAATGTATTGTCTCCTCTGGGCATAAATAAAATTAAATAAAAATGGTCCTAGTCGGTATTACCGATTTAATTCGAGACTTTTTGAGGAGAAATACACGCTTCTTTTACTTTTCTTTCTTCTTCTAAACTTTTTAATTAACCATAAGACCGATGTCACTCCTCATTGGTCCATTCACACAGGGAAGGGGATGCGGAAAGTCCTTCAATTTGGCTAAAAGACTTTTACTCATCCTTCCCTAAGAGGGAAATTTTAATAAAGCGGTTTCCTGTTAGTCGAGAATGGAGGAAATGATAGTGTCTGGCCCAAGCGCTTTTCAACTATAAAATGATTACCAGACTACCATTACAATGAAGGGTACTTCCAAATTGACCTGGTAAGTCCTGTGGATTGCCTCCAATTACTTCCTTTTGTTTGAATTTACTCTTTGTTGACAAGGAACTTCATATTCACTACGACCGCAAACAGAGTACATGTTCAACAAAATGGATCTTGATCAGACAAGAATGAAACAGTGCAACCGAAGTTGAATGCGGGTCAGAGAAATGACGGCCGCTTCTGTATCGGCTTACCACGTCAATTGAAATCCTCACGGTAATGCATATTAAACGGTTTCATAGATCTTTGACTTCGAGGTATCTTGAGTTGCTAAAAGATGGATATGAAGGTCAGAGAATGGAATAACACGAATAGATCTAAGAAAAATGTTGCTTTGATTCATGTGGAGGAGGTCGCGGGCTGAATCTGTTTGCTGTTGGACCTCAGACGGTGGATGGAAACAAAGCCCTTTGGCAGAGCGCTGCTATCGCATGCATCAAATCAACTCGAACGGCGTCACTGACGGCAAAGTCGCTCATCCCATCGGGTCTCAACAACCTTCACACCGATTTACCAACGCCCAGTGTCGGCGATGCTATTTCACCCTAGAAACGGACCACTACTGAGGTCGTACGTGATACTACTGTTGATTGTTTAACTCTGCGACTCAGTTACTGACCGGCCTCTAAGTCATGCCGGCGACCCCAATCTCTCCTCCCCGCCAAACATACATGTATTCTCCTCGAGTATCACGTCTTCTTTCATCCTCAGGGAAGTCTCGAGGCGCCACATTGGTGACAGGGGAAAGCGAATCCGATCTCAAAGGACTACCGCCCTGATTTCTACTGCTCGAACTAAAGAAGTGCGGATGCTACAGATGGGACAATCGCTGACACTCCAGTCCCGTGTTCCGCAAGAAGGCTATTAACAGCGGAAGCGACACTAGCTGTAATCCATCAAAGAATGGATTCGTTGCGGAGTTTCCTAACCATTCCCGTGGAACTGTGTCAAACCTTGTACTCCCTTTCATAAATGTACTTTTAGACCGGTGTTCTATCGTCCGTCGATGGACGCACGTGATAATCGACACACTTTCTCGTCCTTGAATCCAGTCGCCGAGTCGGACAAAACTCCATATGCCTAGGGGGATCAGTGTGGCTGAGGATTGGCTCGATTAACTATTGGGGGTCCTCTCCTACCGCTAACAACGTTGTGATGGCTGGCAAGGGAAGTTGACCAGGGGCAGTGTGGAGGTCGACGAGAGTTTTTTTTTTTTTTTACTTTAAAACACGGGTGGGCTGGCCCCTGGCCCTTGCCAGCAGCCTCAATCACTTCTCAGACTTCGACATCCAGAACTGTTTAGTAGCTCGGAGGAGAGAGTTTGATCTACTACTGACAGTCTGTAGGCTTAAAGCGCCTCGAAAAGGTGTTTGGTTAACATCACACTTGAGGCGACATTAAACATCAAAAGCTCTTTCAAAGTGTGGTCACGCAGTACACCCCACACAACACCGAATTAACCCCTATAAAGAGAAATTTCAACTGATTAGAAAGAAATTTTGTTGGATGCGATGAGGTGTAAGGTTAAAAAATTCACATTTTTTGTTTCAATTGAATTGTGGGGAAAGTGGTTAGGTGACACGACCACCCAAAATGCGAAAGCAGGGTCATAAAACTACCATCAGATAGCACAAAGGCCTTACCAAAGACGGTGTCACACGACAATCGCTTCAAAAATTTAATTTCACTGCAGTACCATGAGCTAAAAGAAAGAATTTTATGGATTCGCTCAAGGTTACAAATAATTCCTGTGATTAGGCTGTCATAGCTAATTTGAACAACCGAAGGAGGTGGTTTGGTTAAGTAGCGGCAGGAGACTCCTCTGCACATTCCTCGAAGCGACTGCCATCGCAAATTCCACTTCTTCAAGACACTTTGCCTCCTTCACCCCTCTTGTAACTCCAAAATGGACACGTAATCGTCCACCCCTTTATACTGAGGGATTTTCGATTGGCAGCGACGGAGGAACTAAGACCAAGGGCTCCAGCTCTTCCCTCGTCTAAAGCGCCACCCTTTCAACGCCATGTTTTGTGTCATCTCGTGGCTTTCAAGGCTCCTTATTGTATTCCCTATTCCATAGCTTCCACTCCCACAAGATCCAACCCCACCCAACCGTCTATTCGCCTTTCCTTGTGGACGCAGCATCGTCCACTGCTGATAGCCCCAGGACACCGGCGGAGGGTGATAATCATTACATCGAGAAGTATCATAAAGAGAATACAAAGGAAGAGGTCTAGAATAGGCTATAGCTCTTCTCTCACGTAATGCGTAAACTTCTCACCACCACGTTTCGTGCCGATGGGAGATAAAAGAGTCCAAGTGTGTCCTCCCTTAGGAATGAGCGTGAGGCTTCCTTGCGACTGATTCACCAGTCCCACCCATTCTCACGGCCGAGATTCTTGTGTTGCATCGGGGCATACCGAGTAGGTAGACCTAAGTGGCACTTATTTGGTAACCTTCGGCATGAAATTCACTCCCAAGTGACAAATTCTTTCAATCCAGGGGACTGTACTCTTTTATGCATGTCTTGATTCCTCTTCGGTCTCTCTTTCACATAAAACTGGGCTTAAAAGAACTTCTGTCCAAAATGGCATCCCAAAATCTGTCAGACATGACCAAACAAAAGCTCAGCTATTGTCACTCTGAAGCTGGTTGCGGGTCCCACCTTATCCACATCTGGAATACGGATAAATTCTGCAGTGACAAAGCATTAAACCAGGAATTTACTACTTAATTAGCCTATTTAATTAACCATTTACAAATTAAAGCATTCATTTCACCCCTCATGGTCAGGGAGCCTAGGACGATTCTACGGAAGGAAGTCGGAAAGAGTTGGTTCTTTTTCTCTTTCTTTCTACTTTGGACCCGCCTTTTGAATGGGTAGCATGAAGCTCTGTGCTTTCTATGTTCTTCCACGAGACAATAATCCTCCTTTGTCCCTTAATCTAAAGAGTTTGATACATTGGAAAGACAAATTTAACCATACTGGTTGGATAGCAAAAGTTGGCCTCCGCTGGCCTCTCAATCATGAGATTGGACTGTGATGTTGTGTTTGACAGTGAAATTTCGTCATATTTGACCTTTACTAATCTGGATTAGAATTTTTGCTTCATTGTACCTTGTTTGAATGACCCAGTTTGTACCAGGTGGTAGCATTCGCAGCTACCATGCCAGGGAGTCGGACAAGGTTATCACTTTACTGAATGATGATACAAAATTTTGTAAATTTTAAATTAAACTTTATTCGAGGCCACTTTGTCAAGCGTCATATCTCAAATTTTGGACGTTGTTTGCAATCTATCAGTAAACATAGGCCATCTCGATGGGTCTACACTACGCCCTGGTGAGGTTTAACCCCTCTCAAATTCGTAGCCACGTCATTTGGGAGGTTGGGGGAAGTAAGAGTCCATTGTTGGGTTGACCTTGGTCTAGAAGTGCATGAAGGCAGTAGGGTATTGTGCCTCGTCATTGGAGGTGTCGAATTCCATCCGGAAGGCTGTGTGCTTTAGGCGGGGATTACTGGATCCACCGATGAGACCCCCGTGAGTCCAATCATTTCGATAGCGTAGGTATCTGTCCAATCGAAAGAGTTGCCAGAGATGACATAACAAAATGCCTTACCCTCTGGTTCATGCTGTACCTTTTCTGGTCACGATTGCTGACCCCCGACCTGCCTAAAATACCGCTGATCCATTTTAGTACTTCGACGGGAGTGTTCCTTCAGTGGAATGGTATGTTAAACAAATTTGGAGGTTAAGTACTACTGTTTTTGATACCCCGGTACGAGTCAAGGCAGTGTCTTACTGAAACTACTGCTCTATGTGCTAATTTACTCCTTTGCATCCCATTCCATGAGATGTTAGTTGAATCTCATGGAAGAGTTGAACCTGAGGACACATACTTTAGGAGGTCCATGTGTGTGTGTGTGCTTAGAACTGAGTGATTTGCCTATCTTGAGGCCGGTGAGGATCCAATTGGCAAAGGGAAGTCGAAGAGGCCAATGGACTTCAGGGATTATCGTGCTGATGGTGATTTTTTTAGCCTTCTCTATAGGGCCGCGCCGTTTTTGACTACCTTGGAGGTGGGAAGCGTCTTCTGCAGCCTGACTCAGAGCAAACAGGTAATTTTATTGCCTACTGCCAAATCATCCACTCACAATTAGCTATTCCATGTCCACAAGACTGTGTTGGCATGGCGCAGAACGCGCTAGTGGTGACACTCTTCACATCATCTTCTTATCGAAGGCCGAAAAGTTGATGCGATGGGGATCGACCTACTCGATACGACATGATGCGACACGTTTGTGTTTGGAAGAAACTCTGGCCGTAGAATTGGTGGGACTGATCTCGCATCAGCTTGAATCAAGGCGGTGAGGGTGTTATACGTTGGAAAAGGAAAAAGGTAGCGCCTTATTCTAAGCCCTTCTTTAGGTGATGACTACCGCCTTCACCATGGACATTCACCAGGAGGCAAAGGTTCTTGTGGAAGTAGAAGTTGCAAGACCACGCGATGATGTGATCACCTTGGAGAATGTGATGAGGAGCCTTCTATTGCTGTCTAACTTGAAACATAAAACCACACGAACTCCTTTGACTGCCTCATGCATCGATATGACGCGATGAGCTGCTACACTACTCGAGATGATTCGACTCGAACGTGGTCGAGAAAGTCGTCTTCTGTGGGAATGGGAGGAGGGGGGGGGACAGGGGGGAGAATAGTGAATCAGTCGTCTCATAGGTCTACTGTTATTGCTACAAGATGACACACTCGGGTTCTTTTATCTCCCATTGTCACGAAACATGGTGATGAGAGGGTTACACTTTAGACGAGGGAAAAGTTGGACCACTTGTACCCCCTGATCATGATTATGGCCTTCTCCTGACTATCATGCATCCACATGGAAAGGCAAACATCCGGATGGGTGATGGAATAGGGGGATGGGGAGGGGGAGGGGGTCAGGTTCCTGGCACGAGGATACAAAACGTCTTGTGGAGGTGGAATATGCACGACTCTCTAATGATGCCGAGTACTTTAAGGAATGTGATGCGAAGCCTTCTGCTGCCTTTTGATGCTTGTACTATAATAAACGGGGCGAACTTTTTGCGGGTACTTTTCTCTACCCTCATTTCACTAATGGAGGAGAAACTTGCAAGCTGTTGTTGGCGATGATGATGAAATCATGAACCATTGCTTGAAAAAGTCTTTTTACTATGGTTTGGTTCACACAGACCGAAGTACTTTAGCTCTTCGTGAATGCGATTTCATCACTTTGCCCCAAAATGTATTTGAAATAAAATCACACGACAGTCAATCATAACGACTGAATCAATCACTCCCAATTGACGAGATTTAAACGCACGAGGGACTTGATCTCGCCTAAGAAGGGTGCTTTTAGGATACTTCTTTAGTTTTAGGTAATCTCTTTGCCACTACTCACTCAACTGACAATCAACCCTACGGCATTGACAGCTGATGCATTAGACAGGTGTGAAGAAGAAATTGCGAGTTGGCTTTGGCTATCAGTGATTAAGCGTTAAAAGTGACTTTGTGGTGGAGTTTTAGAGGAGGAGAGAGATGAGCTAAGAGGTTACCCTACTTTCTTTTATCAACTCCGAGATGGACAAAGTTCGTTCGGAGCTCTCCGCCTTAATTTGAATAGCAGATGTCGTACCTTCTTCGGGATTGTCAGAGTCTTCTCATTTATGGTAGCAAAATACTACTTAAAAGACGTTTTGGAAATGGCCCATCGAGGGGCACCGGGCTGAGCCAGAGGCCTTCAAGTCCCTCTGTAGGTCAACAGTGCCCATTCTGCCCTAACATCACGTCCCCTTTGGTCTTCAGGGAATTGCTAAGATGCTACTTGCTAAGTACCTCACAATATAAACCTGGAAAACAGTTGAATAAGTGTGAGACTAAAGCCGACAGCGCATACGCCTTGGAAGTAACGAGGCGACGCCAATGCTCCAATTTGCTGGGATGGAAGACTTCACTACTGCATAGAAACCAAGTCCTGGTAAAAATGTTAAGAGCTAAGGGTTCTTGACACAGCCACCAATTCGTCTTTGTGTGGGAGAAGTTTTATTGTCAAACGGGTGTTCCACCGGATTAGAGTAATCTGTCTCTCCATCAAAGTCGGCCTAAATACACCCTCACCATGGGAACTCCAACATGCGAGACTTTTTGAAAGTACTTCTCTCTTTTATGTGTAGTGGTGGTTATATGGCGGGAAAATCTTTGATATTGCTTTGGTTGAAATCATTTGAAGTGGATTACTTGGATATAAAAAGCTCTCCCCAGTATGAAGGGGTCTAATGCCATAAAACCTGACGCAAGATGTTGGTGAAATTCTTGTCAACAGAGATGCAGTTCAAATGAACTGTATTGCCTGCTTTCATCAGCATTCCGTTGCTTTGAAATGATGAATTCGGTGTCGGCGGTCGCTTTAAACCAACCCCGGAGGGTCAATCGTATGATAGCATTAAAAGGATCATTTGGAAATCGCATTAATCCACGTAAAAGAGAGAAAAATTTCCTTCAGATTATAAATTACGCAAGTATGAAGGGCTACAAACTAAGAGTATTTGAATGGAGGAAAAGGGTAAGCATCGATTTGCCTACTGAAATAGCTACTGAAATGACCAAATGGAGGAATAGAAATGGCAACAATGTTAGATGACTCTCAAAGCTGCCACGTATAAGGAAGGAAAGAATCGATCATTTTGATTCAAAACTGAATTGTCATTAAGAAAAATGGGAAAATATGGAACTAGTTGACGAGGACATACCTTACAGAAGGCGAAATGGCAGCCGGAGGTGTGCTAGAGACTTTCTTGCGAAAGAAGCAGAGGAGTAGTGAACTATCCAACCGAAAAGAAGATAAATTTTATTTGATTGAGAGATCCGGTGAGTTTGGGGGAAGCCACGAAGTAAAGAGAAAGTAGATGGGCGGGAACTAACTACTGAATTAACTACTGAATTCACTCAATGGATTAAAACGAAGGCCAAGCATGGAACGATGGAAGTAGAATCTATGTCACTTGCAGTGCTCAGAGCCTCTCTTGAGGAAGGAAGAAGACATAATACTGGGGCGGAATGTGGATTGCTGACGGTAGGAAAGTTGGGGAGCTACTGACGTGCCCCGAGGGCCACACCGCCCAACGCAGGTACAAAGGCACCCACAAGGCCAAATGGCGGCTTTAAACAAACGCTAAGTAGCATGTACTTTCAAATAAAAAACGTGATTTATTATCTGGAGATTGGTTGACAATTGCATGTCGCGCCCATAGCATAATGACAAATGGCGTCCTGCTAGTGAGCCTCCTTTGCTTAAACATAAAATTTATCAGTGGTGTAATAAAATATACAGACCGATTCCCCACCCTCCAACTGTGATCCATGACGGAGAGACAAGTGGGTGCGTCAATTAGTACGCCACTAATGCAATTCCGCGGCTCATTAAAATGGTAAAGCCTATCAGCCATGGTAAAGCAGCGGTCTGTTGAGATCCACAGTGCACTTTTGGCAATGTTGATAGTGGGAAAAAAACCTGCCCTACGGCGGAAAGACTGCCATTGGTGCTTCTGTTGCCCATTTTTTTTTGTTCGTTATTCCTTAGGGGATCAGTTATGGTGGGGAGGAAAGGAGTGGTCTTGCTGGTTGACTTTCTTCTCCCATTTGCATACGGCAGCAGGCTATTTTCGGCATCAACTCACTGGTTAATGATTACTTTTTTTTTTACATTTTAGTGGAACTGCAGAGTAGGGTGTGTGAGTTGCTGTTGTCAATTTTTTTCATTCTCACAGAACTGGGGAAGTGGATTTTAATTCAGGGGTTTTAGGGTGACTCCGATTCCGATAATGGAATTTCTGATCCCTAGATAGATCACCGCCAGTGTTGAATACTTTATCACTTGGAAATATAAGGCTCAGGGGTCCTTCGGAGCCACTCTAAGGTAGAGCTTACAACTGCGGTGAATGAAGAGCCCGCGTAAGTACTGTACAACTGATAGGATCGCATGAAGCATGGACGACGGTCAGACGTGGTTTTTCCAAGGCTGAGATGCCATTTGATCCCAAAAGTAGATGATGCTTAAGAAGTGACGAAAGTCCCCAGCAAGAAGAAACCCTTGTCTCAAAGTTGAACACTTAAAATTAGCCTCCGCTACCCAATGTCCAGCATCCACTCCTCCTTGCCCCTTTGAGAAAACATAATTGCTGTCTGGCTACTCACCCAGGCTTTGTTCAGCCAAAGAAACAAGAGGTGCAATTCTGATACTTTTCCATACGAATCTTACACACTTTGGAGTGGATTTTATAAGTGGTAGAAAGAGAATGCTTCACAGAATGGCGACGAGGAGCCAAAGTGGGTATGGCTAATAAATCCCGTCTATTTTAAGTGCCGGCAAAGTAAGCCATCCGCAGAACAATCCAATTTGGCGTTTCATTCTCGAGTCCAGGGATTTAATAAGTCTTTGAGGCAACGATAACCGTAGGTTGATTAAATCAAAACAGCTAAAATAAAATCTGGACTTTTCTATGTTGGTAGCCATTAATTAAATACAAAGACTATTTTTACAGTGGTAGCTCGAAACCTACCATTATGTTTATATTTGGTTACTGGCACTGGTATCACGAGGTGCTGCCGTAACCCGCGGTTTGGATTTTCTCTTCCCCTCGCCAAGAAAGGCTGTTCCGCTTAGAGACGTTGCTACTGAGCAAATTTAAGTAAGCGGTTTATAAATTGCGTGGTTATAAAAGTTTGGTGATTTAATACCCCGTGTTGACACGCCCGGGCAATCGGTTCCCCTCAGATTGTGCTTCCACTCCACGGCGTGGCTTCTGGAGCGTGATACAGGCTTGTCTGTTCTCTACACTGACGGCTGACTCTAACACCAACCCCGATTTCGAGTTTTGCAAGGTAGCTATTAACAACTAGAGCGACGCCAGCCCCGAACCCACTGGAAAAGTTCGTTGCGGTTCCTTATAAAACTGTCAGTGAAGTGAGTACGTGATGCATTCTTATCTGTCTACTACCAGATCGATACGCCGGTCAGCACAATGGAAAATAAACGTGAAATCCTATTCTTACGACACTATTTGGAACCTCGTCCCTCATCAAGTGACTGTTTCTTAGGCGACTCCTCCACTGACTGGCGATGATTTCACGTGATGGTCTGCACACTCCCCCTTCCTCCCACCTTAGTTCTTTAAACGGGATAAAACTTAAGATCCAGTACAATTTCCGTGGGGGGATCAGTGATGTTGCGGTTAAGCGCGATTGGTTTGTGAACTTTTAGCCTTACAGCAGAGACTACATTGAGAAGGCCAACGCTGGAGGTTAATCAGAAGAGACGGGAAGTAGAATAGCGATATGACATTTTGCTTAACCATGCGAATTCAGTTTCGCCGCTGTAGCATGGCCACCTTGCCCATCTGTACATTCAAAATACTTGTTCTCCCAGATTATGACTTTATCCAAGATTCGAGACGGACTCGGGCATCCGCTTGGCTTGGACAACATAAAGGTCAAAAGAGGCATAAGTGGACTGACCTCTTAGCAGGGGGTGAGTCATACAAAAAAAGGTCAGTCAGGTACATCAGGCCAATTACGAGGCATGAGGGTAACACGGTTCCCTGTGATAGTCCAACCAACTGAGGTCAGCTTTCGGTCTCACAAAAATAACAACATTAAAAATTAACACGTGCATTAGCTACAAAAGAATTGTAAGGTGGCAGAGCTTAAAACCTACAAAAGAAATGAGAAAAAGGGCAGATGCACTTTGACCTTTGGACTGGGATTTGATTCACCTCAACTTCACGACTTCCTTGACATGAGAGAAGCCCTCCGCTTCAGCCCGTCCGTTCGTCGTGACTCAGAGCACGACCATGCCGACTTTTATCACTGACCTACGGATGGGAGAATCTGTGACGTCTTCCAACAGAAGGGTTGAAAGTAACGTCTTCCTTCGGCACCTACCTCACTCCCGTGTTCTGCAGGAGAGCTGTTGACACTCTGAAGCGACACACTCCGTAGATGTAAACCATCTGGAAAAGTGTGTTATGGAGCTGTCTACGGTTCCTGTATGAAGGTGTCAATGAAGTAGACGCAAGACACCTCCTCCATCTCTCCACTAGCTGGATGGAGACTGGATAGTAACAAGGATAAACAGGCACGAAGCCTTAACCCCATAAAATTAATTTAAGCCATGCCCTTTATTACGTGACCCTGTTTTCTAGGCCGGTGTCTTGACGACTAGTGATGGAGAAACGAGATAGCTTGCGCTAACATCCCCCGCTCTCCGACCCAGCTCCTGAAAGGGACGAAACTCCAGGGCCGGTTGAATTGACAGGAAGGGTCATTGACGTTGTATTCGTATATCCTCCTCTGTTGCACGCAAATTCGACGACTAGCACTCCCTACAGCGCCGAATACGTCGGGATAGCCGACGCAGAAGGTTGACTAAGGAGGGCGCCGGCAGCGATGTCAGCCTAACCCTTCGTTCTGGTTTAGCGAACACTCAAGGCTCCGGAGACTGTACTTCTGCTCGGCATAGTGGCCTCCAAGCCTCTCTCTCTCCTCTGCTACGATGACTTCTTACGAAGTGGAGAGATTCTCGAGACGTCACAACTTTTAATTACCAGAAAGGAGTGGTAAAGTGAACAGAATTTGCTTCACAACAAACAAAATTGGGCGTTAAAATACACTGAGATGTGTATCAGACAAAAATAAATGCCAAAGGCACCTACAAGAGACACTACAAAAAATAAATCCATTCCACTGGAAAGGTCCTGTCACAGCACGCTCGACGCGCTTGTTCCTTCAGCCGACTGGGCCACATTTCGGATTTAAAGAGTCACCCTGTTACTTTCAATGTCTTGATTGTACTTACCCCTTTCTTAGCTAGTGACTTTTATGTGTGAAAAACGCTTGAGTTGCGTTGTTGTTTTAATGAACTTGCCAGATGGCCGCAGGTCGCCGTCCGTCAGCCTCGTGACTGAGCCGAGGTCATTGACCTCTGAGGCGGATTTGCCCTCTGATCCCATATAACTTCACTTGCCTAGTCTAGTTAGTAAGATGTGGTCTCACCTTACAAATCTGCTCTCTTCAAGGGGACAACAGCGGAGCTGGAGGGGGAGACTGTTTTAGGTCTGAAAAGCGGGTTATTTTTCGGCAAAAATAAAATTTGCTTGTAAGTAACCAAGTTATAAGCTCCTGCCTTTTCTGTGATGCATTAGCCTTTGATTTTAATGATTTCATCGCGAATGTCACACATGTGTGACGCTCGCTCCATATCAAGTCACTGACAACTTGCTGCATTAGTCAGGCTGCATGTAGACTGGTTGGATTAAAGACGATTAAATAAATGCAAATTCTTGGTATGAAGCCAAAGTGGCTAATTAATTGCCTAAATCCTACGTCCCAAAAGACGTTTGTCATTTATTGCCGGACACAAAGTACACATTTAATTTTGCGTATTTTCAATGCATGGCTCCTTTGGAGAAACAGGAGGTTAGACTTTTGCATCATAAAAACACGGAAACACGACTTAGTTGAGGTCAACTGTGTACAAACTCTGGGTGACGGTGGTAAAGGTCACAAAGTAGAACATTTTTTTTAGCTGGAGTTAACTTCGTTACAATGCAAAAAGTTTATGGGATAGGACCGTCCATTAGTTTCTATTATGGGAGTCTTGGGAAACCTTTTCCACTTAATGCTTCCCACTAAATTAGGCCAACGCAGGACAAGTGGACAGAGAGTAGAGGGCATTATTCCAGTAAAATACATGACTTCAAACTATGTCACAAAGTAAATACGACCTTTCGGCATAGTTAGGAGACTAAAACCTTTTAAGCAATCATCAGCTACCAAGCTTTACTTTGACCCGACATTTACGGGTATGCAGTGGGTATTTACAATGGGTTTTTGAAAAGACCGATCCGGCAATTCCCACAGCACAATGAGTCTAAATTAGCCACGGAATGCCGTCCCATTTCAAACGTCAGAGACCGACAAGCTGTTTCGCATTGCCCCAAGATGGTGGAGTCAGCACACGTTCGTTCACACTTTCGATTCAAATAAAACGCCCAGCGGTGGTTATAGCAACGAGGCGGGTCGGCCAATGAAAGAACGGTCAGGCCTATTGATTGGAGACTGTGCACGCGGCGTTGGTGGGGGGCTTGAATGACGCTTCCACCCCAGGTGTGGGTATTTGCCCAGTGGGATAGATGAACCACCGCATCTGGTCCACAAAGGGGATTAAGTAAGCACCTTTTCGAGCATGGGCCGTCTTGGTAAGTCGCCACCTTCTCGTACCTCTTCCCTTGCCTCCCAATAGCATTTAGGGCTAATTTTACACATTATCTTGCAAGTAGAACCAGTATCGTTAGAAAATGGCACATCTTGGTATTACATTTGGACGGCAAGGGGAACGTCAACTAAGAAAGCTTTTTCAGAATGGTGAATCAGACAAAGGCGGCGGCTTGTAACACCCACGGCCGTGGATATTTGCATAAAAGAAAGAGGATTTTTATCATTTTGGGAAAGCGGCAGGCAACAATTTATCTAAGGAGGTGATCCGGCTCATTTTCGACACCAAAACTAATGCTTATCACAGCAAAATTAGCAGTGAGATGAGGCGAGAGCTTTGACACATGACAAATGTTTTGGCTAGCATGGACTTTATGTCGGAACTCGCTTTTGCTAAGGCTCTAAAATATCCTTCGTTTTTTTAATTTTTTATCAATTACAGAATATAATGATTAAAGACTTAAAGTAATGGACTTGTTGTCGCGTCATATGAATGCACTGACACGATCCTATCGCCGTCATTTTAAATGAAACACTAATTTAATTCAGTCACTTACTGTTGACCTTTAATTTTTATCATATAGTGCAGAAATCACCTTTTTAAATGACATCTTGAAACTCAGTACCATGCAGAAGGTACTACACCTGTCATTGACAATATTATTACTGCTAGAAATTGATAAAATGCATAAACCTTTAAGTAAAAGTGTTTTAAGTACAAGACAATTGATAAATATGCATTGTATTCATGCCGCGGTTGCATGACCCGAAATTTTGTTTTGCAAACCTACTTCGCTTTATTTTGCGCTGCAACGGATTTACAAAGATGCAGTAATTTGTTAAAAGTGCCATTTGCAACTGTCAGAGTTTAGTCACGTCACTAATTAAAGCCATGAACTTTCCAAGGATATTCTATTCTATGTTAATTAGATAAACTTAGCTTTTTTTGAGGATCCAAAAAAACGGATGGTTACAGAGAACCAAGTCCAATCCTCTCCAGTCGACTAAATATTCAACTAACGTCCAAATGAACGCGATGCTCCATACCTCCGCCATGTCCATCCGTTCATTTGTCAGTACGCAAAAAATATGTCTCTTATGAAGGCGCAACTGCTTACACAGGCAGAAAGGCATATTTTGCGAGACAAATTCCTTCTATTGCACTTCATTGGCGTCCACTGCTCCTTCATGCGTTCATTCAATCATGGGCCCAAAACTTACTTGGCAGTGTTCAGGTGGAGTTCATAAACAAAAGATAAGCCTTGGGAGGCCGGACTTAGTTACTTTAACGACGACGTTGCGAAGTAAACTTTTACTCTATTAAACACCATAAATTTTCTTATTGCAAAGTAGCTGCTAATGTTTACCCAGGCAGATTTGATGGGTCACATGGGTCCTCGATCCAGGCAAAACATAAAGAGTTTTTGGATTGGCATAAATCTATTAATCCCATCGGTTCATTAATAAGTGATTTACCGACTGCTTCCCCTTTTTAGCATTTTCTATTGCTTCAAGAAACTGAGTATTTCCTCTATAAATTTATTTAGTAAACATCCTTGTGAAATGATGTCATTATGTGCTACATGTCAACTTTAAGCACTTTTAACAAAATTTTTTTGAGCTTTTACGAGTGAGTACGTTTCTCACATTTAGCACAAGGATTCTCCTTCCCTTACTATGCTTGATACATCAAAACCGAGAAGTTGACGATTGAATTAAAATCACGAAAACGCTAGTAGTTCTTGACCATAATTGTAAAATTACTGCATTCGAACGGATCGCATGCCGCCCCTTTCCACGAGAATTATTCTTCTTTTATGATTTAAAATAAGCGATTTGCCATGCACAACAGAAAAGCGAAGTGGGATAGACGAAGTAAACAAATCTTGCATTTTTGTTACCAAGCCAGTCATTCGAAGGGACAAGAATGCCATCACTCTCTGGAATGCGAATTCCTTGAAATGCTGTTTACTGTTTAAGATATTTGGTAGCGTTACTTGTAGTGTTTTAAGCCACGACGGCTTTGATTATTTAAAAAAAACGTCAGGTATGTCGACTCATTTTATGCGCCGTACAGCATAAACCTGACCAACGAAGTTAATTTTGCCTTGACATACTCAACTTGTCTGTGTATTTTGAAAATCAACCTTTTGTATTGGTGACCTGCCCAATTATCTGTAAAGGGGCGAGGTATCGTTGTAGAGATCTGATAAGGTCCCATCGTCTCAACTATAATCCTCGATTAGGAGGTTGGTTCCCATTAGAGCTGACATTTTATTCATAAATAACTTCCTGTCCAGAAGAGAGGATAGAAAGTGGAATCACCTTGGCATTACTGCAAGAAAAAGTCCAACCAACTGTGGCACTCTGAGGTTTTTTTGCCTTTTTAAATTGTCTTTGACCTTCATTTTGGATTGACAAAAACCCCGCCTATTAAAAATAAAGGCTTTTACCATTTTTTAAAATGGGCGGCGCAAACTGCGCAATAAAGCGAGTTTACCCTTTTTAGCTAGGCAGTAGTAGCGATGATTTTAAGGGGTCCTTGCTTCTGCAATTAGCATCAATTACAAGGGGGCATAAATTAGGTATAGAATACTAACCGAACCCTTTTCCTTTGGGAGCTATTGACACGTTTTATAAGCGCGCGAATGTTTATTGTACTCGGCCTTGTATCTTAAATGATCCACTGAAATAATTAAACTAGGGAATAATGCTTGAGAGCGTTAATTCATTATTCCCATAAGTGTGGAAATTAGCCAATAAAACGCACGTTTTGTAATTTATGCTTGTCTTCCATTCTTCGAGTCTTAAAGTGCTGCTATCTGATGTGTTATGGAAGTCGCAGGTAGAGATGGATAAACCACAGGTTTGGCGGAGAGTTTTGCTCAAAAGTTATCGTGCTAATCGGATCAGAAAGTAGTAAAATACTCCCCTTTCGTCAAAAATGACACAACATGTTATTGCTTTATAACTTATGACAAATAACGTGAAGTGTCACATGTAGAAGCCATGTGCTCACTTTTTTCAATCTGAAAGCCATAGCAATAATTCAAAGTACATATATTGGAATAAAGGGACCGCCACTAAGAACCAATTAAAGCCGAAATATGTTTATCCTAAAAACATTAGATGATGCGATTGACGTCTCCAAAGTCGCTATTTTAACGCCCTTCATAGCCATATCTTTATCTGTTTTCTGACGCCGAGGTGTAAGCTGAGCCAAGATCAAAAATTGCACCGCCTCCGTTCTTTTACAAATGGGGTGGGATGGCAGTTTATTTTCATAGCTCTATCAATTATATGGAGTAAAAAGTCAGGTAATACTACAATATTTAACTCCTCCAGCCCATCTGATCTAATGCGATGACAGATTTAGAGTAATCGCAAATAGTACAGCAATAGCTCTTTGAAATACTCTGACATGCGAAGTGGATTTTGTATTAAAGCTGATACCTTCAGTGCTAAACCTTGTCAGTTCGTAATAACACTGTCTAAACCTACAAGAGTCATTCGTCAAACCATAAAGAGACATTGTTCTATTTTTTAGGGGAATGGATACAGACTATCCATAACTGATGGTATTGTTTTGGGCAAAACGATGGCACATTTTACTTGGTGCGTAGCATTGAATGGATGTGCCACAACTAAGCACAGATAATGTACAAAATTTATCTCGCGAAGGAATGTGTTTCGCTCTCCGATTTGACACTTAGGCAAAAGAGTTCTGAAACATCATTTCTGCAATTACGCCAGAAGTTCAACTGAGTATCACTTGAAGCCCATTAAAAAAGCTCTGGGGATCAAATGCATTCAAGTGATAACTGCATGCTTTACGCCCACATTGGCGCCAACAGTTAGGACTGTTCCATATCCGCAGGAGAAAAGTGTGGTGCTCTCAGCGTCTTTTTGAAGCGAACCGATTACACAAAAGGTTCTCACCTCATTAATGCGAGCCGGTCATTTAATTAGCCCTATTACTTACCTGTGGGTGTCTTACAGGCCTTTAATATCTATCACTATTTCATGATGCAATGCACCTCAAAAGGCAATTTTTCGCTCGTGTTTTAGGCCAACTGCTAAATTCGACAGCCGGTTTGAGCATCTGTCTCCTCATCCTCACTCTTGTTGGTGCCTACATTTTCAATAAAGTTGAAGGAGCCGCAGAAATCAGAACTCGGATACAAGCTGCCAAGGTATTTCACAATTAATCAAATTACTCTTGTTTCACATTGTTTTTATCAAACCGGACGCCGTTGTTTCAACATAATGTCGACATAAAAGTAACTCTGCATTAAGTGGTATTTCTTAATTGATGGGTTGTACAAGAAGTGGCTCAGAGATTCACATTTCAACCACTTAATTGCTTGATAATTTATCATTCTTATAATCCACTTTCTGAAGATTCAACTTAGAAAGCGTAAGGCTAGCATTTCCTTTTACTTCGCTAAATATGCTTTGAATAAACCACTTTCCCACTGGGTGTGGGACCATGAAATGCCACGGTTCTGAAATAAAAAAATGCTGGACTCTAGAAGCCCTCAATGGAATTTGGTGTGAATAAAACGCGCCGCCCAGGCATACCGTTGCACGTTCGGCATTTTTCTCACCACTTGCTCTATTCTACCCGCGTATAACTTATTCGGTTACGTCACCCGATTATCCATGACTTTTACTGACTTCCTGTTATACTCACCATACTACTGCATCTTTTCTTGGGATAAACGCACACTGATTGTGAGAATGGGATATCATGGCCTAACACACGGCTCTGACGTGTCCTTCTCAGTCCTGAAGAGGGCATTCGAATCGTCCCGGAGCATAGGTGGCTATTCAGGTCAATTACAGCCATGACCTGGACACTGTCCACCTGCATATTAGTCATCCACACGGGGTATGCAAACTCTGGTTACCACACCCGAGCATCTCACATCACCATCGTCATAGCTCGACGAGTGGCCGGCTTCTTTGCTCCTCATAATTCGCCAGCAATATTTTGGTCTTCATTTCGTGTACCACCCTTAATGTACACTTGAGTCAGGGTTAGATTGTTATCCGACCAGTCGTATAGCCAACAGAGCCTCGAACAATGAAATGCTTACAAGCGTTACCCTGATGGAAGGCAAAGATGCTTTGATGGAGTGACCTAAGGTTCTATATTTCGCTCTAACTGGGCTTATGGTTAGGAGGTACTTTAGGCAGAATGGCTTAAAAGCTAACTGTGTCTTTTTGCCAGCTGAACAAAGGTCCAATGTTGTGTTATAACCAGTAGAGGCTCGCATTACCCAGAGTGGTGATTTATGTACCCGCATTGTCCAGCTTAGCGCCGAGCTGCCGATGCTGTTTTTTTGTTGTGCCGTTGCCATTTACCTCTTTGTTTGAAATCGCACAAAGTAAAGCGAATTCAAATCATCTGCTTTACGAAGTAAGCTTAACTCGTAACATGTGAATGGACTTTGGCAAGGGTGGAGCATGCGATTGCAGCACCCACAGCCTGGGATTAAACATTTCAAAAAAGTTGGAGTTTGTAATGTGTCTGTCATAGGTGCATGCACAACTTCCAGGAAGGACTCCTTTCTTGACTTGAATACTATATAAAGAGCGACTCTCAGTCGTGGGAGGTGTTGGTGCCGCAAAAATCTGCATTTAAATAAGCTAAGAAGTAAAAATCTTGGTTTGATGCCGATGGATTGGGCAGCAGACAATGGTTGCCCTCAAGGATTGCCTGCTGCAGCCTAGCTGGTTCTTGGTGAAAAATAGCTTTCCTTCCACAAGGTTGAGCAAAAATTATGCCAGCAGTTACTTTCGACCATTCCTCTCCCTACCTACTCTACACTACCAAAGTACACAGAAAGTCACTTGTCTGACCCTATGCCGAATGTGGCTGAAAACTTTTGACTCATGAGGACTTACCCTTAGGTAGGTGGGCTTGGATGGCAATACCAGCTAAGATATTCATTTGCTTTTTCAACCACCTTTACTTGGTACTAGAAAATTATATGATATATGAAATAGAAAGTTAAGGAGTAAAAATGAGATCGAATAGGAGACAATTAAGCGTGACGTTTAGGTCAGAATTCTCAAAATGGTCCTCGTGGGCCTCTGAGTAATTTTGAATAGGGCGCAAACTCATTCGGTTGCCTTATGTAACCTCGTCAAGGGTACAAAACAATAACATAGGTCAGGCATGTTTCATCGATGCATATGATAAACACATTGTCGCAACATTCCAGAGAAAAACTTTCAGTTTTGCGAGTTTTTTTCTCAATAATGACATGGGTTTTCCATATTTTAGTTCAAAAGAAGCCATATTTACCCCATTCAGCTAAAATTCACAGCATACTGTTGAATGGAGGAGACTGTTATATTTCAAGGGCCCTTCACTAATTCAAGCCAAATCCAACATAAAGGACCATAATTATGGCTTTTGCATACAGCACGACCCAAATCATTCCAGATAACACCAAATAAAGATTTAATATTAAATAATTTGCCTAAAAAGGACTGCATCTTCGGATTTAGCAGCAAATATCCCACAAAATCACTGCCTAGTACAATCACAATGATTAACACCATACGTTGAGTTTCAATAATATGTAATTCGATTGACACTTCATTTAATCTTGCCTCGATTTCATGTGGGCGATTGGGCCAGTCTGTTGTGATGGATGACCGAATTTTGACCCCATAGCCCAAAAAGTCGTCACTGGCATCTGTCGCATTTTTAGTGAACAAAACCATGAAGACCAGAAAGTAGATCCAAAGCAAACGTTAATTTATGTTAACAGTACCCACAGGAGACGGATGGAGTTCTTAACCAAGTATGCAAATCACATTCTCTCCTGATCCCCATTTCGCTTGCTTTAATAGCCATCGCTTCCTAGAACAGATCGAGAACGTCAAAGTTGTTCCCTCACCATAGAGATGAAAGTGGGAAAAGAGCCGCAAACATCACTCTAGTCAATAAAAATAAGGTCAATTAGCTCCTTTTGAGGCAGTAACATGATGTGGAATTCCAAGCCCTGCCTAAAATCACAGTAAGGCCAAAGGAACGCACCGACTGGAGGAGGTATAAACACTGAGGCTATTAAATCCCACTTGATTTACTACACACTTTGGGTGGCATAGAATTTATTCCGGTTCAAAATTTTCAGAATAAGGACAGCAACCGGTTTGGAACTGCTTTCACATTTACCTTGTTTTGAAGTGCTTTCCTTTCCCTTTGCACTTCAAGGCTCGTCAACGGATCTTCGTCTTGGCCCAAGAACTCGCCGACGAGGGCGATGACGCCGATTGGTCGAAGCTGGTTGCTCAAGTGGACAAGTACCGCAATAAGCTACTACAAGCCTGGAAGGCCGGTAACGACGAGTTAGGCGCCGTGATCAAGCCCCCATCGTGGAGTTTTTGGGGCAGTCTCTACTACTGCATTACACTCTTCACCACAATAGGTACTACTTGTGCTTTAACAGTAGCGTGGTACCACCCTAACATCCGTAGCAATTATAGGAGTAGGAGGTTCTTTTCTAGATATTTCTGCTGCATCTTGTTTGAATGCAATCAAGAAAGCACTCGTATTTTAAAACTATCTTAATTAACCAATTAAACCCCTGTTGTTTTGTCTGGCCTCGGTGTCACGAATGTGTGACGTGCGATCCTCATTAGCATATTTTGACTAATTGTACTGCATCCTGTTTCCAACAGGCTTTTTAAGCCCAAACGGAAAAGAAGAAGCAGAAGACTTCGGCCTGAAGAGGATAATCACGTATTTTGGGTCTCAGCAACACTTAAGTGAATCAGAAAGAGTTAACGACTCTTGATACCATAGTGGGGGCAGAGCCAATTGAAATCACTCTTTTGACAGAAAATTTGTGTTCTGTTTTTGTTGCAATAGACATTTGCTGACTCAGGGTGCGGCAACTTTAAAGGAAGCTACTCTCCAGCAGTACGCTAATAGGAACACCTAAAAGCTGGAATTCCACTTTGAATGTTTTTTTTCACCTTTAAAGGATATGGAAACGTATTTCCAAGCACAACCACTGGACGGATCGTTACCATATGCTATGGGCTGATTGCAATCCCTCTGTGCTCCATGGTGATCAATCGAATGTCCAAGGCAATAGCCCGCATTCTCAAGGCCATTTACCTGATGACCCTTGACACCAGTGGCATTCCCGTCGGTCTGCGTGATGCCTACCACCGAGCAGGGACAGATTTTGACTTTTCAGTGAGTTGAGAAATAGAAAGCATGATTAGATTTCGGTCCCCTCCTCCCCCGTTTGCTGTTTGCTTGAGGTCCCACTCCAGCCCTGGTGAATTCAAGATGGAGGCAAGTCGATTGTCCTTGCAGGTAAAAGAGGTTCAAGAGTGCGCTGAAGCTCTTCACATGTTTGTGTTGCTGGGAAAAGGGTGCTGAATTATTCGTAGTCACTGTATACTCAAGAGTCTACTTCATAAATGCTTTCATTTCCAGCCGAGGAGTTGGATTAAAGCCCCACTTCCAGGTCGAGAGATGTCCATACGTAGCAGAGGGATGGAGGTAGCCCATGCCTTAGATATTGACTCGTCACAAGACGAGGACGTTCTGGAGTCGACTGCATCGACTACGGAGCCAACTTTCGAGGCTTTAGGGTAATGAACCATGAGACTTAGCCAGAACGCTTTCCAGTGGAGGATTTGGATGGATTCTCACACCAGCCAATAAGAGACAGCCTCGTGATGCGTGATTAGGTCTAACCCGAATGACCTCCGCCCTATAACCCCAAATTACGTGCCCCTCATAAGAGAGCATCCCTACGACTCTGCCTGAGGGCGTGAGAAGCATAGGGACAGACTTGAGACTCAGTGAACACATCCCCTAGCGTCGGTGGTTGGAAGAGCACTTCCCTGAGTGAGATCGAAGAGTTGCACAACCTCCAGGCCAATTGACCCGAACAATCAGCCGTGCGATCAACTGACGAAACATGCGACACTCGAGGCCTTGAGAAGTCCGCCACCAATAGAGTAACCGTGCTTTCCCGTCAGTGATGGAAAGGTTAATGAATTGACATTCCTGAGATGCCTCCTGACTAGGACTTAATTCCTCACCTCCAGCTTATCACAAGTTTCGGACTGCTCGTGATCTACGCAATCTTCAGCGGTGTAGTCTACTGTTGGGCCATCGGTGAGACCGCCGCAGCATGGAGTCCTCTTGACGCGGTCTACTTTGCCTTCATCAGTATCACCTCCATCGGACTGGGCGATATTGTTCCCACCTCCGATGTCTTTCTTAACCTCGCCTCCCTAACCTACATCCTCGTGGGTCTCGCCCTCATGAACCTCTTCTTCACCCGCCTCATTCAACTCACCGAGACACAGCTGGAACGCATCTCTGGCAGTGCTGGCGACGTTAGCAGCGCCTCACAGACTGGAAGTGGCAACCCAATGCAGTCGCGCTACGCTCTTGGGGGGAGTAGCAGATTTGCTGCGAAGGCACTGACCAACAGCACTATACCGAACTACCACTAGGAATTAAGGAAGTCCCGTCCCATCCCACTGATGAATAGCACAAGTTGGTATTTCGACCTTGATGAGATAGAAGCTACGTTGTTTCGACCGGCCTACCCCAAATTTTCCCTTTCGAGAGTGATCCTTTGAGCAGAGAACTGAAGATTTGGGAATACACTCTTATTTATTGACTAGAGGGAGTTCTCAATTGTCAAAAAAGGGTTACGAGCTTAAAAATTGAGCACTTTGGAGGTAAGTGAGTGAGGGACGCTAGAAGTACCGACACTACAAACGATACCGAAACCTAATGACTATTGCCGATGATCATCACCACATGTAGGTCTTTAACACGTCCAATACATTTACCACGAGCAAATGGGTTGGGCTTAAAGGGAACGTTCTCAGCACGAACACCCCGATTGGTTGCGAGAGCAAGGTTGGCACTAAGGTCATGAAAAAACGCAACCTCCGGGCTATGGAGAAAGTGTTAAAGCCACAGTGACAACTTCAGGTGCCCATGACGTGATGAGGAAGTCTCACACATTCAAGTTAAACCCATCTTTGCGGGATAACAGAAAGCGAGGAAGCGATCACAGAAAAAAAGACATTAATCAAACCGGACCAGCGAAAGAATGCGGACCTAGCGAAACAATAATTTTCAGATCGAAAACGCCACAGTCCAGTTAGTCACCATTTAGCGCAAGCAACCTCGGTCATTAAAAACCCAATAGAGGTGGAAATTAAGCCCATTCACGAAAGCTGATCCTTTGGGTAAGTTGAACAAAATCTACACGTATAATGAGAACTTTTCAAACGTACCACAGTGACATCTTCCGAGAAAAGTAGTATTCGTAGACTGACAAACACATCAAGGCAAATGGCACAAATAAATGGAAACATTGCGGGATATCTTCAGCCTATTTTCAAGCTCCAACAGCAAAAAGATCACTAACAAGAGAGGTGAAGCACAAATTCGTCGACAAATCAAAGAACACGTGAAAACAACTTCGGAATCCGCAATTACCCTTCTAACGTTAGTAACGGAGAGCCGTAAATGCAAATTAAAACTTTTAGTGTACACTAAGAAATAAGTAAAACCAAGTTGCACGCGACCTCGTCAGCAAATGAGACATAGTGAAAAAATATATAATTGTGAAAATAACTTTACATCGATTTAAATAATATTGTCCAAAGATGGTAAAAGCAGTACACATAAAAAATGAACAGTAGCATTATATTAGTGTGAGTCGCAGAAAGATCTAAAAGAGAGATAACGACACATTTACCGGAGATTCTACATCAGACAGAATACGCAAAACAAATCAAATTTAGACATACCAATTAACGACTGCGATCTTGATCCAGCTTTGAAACACTAAAGAGTTGGAAATGCATGCAATGAGAGTTCGTGGATTTTAAATCGGATGGGAAGTAACGCCACCTACTCAAAGGTACGGCCACGCATAAAGGAAGCCGAAGCCGGCCGTTGATCCAGAACGTGGATAGGGAGTGGAGGGAGGGCTATTTGAAGGTTCCTTTCGAAGGGAACTTGAGGGCCAACATCGTCATCAGCGAATGATGCTGTTGATGATTGCGAGGAAGTAGACTCGTTTGCAATGCTTTCACTGCCACCATCAGTACTAATAGTTGCAGTGTCAGACGAATCAGTATAGATGTAATTCGATAAATCCAAAGGTGTCAATTTAACGTAGCAATTGTTGCATGAAATTTTAGTTACCAAGCCCGCCCGAAAATTTTCAATCAAGTGTCGACGAAGTTTGAAGTAGACGCTGTGACGCGATCCATGTTTGTGGTTAAGGAAGCCTTGGCGGGATAACCGAATGGACCGACGGTAAAACATATCTCGCTCACGTTTTCGTTTCTTATTATGATAAACTTTGGTTTTGTAACCAGAAATTTGAAGGTCTTTCTTTGATTTTTCACCGACCTTTAGGTCAGTTGATTGTCCACATCGGAGATCGACTCCAGCAAGGAACTGACACTTTTTTTGTTGAAGTTCGTAATTTACAACGTCACTTAAGAATAAATTACGGGACAAAACTTACTCATTATTCAGTAGAACAACACATGTTCGAATCCCAAACTCATTGTTCGGAGCGACCATTTCAGAAAACGCACAATACTGCCTAAATTTAAACAAAATTGTCCGCACCTATATAAGTTCACCCAAAACACAAAGGTAGTAGGAATAAAGGCTGTGAAAACACCTCTACTCAAGCAGGTTCGGGGGCATTTTGAATAAATCTACGCATTGCTAAGTTTATTTCGTTTGCAAATTAGCCACATCTGACGTACGTGCAAGGTTTTTGTAAATTAACCACAAAACAAATGCTAAAACACTTGATTTTTGTTTTTAAAGACATTAAGTGCGTCATTTCCGAAAAATTGATCTCCTGACAAGTAAGTTGTCCTGACATAGGTCCCTCGCAAGCAAAATTTTAAAAATATTACTGTGATCACGATTTCATCGTCCAACGAACGGTAGGCTTAGTGTTTTTCAGCATTTAATATGTGATAGATAGCGCACCTATTTTAGGTCTAATATTTAGAAACCTACACAACTAAAATCGTAGCTGTTTTGTTTAACGAAAAAATTTAAAAAAAACCTATCACTAAGTGCACTAAATTCGTTAAATCACAATTGTTTTATCAAGCCACGTTTTTTTAAGAACTATTGGCTCTGCCAGTTAAAGTGGTATTCTTGGTGTGTTCTGGCTACTTTTTGCGGTTCATGAATTTCAACTGTTATTAAATGTTCGCAGACTCCACGCGTTCGCGTTCCGCCAACGAGTGTGCCAATGGAACTCAACGGAATGCTATATCATTCCCAATCCCTGCACTTTCGCATGAAGACACTGCTATATACTCCCTTGATGATTTCGAAAGCTTTCAAGAACCACTGGGATACATAAGCAATGGCAGTGGAAATCTCAGAAGTGATGAGTATCCGACGTATCAAATTATAGACCCGGAAAGCTGTCATGTTTTGAGAGAAATAGTGTACTTGAATGCTGTTCCTCAGGAAATTCCATCAAACGACTTGGGCAAAGGTGCCTGGCTTGCAGATTTGGAATCTGCTGAGATCAACGGCGTTGGCAATACGGACGTTGGATTTGTTTCACAAACAGCACCTGGCGGCTCCATTTCCCTTCCCGAAACTGCAGTCGTCTTGCACTGTCGGGAATGTGGTGAGTCTGCCAACTGTGAATGCCAATTGTATTTGCACAAGATACTTCAACATACATCGTTTGATTCGTTAGCCGAACTCAAATGTCAGATTTGCGGCAAGACGTGCTCAAGAATATCTGCATTCAAAAGTCATTTATCGCTCCATTTACTTCGAAATGATCAAGTTTGTTCCCATTGTCAAACACAAATCTCATGTCCGATGTCTGCCCGGGACACCGAGGAACAGGTCATTCCAATGCCGTCAAATCAGTACCGATGTCGGCTTTGTGGAATTAATAATTCTTCTTTAACTCAACTTCGTATACACTATAAACACAATCATCCTAAGAGGCAGGCGGATAACTCGAAACCTTTATCTACCTCTCAAACGCATGAATCGCCGGAACCATCCAGTTCTCAACTCCGTGGACGCAACTGTAAGGTCAAGGCGTCAACATTTATAAGGGAGATAGCTGCAGCTTCAAAGCACAAAAAGCGTCACGCGCCTCCTACTTCAGATCCCGTGCCTTCGCCTCAGATTGAGCACGTCGACTACTCCCAGCATGTGAAGAAGATTTTTGTATCCAAAAAGAAGAAGCTCTTTCGTTGTGAAATTTGTAAGAAGAAGCTTTCTTCAATGAACATAGCCAAAGCGCATGTGTTGACACACTTTGGAGTGAAGCCATTCTCCTGTCCGATTTGTTCCAAATCCTTCACGCAAAAAGGCTCAGTGGACACTCATATGGCCATCCACAACGCGGCGAAACAGCTTTCGTGTCCTTTTTGTCAAAAGAAATTCACATTCAAGCAAAACCTTGATGTTCATCTTTCAAAGTATCATAACAAGCTGGCCAAACCGGTAATTAATGTTCAACAAAACCGAGAATTGCATTCCTTCATCGTGGCTTATGGATACCTATCATGCTCCATACTCTCCTTGTTCTACCTCTTCTTATCCATGTTTACTGGCTACATGGCCAAACGGCATGCCTGTCGCTTTTGCTTCTTAACATTTTCCAGTCTTTCCTTGCATTGCTCACACGAACTCTTGCATATAAAAAGGCGGAAATTCTCAAAGTTATATGTTATGGGACTCAAAAAGCAATTGGTTCGTCCACTTGTTCGAAAGACTGTAGGCAAATCTAAGAGTGATCTCAACTTTACCCATCTCTTGGAGTCTGATTCTGAAGAGGTGCTGAGACCCTACTCAGAAAAGCCAACCCGTCATTGCGCATTCTGTAATTTCAGATCCCTCAGTAGAGTGGCCTTATCTTGTCACAGAAGAGACCATCGTTGTGTTCGCAAACGTCATCTACATAAGTTGAATGCTATCGGGCAGTTGCTCAACACTTCGCAGCCTTGCTCCTGCTGTCCTTGGTGCTCGAAACTCTTAGTATCTGCACGTAGCGCCAAATTGCATTTCGTGACCCATTTCATGGCGGATGCTTTTGTTTGCGAGAAATGCGATCGTCGCTTCGTCAATGGTACCCTGTGCAGACGGCACATACGATTGAAGCACGGTTCAAGAAAATTGAAAATGCGCGTAATTCTCCGCTACGACCTACCCCTCAGTCTGCAGCGTCGAATCAGTCTAAAACCGGTACCTCCAACTGCGCCTTCAATCGATCCAGTCGATGCATCCAACATTCCAGTAGAGATAATTCAACTCACAGAAGCTCATCAAATTCCACCCACTACCTTCACTGAGCAGTTGAGTCAGGAAGTCGTTTGGTTAACTGAGCCAGACTCCCATATTCCTGAGGTGCCCCAGTCCTCCGTAATCATCGTGCCCCCGGATCCGGGTCAAGAACAACTGACAGATACGCAGATTCTTCCAGTTGACCAATCATTTGTTCTGGGACAGGGCTTCCAGCCAGGAGATATGTTCCTTCTCCCCCAGGGTTCGACTGTCGACAATCTGGACAATTACGATCAGGGCGTATTCTACGGCGATCAGGTCAATTTTGCTGATGCACCGACCTTCGAGACAGACTACCAGCCCATGGCTGATTTTGTCCAGGAAGCCAACTCAGCGTTAGATTTCAACACTGAAGTGACAATAGCAACGGAACCTCCTCCTCCTGCCCCACCTCCGCTGCCCCCTTCGCCACCACAATTAGCACAGGAGAATCTAGATCAACAAACAGGCCTCGCAGACTTTTTCGGCTGTTGTCAATGCACGGCGCGGTTTGATAACAGCATAGCTCTCTCTAATCATGTCATTTCTCACGGCACATCCACACGATACAGCGTCTGTTTGGCATGTGGGACAAGTCGGCTGGACACGGGAGATGCCACTCCATGCAGTGCGTGCGGCCAAAATGCCTTCCATCGGATAGACGCGCTGTTGGACGATGCGATGGCTGGTTGTGCGCGGTTTTACTGCACTCACTGCAATTTGGTCTTCACAGAGATTGATCAGTTGGAGGCGCATGTGGCCGAGTTGGCTACGGCGACTGTCTACCAGCACCAACCGGTGGTGGAGGAGGTAGTAACTGTGGAGTCTGTCCAACCGTCGCCTTGTAACAGGCGACCTGTGCAACCAAAGAAGGCGCATTTCGAGTTGCCGGCAGAAGAAGTGCAAAAGATCATACAGAGCCAACCCACGGCTGAATCGAGTCTCTCTGAGAGGCTGTTGTACGAGGTGTGATACTTCTCCTCCCTCCTACTTTGCCGATTTTTTTCTAATTAGGTGGTAGAAGTAAGGTTTAAATCTTATCCATACTTGTAATCCACAGTAATCACTTTGGAATCACATATTCAGTAAAATGTTTGCGTGATCCTCTCTTCCCAGGCGGCATGTGAACGAGATTCGAGGAGTTATCCAATGGGAAGCCGAAGATTGGTGGGTGGTCCATCCACTTCTTCGAAGGAACGACCTCATGTCTGTACAGTCTGCTCTTATCGCTTTCAACGCAGCTCTGACTTGCATAGGCACATGTTCCTGCACACAGGAGTTCGTCCATACAGCTGCAAGTTCTGCAACCGTCGATTCATTCTGCCCCGGCGTTTACTGGCCCATGCAACTCGTTTGCATGGCTCTGAAGGAGCGGCCTGGGCCACCGCCTTCCTCTCTGGCCGACCACGATCTCGCCGTTTCCTCTCCTCCACCTCCACCACTGCTGCTCCCCTCACCTGCCATTTATGTGGTGCTGTTTGCAGCAGTACTGGAAGTCTCCACTCTCACATGCGTATTCACACCGGTACCAAGACTTACGCCTGTTCGAATTGCTCCCTCTCCTTCCGCACCCCCATCCAGCGCAAGCGCCACCTCCGTGTGTGTCAGAAACGCCCCACCGAGCCATCCACAGACCTTGACGTTGCACCGGCCGAGCCGTCGTCTTTTGATCTCACTCCCTACCTTATCAATTTACCCCAACCCAGTGGATTTAAGGACCTTCTCACTTCTGATATTCCACCTGCCCCTCCTCTTCTCCCTCCTCGAACTCCTACCTTGTCTCAGAAATACGTCAAACTAGACGACAAAGCGACAACTTCTTCCAGCTACATCAGTCTCTGGCAGTGTAAACACTGCCTGGAGAGCTTCACAACCAATAAGGCTTTCGCAAGTCATCATTGTACCACACAGACAACGTTTACACGCACTCTACACCAATTGGAAAGGGAGAGCACCTTGGAGGGTTCTGGTGGGACTCGCCGCGGTCCCTACTCCTGTTCCGTCTGCACTAAGGTGTTCACCCGACCCACAGATCTGAGGCGTCATGAACGAGTGCATTCACACGAGCGACCCTTTTCATGTGAGGTGTGTGGTGCGCGGTTCTCGCAGAGCGGTAGTCTACGGATCCATCGACGCATACACGAGGAGTCGGGGCGGCGGTACAAATGCCGAGTCTGTGGGGTCGCCTTCTTTATGCGTAGCAACATGCTTCGTCATATGGCTCGGGTGCATGGACACTCGACTAGAGGTGGTGGTACAGCAATAGCCCCCTAGAGCAATTTGTTTTTTTCTGTTTTATTTTTTTACACGTGTTGTTTCGTGACTTGAATAATTTGGAGCAGTAGTAACTTGTTCTTGCCTTTAAATGGTGTGGCAAGTGCTACTGAAATGGTTGTAAGTAGTTTAGATAAATTGTGGGATTTTTTGTTACATTGACCAAGGGTGAATGGAAGTTGACAGGTTGTAAGAAACTGGGTCGGAATTCTTGTGGCCGCTTGTGTTATGTCACGAGGGTGGGCGTCTCTCACGGCTTGACTGAAGTACTAAAATCTGGCTGAGAGGTCAGTTACCTGTCATTTAGTTTCAAATTCAGTAACAGCCTTTCTTTGGAGTGAGACCAGCTGGGTTATTCTGGAAGGTTTTTGGTCCTGCTAGTTAGAATTCATATGCTGACAGAAACATTGGGCAGTATGGTTTCGTTGAACGAAATCTTTAAGAAATCTGACGTGGGAAGTGCTTCAGCAATTGTCTTTGGTTTGTTCCTAGCCATAAAGTGTCCCTAATTGCTGGCGTTGAGTGGAATAAGGCGTCGTAAAACTCTTGTTCATTAGCAACGAACTGGGACTGTGCAGAAAGACTGGAGTTGATCCGACTCGATTAAGTATACGTTGGCAACCGCTCTCAGCGTTGCGGTGGGTCGAGGTCTTCTAATCCATGCTTGATTGTACCTATCCATCAACTTTATTCTTTTCTCTTAGTTTCCAAATCTCTTTTTCTTTCTCTGCCAGAGAAGGCAGCAAAGGGGTAGAGGGGAAAAGTGTTGATACGTAATCTTCCCCCACCCGCTCTTGAGGTGATATCAGCATCCCAAATCTACTCGCACCGGGAGGGAGGGGAAATTGCTTTCCAGCCCCTATTTTTTGTCACGCAAAGGCGAGTTTTGCAGTGCAATGTGTAATGTTATGGTTATTGCCTTAACGGACTTAGCGCCATTCAAACGCCATCTACAAATTTATTTTGAATCACACCCTGACAAAATTTTATTCCCTATCGCCTTCAGGTGTCTGTTTATTTTCTCCTGTCACTGGAGGCTGTAGCCACTTTCGGAGCCTCATGAATAAGTCATTTGAAACAAAACATAGGTTGAAATATCACGTTTAGCATTCATTTCTTCGTCTCGAAAGTCCTCGAGAAGAATGGTGGGTTGTAAGATGTGGATAAATGGTAGTCGTGATGCGACTAATTACTTGACCATCTTCCTCATTCTCTCTCACTTAGGCAATGTGTGAAGTCTATGATTAGACTTGAAAAGACGTCTGTAAGTCATACGATGTGATGGTCGGCTGGTGAAAGAAAGGAAGGGAGAGAACAGGTTGCAAAACCTTGGATCTACAATTCACCGTAGGCGCATCGAGCAAAATCCAATGGTACACATCTACAACTGTTGATAATAACCGAAAACACCACCACATTTTTGCGCCGGGTGTCTCTTTTTATGTGAAATTGATGGCAAAAGTCCTTTGAAGATGCGGTAGTTAATTTTGCCGGGAAGGGGCCAGATCACCTCCAGATAAAATGTGACACTCAGAGTGCGACTCATTACATTCGCATGATCAATTGTTAAAAAAGAGAGTTTAACTTTCTCAGTTGTCTTAAATAAGCTTTTTCAACACAACTCACACGCGACTTACTTTCTGCACGCGAGCTTATAAAACGATCGTCTTAGGCTCACTCACAAGTATATATTTACATAAGCCTGACCGTTAGTTTATGGTTAGGCAGCCAGGTTGTTACGCTGACCATGAGCCTATGGGCTAAGACTTACAACGATGACAAGTTAATAAAGACTGTAGATGGTGAGAAGAAAGCAGAAACCAATAACGAATTGT
Organism: Taenia solium; assembly: GCA_001870725.1. NCBI lineage: Eukaryota > Metazoa > Platyhelminthes > Cestoda > Cyclophyllidea > Taeniidae > Taenia > Taenia solium. The sequence goes on along the minus strand of MIEF01005794.1, from coordinate 195,417 downwards.
AAATAATGCTTAAAGCCACACTACTGGTCTGAGGTATCGTCATTGCATCCCCCCTTCATGAAAACACTGGCAACCCAGACGCTGTTTGTGAGTATCAGCATGTGTTAAGACTAATCAAGCACTAATATATAGGGAACGTGGTTCACTTTTATCAACCGAGCATTCATAAACTTCACTCCTATTCGCCACTACCACTAAAATTGGTACACCAGATATTTGTTTTTTCGTCTTCCTTGGGGCAAACATTCTAGATAAAATTTCGAAGCACTTAACGGGCATACAATCGAAATCTCTCGAACCAAAAATGCGATGTGATCTTAAGCGTTTGATGTTTTACCACGTAAATTGGGTAACAGCGTTGTCCTTGATAGGCGTCACCTACTCAAATAATGCTTTATCTTCTATAATCATGGTGCGTAAGGCTGAAATCACTGGAAAGGTAAGAAGTTCAGAAGAATTCTACCCAAATTAGTCAACGATTGTGAGGACGGGCTGAACTATGGTGGGAGACAAGGGAGTTTTATTGTTGCCACTTATTGAAAATATATCTCTTGTTGCAATCTTCATTACAGTACATCGTAGTTCCCACTCTGAATAGCTCGTTTTTATATGTCAGTTTGCCGCCAGAAGCAAAACAACTAATTCTGACCACCTCTGTCCCTACACAAGATTTTCATCCCAACTCGCTAAAGTCAAGGTATGGCGGAGATGCATTGGAAGTTTGAAGAAGTTTAATCGAGAAGTACAAGGAGTGAAGGTGAGGCACTGCCACTCCCCTTACCCACCATCCTAAAATTTATGTCAGCCTAGGTCAAATTCTGTGGCACTATAAGGCATTCCACCCGTAGGCATACCATACTTGACAAAATTGAAAAAGGATTTTTTGTGCTCACCTGCTTGCTGTATTAGATGAATGGATTTCAGCTATAATTGCCAAAATTTTTAGTAAGTAAATAAATCAGTCTGCAGTCTACCACACGCACGGAGGAAGCAGGCAATGACTTGGGGATGAAGTGGAGAGTGCCTTAGAAGCGGGTTCCATTGCGAAAACTGTTTTTCCTCATAGCTTAGTCAGCAAACAGTCTAAACCTGCATTTTATGAGTCTAAATAGGGCAAAACAACAAATTCGCGGTCTTTGAAGCTAATTGTTATCGAATAATGAATCCGTGGCAATGTGATACTCTCACTTGAGTTCCACAATTCTTCCTTCTCGGATGACTTAGTTGTGAAACAATTGTCGCATCACTCACATCAAATACACCTGAACTTTGATCTTGACACGACAGAACAGCGTAGTTCGGCGTTCTAGCTAGCATCGAATTGTTCAGACCATTAAATTCAAAGCAACAGATCAAGGTTTATCTCCTTCAAGTTAAGAGCGGTTCATGAAGTAGACAAGCTGGGATCCTTTTTGTCGGGGTAAAAGCTATTCTTCATGCTCGAAGGTTCAAAGCCAACAAAGGGGAAATGCAGAGGAGTGGAAATACATAGCTTTTGTGTACAATATTCTGCCACAATTACAACCTTAACACAGAGTTGAAGTAAGTTCTGAAATCCTTCCACATAGAAGTATCTACCAATTTAGCTAAACTCTCTCACAATAGCCTACATTCGCAAGTTACACGTGCTCCGGCACTCCTACCTAATTCGAAGTGATATGCTCCATTCTAGTCTCACAGCATGCATTCCTTTGATGTAGAGGAACCTGATCCACCCTGCCCAAACACACTTGGTACTTGCCGCGTGCTAACTCCCTGTATTCGTGAATATTCGCGCTGTTGTTGTAGTGTGATTTACTGCATTGTGTTGCGAGATGGAGGGTAGTATCCGTCGTTCTCACAGGCAGGATCACTTCCTGTGTAATTTTCCACATGCCAACTTGTATCCTAACCAGGCGTCCTAAATCAAGTAGACGAACACAGAACTCAAGCCTTTGCTGCAGGGAGATCGCTGCTGACTGATGTAAGAGAAATTGACTTTAAAACATTTTCACCTATCAGCATTCCTTTATCCTGCCTGAAGGCTGTGTGGATGAAAAGCATTGACCGTGTCCTCAATCCGTTTTCCGCATGCGTCCGCTAGTAGTGAGGCTTATCGGGCATCTAGATTAAGGTCAAGGTCACGTGCACCAACCATGAGCGGATCCGCCACCTTCTACTGCGCTTACTACCGCTGCAGTTTGCGAGAAGTTAGAAATCGCTCCTTCATTTTTATATTCCCTAAATATGTGTCCCTCAAAGGGAAGAAAGGAACCGCTTCTAATACTGGCTGTAACCCAGGCTCAGATAGTTTGTCAGGTACTTGTTGAATAAGCAACTTCGGCTGGTCAACTTTACTTGCTTGCTTGATCCATCTTCGTCGGAATCACAGTCACTTTTTTTGCAATTTTCTTTCGCGAATTGCCCAAATTTTCATTCAGCCTCTTTAAGTAAACTCAATTTCGTGAAGTGTTCAAGTGGATGCAACAGAAGGACAGTGAATAAAACCAGCACCGCATACGCATGATCTGAACCGATTTACCATCTGCAAAGACAATGAATCAACAGTAGGCCAGCTGTTATCATCGCCTTCACTACTTATTAACGGATCAAAAGGCGCCGCAAAGACCACGTATTTTAGCTTTTCTAAAAATAACTAAGATATTGGTAGGAAGGACTTGAAGTAGAAAGGTCCTTTCGTGGTTGGAATTTTACGATCTTAGATAAGGCAATTAAGGGAGTCTGACTGTGGGAACGACGAACATGGCACAACACAACAACATCGAAATTAGAACTAGTTGAGAATTCGGAGAGTTAAAACACATCGAGGAATACCGTATCAAGTTTTGTCCAACTATGCTTAGGCAAGGTAGGTCTAAGTTCTTTGCACCATATCAATGGATGTAGCAAGACCAGAGCGGAGCGGGAAGGAGTGCCAGTGATCGTGTAGGTTGCGAAAGCAGGCTACTGTGGGGCAGTTCAGTCCATTTGAAAGGATTTTTGGGCTAAGTCAAATGCAAAGCCAAGTTTGTGGATGAACCAAAATGCTGTATCCAGGGAGAATGTGCTTTCCGCTCAACAAATTTCCTTCTCTTTCTTCATAATCTCTAGTTGAGTCGAAGTGACGGAAAACAAAGTCCCTGGAACTCTTTCTCTATCTTTTTCCTTTCTGCTTCGAATCACGCAAATGAAGTATGTCAATCATTATGATCAGCATTTTGAGGCAGTGATCTTGCTTGTGCAGGGAGAGCATGCATTCATTTTTTGTATGGGTTCTACATTTGATCGTCAATCAATTATATGCCCAAGAGTATTTGGGCAAAACCCCACGTCCTGCGTGTGCAATTGTTTTCCTTCATTTCTTCTCTCCCTCCACCCTTCTCCCTTAGCCCTCCCTCTTTATTTTCCAACTGTCACTTAAGAAAATGTCCCCTTACAAAAATAGCTTTTTTCCGACTCCTTGAGCCTGGAGAGTTGGTGGGACTATAATAAAGGCCTTACGATCAAGATAGGAATCCAAGTTTTGCTTGAAACGAGCAAAGATGTTGCCTAGATTTACAGTAAATTTTGAGGCAGATGCTTACCGAAAAGTGTTCGTTTATTATTTGCCATTTTAAAATCTAAAAGCGAAATAAGCGGTTATCTCCTAGAACACTTGTAAATATTCAAGCGGAGGTAGGTGAAGAATCCGTGAACTCTAGATCAATGTGATTTTCGCGATTTCTGCTATAAAACAAACTGCCACTTTTGATCCATTACCAAAAAAAAACGCGTCTAGACTAGAGGCAATTGATAATTGAACTTAAACAGAGTTAAGAATGCAATGGCTCACGAAATGTGAGTCCCTTCAAAAATTTAACACAGTAGACTACCTATGAAAAAAATGCTTCTCAAGAGGGTGAAGGTCGCTCATTTGCACTAAGAATTTTAAAACAATTAATCATACCTGACTGGATGGAACAGACTATTCGCCTCACCAAACCCGAGCCAGTAGGCTAACCATTTTCTGCCCTATTTTAGCAAAAATGGGCTGGTAATTTGCAATCGTCCCGTTGTGTAATTAGGTTTATTTCATCACTTGGAAGAAAACAACTTCTTTTTATGCTCTTCGACATGCGATCTACTTGGGAAAAAACCTCGAAACCGATTCATTTATAATTTATTTATTTTGAATAAGTGGCGGATTGCATAACGCAAACAAATGGAACTTGGGTGTGAAACGAAATGTTGGAAATTTGGAAGGTGTAAACAACCGCGCTGTTACTTTCAAATACCCCCCGCGTCCATCTTTCCTAGGTCAAATTCATACGCCAGTTCATTTAAATGAAGAGTCAAGATACATTTTGGAAGAGATGTATGAAAATCTGGACAGAATGTGGTGGTTTAAAATCAGATATGGAAGTTTGATCTCTGACAATTTATTTCATGCCAAAGACGGGGATAAATGAAGAATTATTATTACGATGGTGTTTACAAAGCCAGATAACGGAATAACGTCCCTCTAATAGGGTATTTCGAAAGTACTCAATTACACCTGTGCAGTTTGCAGACGCCATGGGGGAATTAAGTGGATCCATTTGGGGCGGGAGTTAATTGCGATTAATATGTTGCCATGGATTTGACAGTGTAATCAATACATAGTTATGAATAAGGTTCTAGGAGATTCTTCAACGTGTCCGTACCCTTACCTAGGGCAGCCTTGCTGTTGTCGTGAAAAGTTTGCCTTTAAATGGATTCGAGCTATCTTGTGCGTACAGGAGGCATTTTATTTTTAAGGTGCAATAAATAGTGATTTTTGGGACCAAATGTGTGCTATTTAGAGTTTCATAGGTCAGCGGTAAAGCGCAAGCATGCACTTACGCACACAATTTCACATTCATAAAATCCACTTTATTTCACACGGCAAGTGACTCTGGTGGGGCTCTCACTCATTCGCTCACTCCCGCTCCCTGACTCTCTCTCTCCCTCACTCACTCTCGCTCTCCCTCTCTCTCTCTCTCTCTCTCTCTCTCTCTCTCTCGTTGTGCCTAATTTGATTAATTTGCATTTTGCGTGTCCGATTTAGTGAAGTGCTCTCACTGCGGTAGCCGAATTCTGGACACCTCCGGCGCGGGGGAAAACAGAGTCACGTTGAGGGAATGACAATGAGAATGTAGAGTTTCCAGAGACCTGTCGACATGTCAACCTACTCGTGTCTGCCTGCTGACTTGCTTGTCCCTCCCACGGATTGTTAATTCGCTCCTGAGATGGATAGATAGTCAGTGCTGCATCATTTACCATACCCTTAATCATATTTTTTGGCTAAAATAAAAATTGGCTGAAAACTAGCCTAATTTGAGAGAATGCAACATACCATTTCAAGCGTCACATATATGTGACGGAATGCCCTGCTTGTACAATATCGTGGTGCAAAAAGGGCAGTTAATTTTGAAGTAACGAACCTGTTTGTAGAAAACTCTCGGTGCAATAAAAAACAAAATTTTTGGCTTTATAAGCAGCAAAAGTAGAGGTTGAATCGGCCAATTTGGCAATACGCAAGTGTTAGACTGATGTGGTCAGACCTCTTCTAGTTTTCTGGCGGAATGTGATAAAATGTTGACTTAGAGGTGCACAAAATTTGACTGGGTCATAGGTAAGGCAATCAATTCGAGTCTAAAGTGGGTACCTTTGGCAGGAAATATAAAGACCTTGTCATCATCAGCATCATTATCATCAGGTTGCCATAAGCTTTTCAAGTAACTTTATAACATTGGAGGACTTCCAAATGCTCTCTCAGCGGCAGCATACATCAGGTGAGGAATGGAGGTGAAAGAAAACGCGATTTGCTTTACGTTCCCTCTTCCCTTACCTGGACTACCCTCAGAGGTCAGTGATTGTTGAAGTTGATTAGTTCATTACAAAGAGAGCTTTCCTCCTCACGATGTAAAGCCGATCCACATTGACAGTGAATCCTTATTACTTTTTGTTTTTTCAAAAACTTTAAGTTTGTTCTATAATAGGAGACTGACAGGTGACTTCATTTCCAGGCTATCATACCGCTCTTGACACAGCAGGAATCGGGGTTACTTCAATGCACGAGCTGAGGATGAAAAAACAAAAGTAACTTATTCTCAATTACTAGTATACATTTCCAATTAAATTGTTTTAAGCGATTAAAGATGATCTCAGGCTGTTTTAGAGACTTACTTTTTTGTAAGGCTAAAGTGACTTGACAGGTGAATCAGTGAAAGACGTAAACAAATTAACAGGGCTTTTAGACAGCGAGGGAAGTGGTTGACTAGCAAAAGCCTGCTGTCTGAGTATTATAAATAATTTTGGCTAAAAGTTGGTTCTTGCAATTTTCTCCCTCCTACGTGCAAGAATTTACAAGGGAGGTTCGCGTGAAACCCCTCCAATTGGACCAGCAAGTCCGTCTGTTTACCCTGTCCCACTTTTCTGTGAAGATGGTGGTGTACTTTTCAGCACCAGGTTTGTGTATTTTGACTGAAGATGGGCTTTTAATATTTGATAGGCGCAGATTCTCCCATCACCAATCTCACATTAATATTTACACTCATTAATGAAACTACGTACTACTAATAAATCCACAAATTAGTATTCATGGGGTCAAATCACTTTTTCTGCCTTGTTGATTTTTTTTAAAACTGAATGGTTGCAGGAGGGATGCGTGAAATGATCACCTTCAAAATCAGGTATGAACACGGATCGCGAGTGAGTTGATGACAGCTAGAGCATGCCAAAGTGATTTTGACAGTCCCCGTTTAAGAGGCTGGTTTGAAGACGATGAATATACTACTTAATTTGTGCGGAACTGTGTCCAAGTCATGTTTGAATAGGAAGAGAGTCACAATGTTAGAACGAAATGCGTATTGCTGAGGTCCAGAAGATCTGAAGGTGGCGGAGGGATGGGAGAGGCCTACTGGCATGGACCAAAGGCCGGACTGCGAGGTGTAGGCGTAAAGGCGAGGCCTCAATTCTGGCGAAACTAAAATAAAGAGTTAAAAACTTGGCTAAAGTATTGCACAGCCCCCCTCGTCTTCCGTGTGTCGCCTTCAGGCACTTCCCATCTCGGTCAGTATAAATTAGTCGGTGATGTAAGGAGAAACTTTCACCCGCCAACAGTACCAGTTGTCTAACTTGCATGCAACTGAGGAGATGTCCAACTGCGGAGTTACTAATCTCTCCTGGCGATCCAATGGGGTCTGGAGCCTCGTCTACTATGGAAACTGCATTGATCATCTCGCATGCCAGGCTAAAAACGGGAGCCAACTAGCGAGGGATGGATTTTAATATCGTTCTGTAGAGACAAGCTTTGCATCTCTTCCTCGTTCCAACTCTGCTCCCACTTTAGCACTGCCTAGCCCCCTGGGTTCCATTCAGCTGGTAGAGCGGTGAAGAAGGCATCGTGTGCCTATTGTCCAGACGTAGACAGGTTCAAGCGCTTCAAGACTGATGTTGTCAAGGGCAGGCGTAGTTTCCAAGTCGCATATTGAGAATGGTCACAGGTAGCGGATGACTTTCTCCACCGACAATGGAGCATTCAAAGCCCTTTTCGAAGAAAAGACGTTTCAAAAGGCCTGAGGGGCTGCTCTCACCCTTTTCGAAGGCCATACCGAGCAGCATGAGCACAAAACCTAGCCTTAAACACCCGTGAAACCAAAACAATTTATTACAGCCTCCTTATCGAATATAAACTTTGTCGAATCCTCCACATCACCTCATTTCTGTGTTCATTTGTGGCTACGACCTGTCATTGTTTATAATCCCCGTTTTTATTCCCTCAATAGGCTGCCACGCCCGTGAAACCGCATCTTCATTTTGGGTCTGTTTGTTTGCCCAAATAACAGGCTTGAGGAGGAACTGAAACATGGACAGTGCTATTCCACCATCATTAAAAAAAAGGAATCCAACGAAAAGTCATTTTCTGTCGCAGTTTGTGTGTAACTATTCACCTGGCACATTCTACCCAAGCAGACAATGCAGGACTGTAATAATGCAAATTTGCGTCTTCTCCCTCTACCCCGTTTCTGCGCAGTAGCTTCTGAAGCAGAGCAAAGTAAAATGAAATGTTATTTCCCACATTTTCCGAGAAGTGGCAGCTAATTACTCCACCTCTGATTCTTCGGGCGATGTCCATGTTGGAGCCTTGCAGAGAAACTATTGTTATTACTACTACTGCACAATCTTACAGGCTTTTAAGTCTTTTATAAGTCATGGCAAAGGTGCGATGAATAATTCACTCTTCTGGTACGGTTAATAGGCGCAAAGATAGCGTATTTTTATCCCCTCTAAAAGGGCATAGGGAAAAGTGCCTAGTTGTGATAGCGTACCTTACTCAGTCCTATTCTTCTTCATGCGCTCTGGGAAAAAAAAACGTTTTTCTTACGCAGGATAAAAAAAGCATTCATCCATCCGAAATGGTGAGAAGGTGGAACACGAAGGGCTGATGGCATGGCTCAGAGGCCAGCCCGCCAGATTGGGGTGCAACAGTGGAGCATCAAAACAGTCCGTGTTGGTAATATTAACTATTTTTGAAGTAGAAAACACTTGCGAGGCTAGTTTATCCTTTGTTACTGAGGAGCTGCTATCTCATCATCAAAGCATTTACCTCGCAGCTTAGAAGTGCCAGCCTTTTTAAACACAGAGGGCCTTTTAAGTCTGGAAATAGAACTCCTAGTAATTACGTAAATCAGTGATAATTAGGGCGCTTATCCCATCATCTATCTTAGGTGTCAACAATGGGGTGGTCTCAATCAGGATTCGTGTACCGTGCAACCCCAACGAATTTACCATTACCCATAAATTTTTCCATTAAATCGAAAGAGAAGATTTAGTCCTAAGATTTCTTCCTAAGCAATTAGGTAGCCAAGGTTTTAATGTGTCAACACCGAGCCAAAACCATTACCCCGAGTACTGTAACTGTCAAACGAGGTCTAATGATACTCGTTTAAGACGCAGCTAGTCAACTCATCTGGTGGAAAAACTACACAAATAAACCTTAAGTAAGAGGAATAACCACTCCCATGGTAGAAAAAATGGTAAGCGTTTTTTGCTCTTCGTTCAAAGAAAGTCAGACTTATCATTTCGATTTGGGTAAAGGCGATATCCTAAGATTGAAAAATCCGAGGTTTTCTGGCTCTCTTCCATAGCTCAAACCAACCACTTGTCATATGAAATAGGTGCTTAAACAATGCAATCACTTTTGCACACAAAGGAATTGCAAATCTAAACGAATTACAATCGAACAGAAAGGCAGGACCAAGAGCCTTTAGAACAAACGCATGACCAACACTTGAAAAGCGTTTGGGTGTAGAATTCGGACCACAAATGGAGGCAAAATTGGGACGTGTTAAGAAGTAGCGAAAACTCATGTAGGTGAACTTTGAAATGTTCTAGTTTGACCTCAAAGAATAAACAAAATCACAACCAAAAACAAGCGATCACGGAGTCTGGTAAACATGAACAAAGAAACATATGTCTCCTCAGAATTGATAACGCGTTTTTAATGGTGTTTTTGTTGCATATTTCAGGAGGGTAAAATCCATTGTACATAAATTAATAATTTCATGCTTTTTCTTAACCGAAGTGCTACATAGAGATGTGTGGACAGGTAACGTTCGTAGAATTCCCCATGGCTAAGATTGGAAAACTAGATTCTAAGTACTTGTACTCTTGCGAACCCCTTCTATACTAAAATCTGAAAGTGCTTTTGAGCTCAACATCCCTAGAGGGCTAGCTGGCAACACAGAGCCGAGTGGACCAATCACCTTTAGCGACAGCTGCAAGACAGCCAATGAGTGAGTGCGAATATTCACTGGGAGTGCTGCCCACTTATCCCTCTTTCATGCGGGCACACAACTGTTGGCGTGTGGCAAGAAGCATGAAGTGGTACTTGATCCATCTCCAACTAATTTTTACTGCATCTCTCATGCAAGTTCCTCCCACCCACACATCCAATTTTGACTACGAAACTGTATCAACCTCGTCGACCAAATCACGAGGCAGGACATCACAGACTGCCCTGACGGAATGCCATCTGCAGGTTGAATGTACCGCTCCACAGTCCTCACATTTGACGTCGAATGATAGCGAGTCCCTGGGAATGGTCAGAAAGATCCGCATTCCAGTTCGGGCTGCAAGGGGTCCGCAAGGCCCCAGAGGCATTCGTGGACCTGTTGGGCCACCGGGACCCCCTGGATTCAGTCCTGAAATCAACGAAGATGTTGTCGCTAGTGAGTTTTTGCGACAAATGATTTCATGAAGTAGTGTGAAGGATTGCGAAATCGTTCCTACAATATCAAAGGAGAAATTCGAAAAACACAAGAAAGTTTGTTTAACTAAATGACTTGTAAGCTAGCTAATAATGCGTGTGACACGCAATTTTATTGTGTAAGGAGTCATTAAAAAGAAAGGTGAGGTAAATTTTGTGCTCATTATTGCTTGGAGAAGTGGAATTCACATTAGTGATTACACGATATTTATGATGAATTTGACTGGTTTTTAGGGATTAGCTATCCTTAGTATTGACAGGTCCTTCCTTAAACTTAGTAATCTCATCTAACCTGTGCTTTTTAAATGAATGTATTGCCAAAGTGTTTCTTTTAAAGGACTAATTTAACTAGCTTGTAAAAATACATTTTTTTTTCACATAAAGCATTGCGGATTACGATTATTTAAACAATGCACTCTGCTCTGATAATTTCTTTTAACTAATCACGTCGTACAAACCATATAACTGCCTCCGATTTGATTTGTATGTGCTTATAAGGAACACCAACGATGCTCTAAATATAGGCCTAGTTAGAGCTGATTGTGTGTTCAATTTATTATCATTATTAAGCACGCATTTAAATTACTCCAGTTGAGTTGGGTACTGCAAACAGAGAAGACATGGATTTTTATTCTCTGACCGCCTAGTAAGTCGAAAAATCGTCGAATTTTTGAGGTATTTCAAACCACTTTTCTAGCCTAGTTGATTCCGTACTCCACATTTTTAAAGGCAGAGGAAAAGTGAGGCCAATGAAAAACCATTGAACAGGCTGAAAGGCGCTAGAAAGGGAGCGCGATATTATCACCACTGATATTTACATACCACACAAAACTCGCGGCGTAGTACCCAAGTGAATGGGAACTACGTGACTTGAGCGCTAGGTGCCAAAAGGGTGGTGATGGAAGTGGCTTTTTGATTGGGTACAACCATTGCCAGATCACAAAATCGCATACAAAGACCAGACTGCTATCTGATACTTTAAATCATTTTTATCAGTCCAAAAGTTGTCTATCCATTGAGATTTGAATGCTTCAAAATCTGTACCGATTCACAGTTATTTATTCTGAACCACCTCGCACTCATTCTTGTAATGAATAGCTTTTTTAAAAATAACGTTTCCTATCTGTCTGTCCGCTTAACTACTACTGATGGGTTGAATGAATACGTATTTCTAGGCATTGACAGTAATTGCTATGTTTGTGGATGCTGTTAAGAGGACGAAAGAGAGGGAGCCATTTCACCTTAATAAACACAGAAAACAATTACGGAAAGCAGAAAAGTAAGAATAATAATGACTATTTAGAGGAAGTGCCACTATTTCCTCAGATAATGGGACATGATTAATGCGGATTCATTAAAGAAAGTATGCATTAAAAACAAAGAGAATCGTTATTTCTTTTTCTCTTGGAATTCACTTAAAAAGGTTATTAATGATACCCCGTAATTCAGACCCTTTTTAACAATCAGTTGCTATAATTATAGTCACCAACACAAAAGGTGATTAATGCTTAAGGACCCGATTGTTTTTCTTTAGGCCAGCATAAATTGTGGCAATTATTTTTAGTTGTAGATGATGGAAAATTTGTGAGATGAATACATTAAAATAGTGCTTTTATACTAATCAATTGGAATCAGGAGTGTGTGATTTGGAATATAAAACCAGAGTATTCGCACTTCAACTATACGAAACTAGATGTCAATAAGTACGAAATACATTTAAACCAAATTTTCTTGGTGCAAAGGCATGAAATTGAAGATGGGATAGGATTAACAACCCAGATAAAGCCCCGCTAATCAAACAAACTTACTAGTGAGAACCGTATCATTAGGAATAAATATTTGGGACTCCTGTATGTCGAGAAATTAACTTAACTTGCAATGTATTTTTTAAATGACATGACTCAACTTTTAAAATGTGTTATTTGCGTATGTGAGGCGCTTGGTAGACAAAAAACTTGAAGCATTTAACTCCAATTGGAAACAAAACAAGTGCAAATTTAAAAAATAGAGGCACTGTTTTCTTCACGCTTAAAATTGATTACAAACTACTGTTTGTTTCTGCCATGATTCCTTTTTGCTGTACCCACGCAAATTCTGTGGCTCGTAAAATCAAAAATACGTAACTACATTTTTACTTCAAATGAATAGTGTGTTTTATGTTTACAAAAAAGTTCTCTTCTGTTGGGTTTGTTTGCATGTGCTAAAGTTAAAAAATTTAAAGGCCGCATTTTGCTTCAAATATTACAGCGCCTTGCGTGAGATGTGCACTTTTAATAGCTTGCATAAATCGAAAAACCTAGCAAGATAACGCTTTACGTAGATGGATTTGTAAATTTGCAGAGCTAGTGAAGTAGGAAGGCTCTCCTTGGGCAAACTGATGTGAAGATCAATCGGTTGAAAAGGGGAGTAATTTGTCGATCAAAAGGATGAAGTTTGAAGTCGCACCCTGTTCAACTTTTCTTTGTTTGCACTTTTTTGATTCACTTGGTTTTGGCTTTGTGAGAACTTATTTAGGACTACTTTACGAGTAGGAATCTTGGAGTTATTAGCAAATATTTGATTACAACCCTCTTAAGAAGTTTTGCGTCAAATGATTTAAAAACCTTTTTGATATAACTATGGAAGGCTTTGCCTTGTTGTCTGCATTTTTATTTGTTTGTAATGACTTCTAATAATCATTTGCAGATTTCTCAAGGGACGTAACATTTTTTTTGCATGCTTGCTCCTTTTTTTCCTACAACGGGTCCCTCTCGATCGGCCAGACGCATTTCCCCTTATGGTATAAACAATTCGGGCGGATGAAACTTAAGATCATTTGACTAGGTTCAATTGCCAGCAACCTCCCAATGCTTTGTCTTTTAATGTCAAAGAATATTTAAAAAGGGCTTAGGTCTCGAGGTAAAGTAGTTGTACCTTGCAATAATAAATTTACATCTCTCAATGGACTTCTAGCAACCCAACTAGCATGAATAATTTCTTACCATTTCCAAGATAAAGGAGTCGTTTAAACATCTAATGCGCTTTGAACCAGGACGAAATTCTCAGGGATTTAAGATGTCCATTTGACGAAGCTAGACATTTCAATCAAATGTTCGCTTTATGTATTGCATCACGCAATGCTAGCTAAATTCAAATCCGACCGGCTGTCATGGAGGGAAGTGGAGGTGCCTGGGAGAGTGTCTCAAGCCTTTTACACGAAAACATTCTTTTTCCTTCCTCTTTTCACATCTGCTCTGCCATTTGGAAGTTGATTCGTTTTCTACCATGCAAAGCCTACTAACTTACTATTTGCCAATAAAATGGGAAGAATCCTATTTGCTTCATGTTCAAATCAATTAAGATGTTTATTATGGAGACATTTTGATGGATAGGTTTGTCTACTTTACTAAGACAGTGTTCTGAACGCAACTATGACAGGGTCCTCTTACCGAATGAGCATAAATTATAGAATCGAGAAGTATACACCCGCAAATACTAATTAAACTTGCCCCAATCTGCTTACCGCAGACACCGACTTGTAGGTGGTTCATTTTGCTGTCTTTTTAAACAACCAGTATGTCGGCGGGTTCGTGGGTTTTAAAGTGAGGTTCATTTGTTGATTTGCACACATCATTCTCCCTCCTCGCCTCATATCCACGCCCCATCTCCGTTCCCCCCTTTCCCCCTTCTCCTACGGTTCCCTCCGTCCTAGTGACTGCAACTGACACGTCTTCCGTCTTTCGCTTCAGACGGTCGGGTAAAAAGACGTGTGACCAGCCAGCGTCTGCCTAGCTACACACCTCCTGAGCGCCATTTCATAGTTTGGAAGTTGGAGGAGCAGAAGGACTATGAGGACATCCACATTCTGGAGCTGAGATTGGGTGCTCATGGCTTCAGTGATCGTCTAGCAAGTCTTGAGGATTTTGCTGGCACTTGTTCCATTGAAATGGTACGACCGAATGCAAGCGGTGCGCCGTACTGCTTTTCCCTCGAATCCATGCTGCCCGAATTAATCTCCACCTCAGTGGGCATCGTCATAGACTGGGACGCCATTGAAGGCACTACTGCGGATGAGATTTGGCGAGCATTTCAACATCGCTTAGTGGATGAGACCATTTTTCGACCCGTGGTTGCTGCCTATTCAGCACAATTTCGTTCAGCAGAGGCTTTTTCGGCATGGCAGAGGAATTTGCAGGACAACACTAGACGAAGGGATTCAGAGCGAAATGTCGGTTACACTCAGCGTCCACTTGACATCCAATTTACCCTCCTCCTTATCTCCGTCTGGCTTTGGATGAAGCCATTTTAAGACCTCTCAGCCCTATTCCATCTTTCTTTCATGTACATATCCCATGACAATCGGATTGACAGGCATGACATTGATCACTCCATAATCTGTACACAAATTTTACTTTCTTGCATTGTACACTCCTACTGAAGGCGGTAAAAGAGATGATAATATCTGGGTGGAAGATATGCGACAATAAATTATAGGTTACGATACCCGCCGACGTGAGATTCTCCGCTTGGTCTTGCAACTATAAAAGCACGACAACATGGCTTTGACATGGACTGAGACTAAATGCCTGTTTTTGAACAGAGCAGAGTCCACTCAACTCTGCTTACATGCCCTAAAGTGGAGTGGAAGATTGTCGCGCTCTCTTGAAGCCCTTTTTGATCAAATAGGGGCACGATTTCCAAGCTGGTTGTTGAAGAGACCTATCAAATAAAGCATGGAGAGGTTGCCTAGACGTGCTCTACTAAATGTGTTTGTGATAAAGCAGCAAAAGTGAAACCGACCGCTCATTCGCACTCATGCTGCCTTTAATTTTGGTGTAAAATTAAATAAGAGAACACAAAAATCGTCATTTGAGGCGCAGATTCCATGCCAATCGCACAATGATGCTGATGATGATGGGAGATCAAAGCAAATAATGCAGAACAGGCCGAATAGGGGCTTACCTCTCTCCCTCTCTCTCTCTCTCTCTCTCTCAGGCGAGATTTAAAACTTCATATGAGGAGTAGGGAGCACAAAGTTCGGTGGGTTAGAAACCCTCAATCCGTCCCCAGGGGAGGAGGGCACGATTTGAAGAGAGAGAGGGAGAGAGAGAGAAAAAAAGTGATCTATGCGTCGAAACTGCCCACTGGTGGCTTTACCGCCACACGGCTGTGTTGACACAGCTTTACTGATCCCCACGAGGCCATTTGTAACCTCCTCACTCCGTGTACACACACACGCGCACACACACTCACATTCACACTCTCATTCACATGCTTTCTCACGCAATGTGGCAGTTAATCTTGCCTGGGACTGCACAACGACAAGCAGGCAGAAAAGTTGGCGACCACGGCGTTGCCGTCTTCACCCGAGGAGTGCAGTCTCAGGCCTCGGAAATAAGTCCACTTTTTTTCTCCTCCGCAACACACAACACCCCACTGCAAGTGATGATAAATTTGCGCTAAAATGTTCTCACAAGCAACCTATTTTTGAATTCTTAAGAGTGTCTAAACTCTGTACAGAATAAAAGCTCTATTTGGAGGAATATTTTGGGGACGGGAATGTGAAAGGCGCCCCCTTAACGACCCCACCTTGCCTCCACTTGCCTTTGAAAGATGGCGTAGCTGTCTTACCGACCTTCGAGGAACTCTGGCACCGAAGAGGTGCATATTCAGCTATTTATTTACACAAACTTTGTAATTGGATACAATTTTGTCTCAAATTGGCATCTGTGAATGCGTATCTCTTCACTCCAACCGCAGTAAAGATGCCTCCGAGAGATAACTTCTTTTAACTCATGAATTTTATTTAAGCAAAGGATTCACTTTTGCTGCCTATCACTCTAAAACAACACAAAACGGTATGGATTAAAGCTTCTTTGAGCTATTTTTAAAATTACCTCGAAAATTTTGGCAGGTGGTTTGGGACCACGCACCGTCAGGTTGCCCAACCCCTATGCCAAAAGCCACCCAAACCCATGAGTACAAGTTCTCCCAACCCTCAAGACTACTTTACCAAGCTGAACACATTTTGAATGAAAAATAAACATTTTGCGTCATGACCAGGAGTGATGACGCGGCCCAGTGTGATGAAGGAGGTGGTGAGGCACCTTCAAGGTGGCCAGCCTCGGATAGCCTTCTTCACGGGTCTGCAGCCTAACATTGAAGAGATGCCACCGGGTCAACGCGCCATTATGTCGCATGTGGTGACCAATGTGGGTAGCGCGTACGACCCCGAGAAGGGTCAATTTTGCGCCCCTATTGATGGTGTCTACTCCTTCGTGGTTGCCATCTCCGCGCAGGGAAGGAAGCAGGTTAGACGCGCCCTCCTCTCATTAACAAGCGCTATTGTCTCTTTAAGTAATAAAAAAGTTTTATGCTGTTTTTTGCAGTTAGATTTAGTAAAGGTAACCGAATTAACATAACGTACGCATCGCGAAACTTTTTTTTTAGATTTTGTGTCAATTCACTCACGACACCAAGCTATCTTAGTTCAATCATGAAGTGAGCGGAGATGATTTTTATCGCTCACTTTGTCACTGAACTACTAAACTCGCAAAAATTAGTTGGGTTGTCTATTTGTAAGACAACTTTTTGCATTGAAATGCATTAATACTTTTTTTTGCACAGAACCCGATTCCAAGTTTATCCTGAATGGAGAAATGCGGTTGCGATGTTTGTGCTAAGAAGTAAAAGAGCAAGGATTGATGCAGAGGTTAAAAATAAAGCTTAAATTCAAACTTATTACATTTAGCTGTAGAGTGAGACAACTTTTGATTTATAATATGTAAATCCTCCCTTCCCACTATACATTTGTCCAGCTCTCCAGTAGGGCGTGAATATCATCATCACCCACCATTTTAGCAAATTCTGTGTTGTAAAGATCGCGATTTTAGACCATGGGAACTCAAAGTTCAATGATGCATCCCACTTTGCTTGGCTCACCGACTTGAATCTTCGCGAATTAATAATTACTAATTATAAATAAGTAGGGTGTTGCGCTTGTTTAGGCGGCTGTTCGACTGATGCACAACAACAACCACATTTTCGATGTGTGGAGTGACAGTGCTCCCTGGTCTACAGCCACAAATCAGGCGATTTTAATGATGAATAGGAATGACTGTGTCTGGCTACGACTCCGAGAGTCCGCTTTCTACCTCCATGGCTACATGTACTCCACGTTCGCGGGCCATCTACTGTTTGAATACAACGCTGGTCAGGACTAGCTGCACCCATCACCTTTCTCCATGCCCTTCTGCTCTCCCATCCACCCTCTGTATGCCATCCTTTGATTTGACTGTTAGATGTTAGCCCCTGACAGTCAGTCTAATTTGTTTAATATGTACGTAGCCCATGCATGTGTGAGTGACTTTATCCACGTGATCACTAAAGAATTGTACTTATTTGGGATTCTGTTTCCCAGTTAAACGAAAAGTGGGGTTACTTTTAATTTGTCTGTTTTAATTTTACGCCCCAAGTTGTTATTGAAATAGTGGGTTTTCAAGGTGGAAAGATAAAACCTTTTGGAATCAAGGATTCAGGGAAAGTCAGGGCTTTTGATTATGCGACATTCAGGAAGAAATGAAGTTCAAGGAGCGAAAAACCGGCGTACTAACTCTTTATTCACTCACACCTGGACCTTGGCTTAAAAAGCCTATTCAGTGGTGCAGAAATCTCCTGGACAGTCTTCCCTCTTCGATACTCATATGAATGGTTGCTCTACTGGATACAGTCGTCACTGACAGACGTCCGCCTAGTCGTCTTTGAAACGCATGTGTGCAGCCATTAGTGGAAGGCTTCATCCATGATCTTACGGAGTTAAGCACACACACTCACCAGAACTACCACCTGTGGGGCATTTTCATGAAGAATCTGTTGGTTGGAGTGGCCCAAGACAAGCACGTCGACTTTTAGTATTAGTGAGGAAACTGCTGTGCCCTTTCTACTTCCTGTGGTGCATCTGTGACACCACTTAAATTTAAACTTGGAAGATGTCAGTTGTCTGTATAGATCGAGATAACCTATTTAAGTTCAACTACTGCTATTTTGTACTTCACAAGTCTAAAACACCGATCTCTCTGTAAATGTGTCCCTAGGTTCATTCAGTTGGGAGATCGTAGAGTCAATTGAATGACAGTAGTCCGCGACTTCAAAGACAAAAAGGGAATTGTATTTTAATGCTTCGCCCACGGTTTTGGTTTCATAAAACACGTGAATTCTCAGTTTGAAAGGCCTAGCCTCACCAGTGACAGTGGTTCATGTTTTTTTTTGCAGACTTGTCCATTCGATTTCACATCTTTTTTCCATTAAAACGGGATGATTAGTTAGAGGAAGTCACCTTTTGGGTGGTGGATTGTTGCGTGGACGCATAAGAAATCGGGGTTATACAGGCTTGGAGGTCACCGCTCCCCGGGCGACAATGACATCCCCTCCAAGCAACATAACCTCCATCTTCCCTCTTCAGGGACGTCTTCGGCAAAAAGGCTACCCCCTTCTTCCATCCACTTCCACAGGTGCTTGCGAGACTATGCCACAAAGCTCTTTACATACGATCTGCCCTGGATCCCTTAAACTGATGCCTTCTAGGAAGAAGCTGGTTGCAGCCAAATGTGACCCCAACTCAGCCGACCTTAGCTGGCACAATCGGGTCAGGATAGGGGTGAATCAACTTATCTACCTCGCGAAGTCAGTTAGCGAAGGACTTTTTAGGGGCTGGCGGTGCACACCTGGGCTTCCGAAAGAGGGAAAGTAGTTTTTATTAACTCCAAATGATGAGATGCAACAGTTGGCAGTGGCAGGGAGACGGATGCCCTCCACAACGTCCTTTCAAGGGCACAACCAGGTGGAAGCCTTGACCAGACCGCGCACGTCGTGGCGCCAGTCTTATAGTCCTGGCTACCGCAGAGACTTACCTATCTAAGTCAGACCCACAGCCCGTATGACGCATGGCGGGAATCATAAGTCTTGGTACTCACTACGCACTTCTGGTCCTCCTCTTTAAGTTCTACAACCGTCTCTCTGTCCCAATGGGTCACCTTTGTGTCTAAGAAAGGTTGCATTGCTTCAGTGCCTCTGCAATCAGTGCTTCAGAGGACAGTTGACCACCGAGACACGAAAAGGACGTAAAATTGTGCAATTTTGGGCTACTCACTGCCTATAAATGTTAACCATGAACTTTTTGACAAGGTCACATTAAGTTTTAACCAAACAGATCAGTTTTTGGCAAAGTTTGATGGCATGACGGCTAGCAGGGACTGATTAGGGGCGTGGATCAGAAAAACAATAAATGTAGATGTGCTGTGACGCTCTAAGTCTTCCGTGAAGTCGACTTAAATGCATTATGGGCGTTGAGAGGGGTTAAGAACCTACTGACACGGCTCAGAGGTCATGCAGGAGAATCTATTGGGTTTCATCTTGCAGGTGCTGGAGGCCCCGTGACTGTTCATCCTCTGGGTGGCACGACTTCCGGACCATGCATATACCGTAAATTCTTCCACCTTCAGGGGGTAGCGAAAGGAAACATCGAGCATAAAGCGCAACTATCCCAATTTCCACCGCTGGATGATAAACCTTATTAAGGCGGAAGAGGCGCCTGTGCTGCCAATGGGGAAATTAGTGACGAAGTGTTGAAGATGACGTCTACCTTCGGTTTCAGGAGTGCTTCTGTACATCCAAGATAAAAACCAATTGTTATAAGTTTAAAAAATTGTTCACGGAACCATCAACCGTTCGTAGAAGGAGACATCAATTACATGTGCACCTCCTACCTCCTCTAACAACCTTGAGATGAGAACTACGTGACAGGGAGGAATGCGCTCGAGTCATTCTCTCTACTATAGGGACACGATTCCTTCGACTAGGGATGGACGTATGGGGTGGTCATCGCTTTCCTCTTCTCCCAGCCCCTCATCTTAACAGAATTTCTCCGTGGTCAAGTGTCGTCTCAGTTGCACGCAAATTCGATGACTGTCTCCGACTAGGTTGTGAAGACCAACATGAGAGTTCGACCAGGGCTATCGCCAAGGACGACGCTCCAAGGTGGAGAGGGGCTTTGCACTACATTAGTAGCTCATTTGCCTCTCGAATCGTGGTAACAGGTCACACAAGATCATGTCTGGGTCCCTTCAGCCCTTCTGTTCACCGATAATACACATTCGTATTTAGGGAAGTCTGAATGCCAGCTCCAAGGTTGGACGTCTTGACATGCTCATTCGCTAAAAGCTCAAAGATTTAATCAATTTTGCACAGAAAATATTTTATATGGATTTTATTATATCAAACACGATTAAGATAAGGAGATGATTTTCTGGTAAAAAGACATTATCAAGTGCATGTCAAGACGACACTTAAACAGCTAAAATTATTCCTATGGTATTAATTTTTTCAATCACAATGACCAACGTGGTCGTCGTCAATCCCATTTTACCATGAAATCGGCATCGTTTGCTACTCAAATTTTAGGGCACTCATGTTTTAATTGGACAATCTTTATTGTAAATTTTTGAAGATATAAAAAGAGATAAGAGCCCATTATTGTGAGTGTCAAAAAGAATGCATTTTTTCTTCCCAAAATGCGATTTTTGCGGTTGCAATTTATAACCACGTTAGAGATCGTCACAGCGTGAGCCAATCAGAATGCTCCCGTCAAGGTCACTGCTTGCCTGTGAAAGTGGCCAATCCAGTGGTGCCAATTGAGTTTTGGATAAATGAGCTACCGGCTTAATTAAATGAGAGCCCTCGACTACGCTTCCTCATTTGACAGACCACCAATGACAAGTCTTAAAAATAGCACCCTCTCTGTAGGTCCCAGCTGTCATTTCGCCCCTTTTCTGTGTTAACTTTACAATCTTAAACGGTGGAGGTACAATAAACCTTTAAATTTATTCTAGTTGTTACACTTGAATGCCTAAAGTACTTTGATTTTACGTCTGATAGTGGTTTATTGTTTAAATTTAATGACTACTATGCATGCGGATGTTAATGACAGTGACTTGGCTTCCTTTATTTCCTCAAGCCCAATGATTTGGAGTCGCATGCGGCGGAGGAGATAGAACTGCTGAACTCCATCGATAAGGAATTATATGAGGACATTTCTAAGATTTTTCCCAAGCCTACATGCGAGTGGACGGAGAATGACTTTCCCGACTTGCCCAGCCATACCGACAATGCGCTTAACCGGCTCCTTCAAGCCTATTCACGCTTCCTCAGTCGTTTCAGCACACCTGAGAGGGGTGTAGAGGATGCTGACACCGTGACGGCCTCTCCCTCACGTGGAAACACTTTGAGACTGCTTCTGAAAATCGGCGTCCTCGTGGGCGATGTCATATTTGTCGCCTACGCTGTTAAAGTGAGACGACTGCAAACAGAGGCTGATGTCACGCTTTTGTGGATTTCCACCATTTTCTGGCTCATTCTATTTTGCTTAATATTTAAGCACCTCAAGGTGCTGGGCAAGGAGCGTGGTGGCTGTTTTCGGCGCTTCGTTTGCCTAGAAGACAGGTGGTCCAAGGCGTGGAAGGCGTCCTTAACAGGAGTTAAATATTCATGGGAGAAGATGATTGGAAGGTGCGCGCCAAGTTCCCAAAATATCCAACTTTTGAGAAAAAAAATAAGAAACTTGTAAGTTACCCTTATTCCACATTGTCTATATAAAGACAATGCCCTTGGAAATTCGTGTGAGATTAAATGTGTAGGTCAAAGATAACAGGGCGACTGCAGAGAATCCTGACTGTCGCGAAAACTGAACTCAATGCTGACTAATCTATAATTGTAAAAACTAGATTTGCACCAAGTATGACTCCAATTGTTACCATTTAAAGTGACTCTCTAACGTCTACATTATCCTCTTCTGAAAGAGTATGCTCAAATGGACTTAAGTAGTAGTGTTCGAGCCCAGTGCAGTGATCTCACAAACTTTCGTAGACCTCCCCAATGCTGAGGATTAAATGACCGTCTGCACAAAATAGTTGAGGTGCCGGTGCATTATTAAAGCAAATGTACTAACCGAGACGAAGAAGTACAGTTAAGTACACTAAAATCATGCCTACAAATAAAGCAGCAACCCACACGCAATCACATCACAGGCGACGTCCAGCGCATTGTTATTTATGCAAGAATCTTTCCCTTTGTATAAAGCCGTTATTACCTAATAGTTTAATGGATATTGTGAAAGGGATAAAGTGCTCTAGCATTTATGTTCTGCCAATTATTTATCCGTTTACAGTCACCTCAAACTCATTACTATATTGTCTGTGTTATTAGGCTATGAGAAGGGCAACCTTTGATGAGAGCGGTGCCAAGTGACCCTATTAGAGACATTTTTAGGCAGTCACAAACGTGCTACTCAATATCCCTCATGGGGTTAGACTACATCAAGCACTCTTCCCATTGCACTCCCCTGGGGAAGATTCTTGAGTATTATGCAATAAAGGAAGCCTAAGGATTGCGGAAAACTTAATTTTAGCCGATTTAGGCAGCCTTCCCTTCAAAACTTTGCAGATATTCTTAAAAACTTACTGATGATTCGATGAGTCTGAGCTGCCAACCTATGACTTGCCCGTGCTACTTAAATAGTGAAAATGTTATTTAAGTAGCATTTTATAGATTGAAACTATTTTACTTGTAGGTCTACAATAGTGGTGCTGAGCCTCATTACAGTGCTCTATCTAATTTTCTTTGTCTTGATGCGCAATCCCGAAAACTTTGTCTCCCTCATTGGCATTGTGACAATGGTGCTGATGTGCATGCTCATTTCCGTTCATCCAGCCAAGGTCAGCGCTCCTTTGTTGCTTTTAGCAATCTCGCCTACAGCAAAGCTATTTCAATAGTTCTTGCCCCTGGGCTAACGTATTTATTATAGACTGAGACAGCGTTGCTGTGGAGCTAATGTAAATAGGAATTAAAGTGCTGGAAAAATGTTAAATAGCAGCTTTTTTTAAAAGAAACACTGAGCATTGTTCAGATTGCCCTGATAAAAGGCAAAATGAGGCCGTGTAATAGGACGAAGTTCCATCGTTAGTGGCTTCAAATTTCAGTGGCATTGATAAAATCAAAAAAAAACGAAGAAAATAAACCCCACATGGACAAGTACCTATGTAACATTAACCAATTGCCCTTCAGCTAATGGGTTGGGCTTTTCTGAGTAAATTTTGGGTGGGCATTATGCTGAACTAATTAAGAAGAGTTCAACACAGAGTAGCTACTACAAATATTGCTTGCTTTTTCACTTTCCTTTCAGATAAAGTGGCAACCGGTTATGATGGGCTTCTTCCTGCAGTTTACATTTGCAGTCCTCACTTTGCAGACCAAGGTGGGATACAATGTTTTCAAGTTTATTGGGGCCCAGACTACTGCACTCATGGATAATAGCAAAGTAGGAGCATCGTTTGTTTTTGGGGACCTCTTCATGGTGGACTGTTTTGCAATCAAGGTGAACGGATTTCTCTCCATCCATATGAGATATCTGGCAGTGCAAACCATGTATAGTAGTAGCAAAGTTTTACCCAGCGCAGTATTTATGGTTATGATTTGCGAAGTCTGGCGAAAACATTTCACGTGCCTGCTCTAGTTCTCCATTAAAGATGCTTTTAAATTGCGCGCACATTTAGAAGCATAATGTGTATCCGGCTTCATTGTGTAAAAATGGCAAGCTATCTCCAATTATTTGTAAAGAATTTGTGCTGGCACTCAATTTGATAATTTTGCTTTCAATTAGTCAAACAAGTAGTGGGCAAGGAAACGAATGAGCGTCACAAATTTTGCAATTTTGAGATTGGGATAGTGTTTGGCCAAAATTATTCAAATATTAGCACCGCAACTACTAAACAAATGTACAACAGTTTGATAGCGGATAACCTTTTAAGACGATAGAGAATTTTATGCTAATGTGAAAGAAAGGAAGTTATTTTTGCAGATAAGTTAGATAGGTCTAAATAAAAGCAGCTTAAGTTACGCTCCCAAAAACTGTCATGAAAAATTAAAACATATTAGTTACCATACTAAGCAGTTAATTATTTGCAGAAGTAACATGTTTTTATTTCAAGGTCACTAGTTTATAAAGGCTAAATGCTGATTTCGGGTAATTTTAAATTCAGTTATTTTTAATCTGAATATAAACCCCAGGAGAGTTCAAGCTCCATTAAGAGATTTAAACAAAGCAAGCAAAGTTGATTTACTGTCCATGGTCTTACAAGCTAAAATTAGTTAAATCGTTTGTTAGTTTTACAGCCATTACCAAACTAAACTGTTAAAATTGTGAATTAATAAATTTGGCCCTACAAACAAGTTAGTGTCCCTTAAGATTAATTAGCTAAGGATTCTCCCTAATTTTACAATGCGCAGAGGAGGAAAAAATACGGATCAACAGATGAAATGACCAACTGATTCTTTTGACTTTTGGTCCTAGGTTTTGCCCTTGGTGGTGTTCTTTTCTTCATTCATTTCAATAATGTTTCACCTTGGATGGGTTCAACAATTCATAATCCAACCATCAAACTTTATTCGAAATATAATGGGGACAACGGGACCCGAGACCGTCAACGCCATCACAAATATTTTTCTTTCAATGGTAGGTTACCGCCACTATTATATTCATTGAGATGGATCTTTCGAATTGATCCTTCATTTTTTCCCACCCTTTCAAATCCCCCATTTCGTGCTAGAATGAAGCACCACTACTGATCAAGCCTTACATGTCCCAAATGACAAATTCGGAATTGCATGCCATAATGGTGAATGGCTTTGCGTCAATTGCTGGACCCGTCATGGTGGTTTACATAAACTTTGGGGTGAGTACCAAATCCACCTCCAGCCCCTCCCAATTATCCTTTCACATTACTAGTTCTGATCACTCACTATCTGCGTTGGCAGATTCCTGCAAATCACCTCCTGATCGCCTGCGTCTTGTCAGCACCGGCGGCTCTTTCTATAGCAAAAATCCTTTATCCGGAGACAAAGCAGGCTCCCTTGGCCAAGGGCACAAAGAACACCCTTCATTCGAGGTTAGTTGAGTGGGGCTGAGGAGGCTAAAATTTGTAAGCATCTACTTTTCAGGCATCAGCGATTCAGCAAAATATGATTCTTAAGAGTTCAGGGGAATCCGACAAATTTTTGTTCGATTAAAGCTTTGCGTATCAGATCTCTACGCGATTGTTGGGTTTTGTTTGACTGATCCTGTAATGAATTCAAGACTATTTTTCACCTTCCCAGTTCAAGTTATGTACCCTTTGGGCAGCACACTTTAAAACACTTCTCTTCTCAGCTAACCACAGGCCTTTTCCAACTCTTGTCAGTGACTGGTGATAGTGCTATGGAGCCTCAAATCTTCCCCAAAGTCGGAAGAAGACATAGAAGTAAGGTGGAAGAGCGAAGTACCCGCGTAACTAAAATCGAAGGCTCGACCGCCTTGGATCTTTCCTTAAAACAAAAGGAAATCATAATACTAGGACAGAATTCTCGTTCCCGAAGTAAAGGGGGAATGGGAGGAAGGGGGTCACTGACATGACTCGGAGACCATTCCGCTGAGTGGGGATAAAAGTGCGGAGGCTTAAGTGCTCCTGTAACCATAACACAGAGTTGAACAAACATCCTAGGCAGCAAACGTGTCATTACATTGGCTTGCGATGTCGTTGTTACCATTTCGGAAGTTCTGTGCCAATCAAGCGGATTGCACAACAATGGAATGTGATTTCGTTTTTCTTCTCTATTGTTTTGCAAACATTTCTTTTGAAAAGCCTTATAGGCACGCATGGCCAATTTAGCGTACAGGTTGACTTTGACATTTTAACTGGCAGTGCTTTATAATTGATTGACCAACGGGAGCGGCATCTCCGCCCTCGTCGACTCACAAGTACTCCCGTGAAAGTCTAGTCCCACTTTGATCCCGTCCATCCTCGCACAGTGACTCGTGTTGATCTGAGTATCCGTGAAAAATATGTTTTTTTAAAAAAATTTCGTAAATTTAGATTGGTGGCTCCAGTCCGGCAATTCATGTGATGTGCGTGCAAAACCGAACCAAAACTAGTATGCCCAGCCTTAAAGCTATTCTTTTTAGTGGTTTGGGAGTCAGCCCACGTCTTAATGGTAACATAGCGCTGCATTACCAAATCTGACCTGTGGTTGCGTGTTCAGGAGTGATTTGGCCTTGCATTATGGACGGGATTGCAATCTGGCATTGTGGTCGGCAATTCAAAGGAGGCAGTACAGTGTAGATTGTTGTCCTTGTCTGTGATAGCCCACTTAATAACAATCAGATTGTATTCGTAGGCTGACCAGTCACTTAATCCTGCATGTAGGCTATGGTATAAAGGAAGTGAGTTTTTCGGAAAATATTTTTATGCCTAAACGATTTAAATTGTTTTGTTTGATAGCCCCTTTACCAATCCCATAGAGGCGGCAACAGTTGGAGCATTGGAGGCGATACCGCTGTGTGCTGGTATAATTGTCAATCTGATGGCCTTTCTCAGTATATTTAGCGTTTTTAACCGCATTCTTACCTGGCTTGGCCATCGAATCGGCATGGTGCAAGATCTCACATTTGAGGTAAGTAAATGTTTTACGTCAGGGCTGTGCCCTCTCCAGAAGTCTCACAGGCATCATATTGGTATCTTTCGCATTTCCAGTTAATATTTGCCTACCTACTTTGGCCCCTGGCGTTTGGAATGGGAGTGCCGGCGGAGGATTGCTTTAAGGTTGGAGAGTTGGTTGGTATAAAAACAGTCCTTAGTGAATTCATTGCTTTTGAGAGGCTGGGTAAGTCGTGATAGACTTTTAAGTGTTATTATGCTACGCACTATTGAAGTTATTTGCCCAAATTTGAAGGCCAACTGATAAGGGACTCCTCAATTTACGACTCCTTTCATAATAAATCTCTACCTGTCACGTATTTGGCGAACGGCTCCATTATAATCACAGATGGTCTTAGCAACCAAACCCTTCAATACGGTTTTCTTCATGTAAGTTAGCATTTATCCTTCCATTCATTCTGCACAAGGAATTACTGACATCAAATTTTTTTTCATTTTCTCCATCATTGCATGCTTGAGGCGTTAAGCGATGCCTTCGTCTTAAAAGTCATGACGAATATTTGACGAAGAGGCAGAAGTGCTTTGTATTACTGGTTGACAGTGCACACATTAACAACATTTTCTGACACCAGTATCATAACCATTACTGGGTAAAAGATGTAGGGCACTAAAACTTGCAGTTGCACTTTTGAAAATATTTGCTGCACCATTCCGACACTAGGTGTTCTGGGAAATGGGATTGCATTAACAAGGTGGTGTATGTTATCGTTTTGGGAATTTACTTTGTTAAATTCCCACAAAACTAAATTTACCCAAACTCTATCATGGTATGAGTTTTCGAAATAAACACATTTATTTCATAATATCAAATAAATCTAGAAGGCAACAAATTGCAAAGTCTTTAAAAGCTGATTTAGGCATTGGGATTTAGTTTAAATGAATCTCAGTGCCCCAATGTAGTCACCTTTAAACCTTAGGGCATTCAAAAAGTCACTATTCCCAGACTGGGTTTTTATTAATGCCGGCCTCTGCAAACATTTGATGCACCTTTATCTAAGAAGTTAAAATTTTTCCCAGAGTAGAAAAACTGTTGTGATTTCATCCTACGCGCTCTGTGGATTCGCAAATGTTGGCTCAGTGGGCATTCTCTTAGGCACATTCATTAAAATGCTGCCTCACAGACGCAAGGACCTCTCCGGTATGGTTGTGCATGGCATGATCGGAGGCACTATTGCCGCCTTCGTTACTGCATGCTTTGCTGGTACGCAAGCTAACTTTACAATAGAATTGGCTCGAATGCTTCCCATTGGCTTCCAAAAAGATTGTTGATAAGTCTCATTGCAACTGTTAGTTTACAGAGCAAAGTATGACCTTCATTGATACTCAGTACTAATATGCATAAGTAGGCTAAATCCTCACTCGATTTTAGATTGGTTTAACACTAATTTGGATTTGGTGAACCGAAAAAGGTGAACAACGATGCCTAAATTTGTTAGTAATGTGCATCAATAGTTGATAGATGTATTTTGACAACACCGATGGTTTGTTGTACTGTACGCAACGTTTTATATTGTTGCTTGTGGGAGAATAAAGCCTAGCCATTAAGATTATGGCCCCGTTTATGGTAATGAATAGAGTTCGCCTCTAGTCCCAAGGATGCTTCATAAACGGGAACGCAGCTTTTAAGGGAATTGAAGGAATTATTCCTTAACTATCATTTTAACTTAGCACCATTTTAGCTTAGTATTACAATAAATCCTGTGTAACTAATGGGATCAGAGCAGAGCATAGGGTTCATTTAACTGACTAGTTAGGGATAAACAGCGAAAACGGTTTAATTAATTAGTATCCACATGTTTACAAAAGTTAAGTTGAGACGTACTTTTTTACATCAGGTAGGCAAACCTCATGGCCATTAGGCTGCTCACTTATTTCCCAACTTTTCTCTTTATTTTAGGTCTACTCTACGACCACAATTTGTAAAGGTATGGAGGAAGAAAAAGGAAAAAAATAAATAAACCAATCGTCTACTCTTGTTGAAGCAAACAATAATCTGATTTCAGTAGTCTTGACTCCTGCACACTTTTTTAAAACTGTACGTAGTTCACACGGATAATTTTAGTTGCTCCACCTATTTGCTAAAAGGTAACAAATCTGAAATAAATGTATTAAAATAAGACTTTTATTCTCACATACACAAGATTTAAAAAACCATAAGCCATCGGGGGACTGGGAAAATACAGGATGGGTGTGACGCAATAAAATCCTATCATTTCAATAGCATTTGGTATAACTGTTAGGCTTGAAATAAGTTTGGGTAGTACCGGCTTCCTAAGTGCAATTTAAGGTACAAAAATATTACTGAGGTGGTCTGGGGCAGTCGTTGTACTTCGAACCCGGATAGATGAGTGGATAATCCCTTCCACTACAATGTGATGAAGTCGACTAGACCACCAAAATGTAGGCACGTAAAAGCCAAGTGTAGACGCCATAATGTGTATTTAATTTACTCACTCACACAATCCACCTGTTTGACGTGTCAACGACAGTGCCAATCACGTCAGGATTGTGGTAAATGCAGTCTCACTTAGCTGGCAGAGGCGAGCCAATGGGTGGTGTCACCTTTGAGGATTAATGAACTTGGCACCACAAAAATTTACGTAAGCCAAGTTCAAATTCAACGCTACGGTAACCTTAAAGGAGCGACTGTTTGAAGTTCTGTACCCTTGCTTCAGGTTCAGAAGACGTGTGACAAATAGCCAGCAATTGTGAGCAGGTTAGCTGAAAATTTTAAAGCAGATAGTTGTATGTCTAGGTATTACATTCCCTCTAACTTATATAGTAGAGTTTTAGGGAAGCTGTTGTTGTCACAGCTTTAATGCATAGGCTAATATCACTATCAAAAACGAGTTGTCAAATTGACGTATTAGTCGTGAACCAAAATCCACCGCAGTCACTGTCAAGTTGTAATAGGATGTAAATAACATTAAAAAATTAAATTAAGTGGCTTTTAAATGCCTTTTTTTGCCATTTTGTAGCCACGAAATGACACGAGGAGGGACCGTCCAACCGGCATCTTTCATGAACCCCAAAGCGGATGCTGAAGCAATAGATAAGGCCTTCAAAGGACCCGGTGAGTGAATACCTCGATCTACACTCTTTGACTTTACTTCCCAATTTAAAAAAAGGCCTTTTTAGGGTATAAGAAGGATGTATTGTTGGATATATTTACCAACCGGTCAACATTTCAACGCAGTCTCATTTTGAATGCTTACAAAGCGGGTTTCGGTGAGGTGAGTACTGCAAGGCCTTTTTTAGACTTGGTAACCTTTTAATACTAACTAAGCCTTGGTGTATTCAGCGGGAAGGATTCATGCACTTGACTCCTTCTGGAAAGAGACACCTCTAGCTGACTCCAACTGGATGGACTGACTAAATTTTAAAGCTGTCACTAGGGTCGACTGGTGTCATATTTTTTAAAGCCGGCGACCCATTAAAGAGCATTGCCATTTCAGACGGTGAAGTGACACAACACCTCCACTGGATCCCATTTTATATGCCTCATAAGAACTCCATTCAGTTCTCGGATCCCTTTAAGTAGTAACAGAGCTGTTAGTGATTACAAAGCATTGAGGAGAAACAATTTTATTCACTTAGAACGCTCCACTTCATCAACCCCAAATTAACCTCATAATTATGGCTAATTCATCTCTCCCCTCCTCAAAAATGAGGAGTCAAGGCCTTTCTAACTCCCCTTCAGGATACTTCGTCTACCTCACCATGTAGAGGGCAAGGCTATTTAATTGTTGGTTAGTGGCGCAACGACTACTTTATCTCATTGGCAATCTTCTCCTTCACTACGTTTGTAAAGCTGACAGAGCATCAGATGAAAAAAAAGTTGGCGCAATAAATTTTTGCCTCCACCTCATCTAGTCTCTCAAACAGAAGGTGAAGTCAGAAATTAATGGGGACTTCAAGGTGTGCCTCCTCTCCGCCTTCGATGACCAAAGTCATGCCGATGCCAGAGCGCTATACAAGGCCATGTCAAGCGTCAACACACAAAGCAACACCCTCATGGAGGTTATTTGCACCTCCACCAATCAGGAGATTCGCGACATCAAATTGGCTTATCAAGACGGTAAGTGAAGTTCCAAGTATGGAGTATGACAATGTGATAGCACGAAGCCCTAACAACATAAGTTTTAAGGCAATTTTTCCTTCTTTTTTTAGTATTACAGGAGGAGAATAAAGACAGTAAGTTGTTTACCATTACCACTGTTAGTGCATAGCCTCGAGTCAGAGCAGTCTGGCAGAAGATTCACGGCTGACATTGGGAAGACCTAGGGTCCTCTGGAATGGCCATACTTCTGGGACGAAGTGCAAAGAAGGAGGTTTAGGTGTACCTAAAACGAAGAATTGGTCAAATAAGTGACTGTGAGTGTCGCCTCCAGCGATCCCATTGGTCGATCCACCATGGCAGACATCGAATTTGCATGCGACACTGGTTTTTCTTGGTGATTTCACTGGATTCAAGATTACATCTATTTGATTCTGGCTTGAGGGAGGGAAGGAAGAGTGTGCTGGCAAACACAATTGTTGGTCTTTAGTTGCAGGAATACTGACCCAAATGTATTGTGACTTAATGAAAGACAAGGCCCAAAATAGCATCGTGGGGATAAGGTTTCGCACTTGTTCCCTCTTGCCATAATGAGTTCCGTCCAGCCAGCAGAAAGGTGTTGGAGGTATCACGTGTTTACTCATTTGACGCTCCACACAGGTGATGTTGACAACGCCTCACCACCTTCCTTTAGATGGCTCATGACTAGTATTGCTTCGCTTGATATTGGTTTTCAAAGGCAGGATTCGCCCAGTCGAGTATATGGCCCTCTTCCTCTACCTCACTGGACTCTATAAAGCGTTGTCGAGGTGCTAATACAGGCTGAAGGAAGCTTCCGACAAGCTGCTCATGCCTAGGAATGCTCATAAACCACGACAGCTTATTATTTCGTTTCCTTTTTTTATCCAAAAATGATTATATTTAGAAAAGATAAGAAACCTAGAAGGCGATCTAAAGTCCTGCACCTCCGGCAACTTTCAGCGACTTCTAATTGCGGTGAGTCAAGGGATGCGCAGTGAAAGCGTTGACCCTCAGATCGCCGCCATGGACGCCAAAATTCTCTACGACGCCGGTGAAGGGTGAGAAAGCATACTTTTTTTGCCCTATAAAGTAATAAAAACTAACACTTTTATGTTAGGAACGCTTCAGACAGTGAGGTTTGCACTTCTAGCTTTTTATCTGTCTAGTAGACGAATCCAAAGTCGGCTCACTAGGTCCCTTTGAGGTATGGAGTTTCTAGTAGTTACAATGGCGTAAAAGGCTTTTTTACTTTATAAAATTAGTTCATTTTAAATTGTGCAAATGGACATACTATAGCGATCTGCGCCTTTTACAAGGACGAAAGAAGTCGCAATATTAGGGGAGAAGGAGTGATGGGCTATGGTCATGAACCGAAGGCTATACCACCAAGTAAAAGTCCAACTGAGGGACCTTAAATACCCCCAAGACCAAGAACGAAGAGATAAACAAAAAATTGGAGTGTTACATAGTCCCTAAATCTCGTCTTTCGAGCAACTTCCTCAATGCTCTCCTTGGTCAACCTCTAGCTCCGGTCCTTGAATTTGCTTGTAATTGAGAAGATACTTGACCCCCAACCCGGCAGATCCGTTCTTGGCGTGCGGGCCGCCAAGTGTATCCATCTCGGTTGAAGGGACAGAGGCCCGAGATCCTGCCGTCGGAGCTCTAAGTGACCCTCTAACTAAAAGCAAGAGTTGTCTAAAAGCTTTCAGATGACAGTGAATTGACATTGCCAATGTGAATCATAAAAACATTTTACTAAAAATAATGCGACCGGGCACTCCTACCCCCCACCCAAATTAATTACTGGTCACGAGCTAGAAAACCAACATTTTTTTTCCAAAAAAATCGGCCAGTGGCTAGGCGCCATATTTATGCGTTCATTTTATAGCCGAATGGGAACTGACGACTCCACCTTCGTTCGTATATTCGCTACACGGAGTTGGGAGAGTCTGCAAAGAACTGACGAGGTGTACACAGAGGTGGGCGCGCCTTTTTTTTCAAACAACACAGCGTTGCCTTAGCGGGTAAAATTTAAACGTCTGTCTTTTTTTCAGTCATTCGGGCACGGACTATTTGAGGCGGTTGAGAAAGAGACGAGAAGCAACTTTCGAAGAGGCCTACAACTCATCTGTAAGCTAAACGGTAGAATAGTGTTTGAAATTATCCAGTCTGTATCCAGCGCCTCGAGTTGTCCCTGAAGTCGAAAGAAGACGTAGAGAGGGGCTTAGAGAGCTACTACCGTAGACTGGAAGCCACAAAGCTGAGCGGGAGCCTTGGCTGTCCTCCAAACCACACACTCATGTTACTTAATAACTGGAGAGTAAAATTGCCTTTTTGCCTTTTGAAAAGAAACAAGTGGATAAAAATGGCTGATATTTTTAGTGGAGGCCGCCACTAATCGAATCAAGTGCTACGCAAAAATACTTTACGACTCAATGAAGGGTTTGGGCACTCGAGACGAAACCCTAATTAGGATGATAGTTGGGCACTCCGAGGTGAGATTTCCTACTTGTTAAGCAATATTCTTAACCATTATTACCTTCACTTCCTCTAAACTGTTAAAGAATAGTAGTTACATTTGTTTATCCATCCAACTTTCCTTTCTCTGCAAATAGTCCAGTGACTAAATCCTTTTTAAATTCTTTTAGACGGACCTAGCATTGATCAGGCATTACTTCAACGCAAATTATCCACAACCATTGGGTGAAATGATTAAATCGTATACGCACGGTGATTATCAATTATTTCTCCTAGCAATCCTTCGAGAATTGGATAGTTGAAAGACCATCTATGAAACGCTGCAAAAATGCATTCTCACTACTTTAGTTACTTTCATCTTAGCCTTGTATAATGCGGATTCGTCTATTAAATTGGAACTGTTCAGGATTTATTCGGCTACTCATGAAATATAGGTAGAATATTTATGACAATAAATCTTGCCACGAATAAACTCAATTCAATGCATAATTGAGGCATAAATGTTATGTGTCGAAACCATTTTTTATAATACAAATGTGTAGCTGTAGATTTCCAATTGTTGCGTTTAAAATAACCTAATATTTTCTCATGCATACAGACGTCTACAAAAGGTTTCAACAGTGTATAAACCCTTTTTTGTAAATCGGTTTTCTGCATGTATAAATTCATACCTATGATATTATTCCATGACCTGTAAGTTGTTTTAACTAACTACGCAGTTAATAAAGACCGTTTATCAAAGTTATCGAAGTTGCTTTAAAGCAGCTGGAAAGTCTAAATATAAAATATGGCCTGCAAATAAATGATTCCTGCCTTCCTAAAATAAATTTAATGTTAATTTTGTGGCATATGCTTGCTTAATTTATGCGTTCCGTGAATAATTTGTGTGTAGTTCTGATCTTTACCTGACATCAGGGAAATATGGTTTGTACTAATAACCACCAAAAAATGCTTTAAAGCCTGAGATGAAATTTATTAAATTCATGTTCTCTGTTGCAAGTAAAACGAGCACTTTTTTCTTTCTATAATTATAATGCAAGGATATTTAGTCAGATCATGAATTATTCAAAAGCCCAATCATTATAGCAGATGGGAAGCACTGCTGAAATACAGTAGTCAAAATGCGGCATGAATGTTTTTTTGTTTGCTTAATAACATATTTTTGTGAATAAATAGCGGTCTAGCTATTATTTAGGACAGGAATATGGAAAATTGGCAGAATTGTTAAATGATTACCTAATGCCTTATTTGGAAGTCAAAATTAAAAGATCCATGCTTAGAAGTAATTACTGATGACATTTTATTTGTATGAAGAAGTAAAGGGTAAAGAAGAAGAGAACGTTCCGACTCCGTCTTTGCTAACCAACTGATTTAGTGATGTCTTTTTTATGCGGAAATGGAAATAATGAACCACCTTCATTCCCCACAAAGTCTAGTTAATAAGCCTTTGAATCTATCCGACCCTTTTTAGAGTCAGTGGCATAACAGTTGAATGCGGAATTTCAGTGGATCTAAATCTTATGAATGTCGAAATTATTGAGGGTTTATGTGCTAGATTGGTACGATCCTATCTTTTGCAATGATAGCCCATAAAATTACTCCCCAGCACTTGAAAAAACAATGCTGTTGTTTCATTATCTATCCAAAAAATGGTTTATTGGGGGAAAATGGCTTTTTATCTGCAGAGTTTTGGTATTGCACAGTACATTTGCCATACTTAGTCCGCAAACAAAACGCCACATGCTACCATCTTTGCTTACTAATCTACTTTTAATGGCAACAAATTTCTTGATTTTTTCAATTGCTGTCTTTGTACTGATGAAAACCAGAAAGTTTTTTGCAAAACAAAGCTAAGCGCAAAATCCTAATCAAAATGGAAGCCAAGTGCAAACAGCCATTCTAAATTTAAATCTTACAGCATTCACCTTCTCCACTCACTAAAAGCCTGCAATTTTAAGTGTACAGACACACAAGAAAATGTATGTGGAGATGGCTTTCCATTTTCTTAGATAACTTTACCACAGATGGATCAAACTTTCAAGTTACCATTGGCGAACTCTCACCAAAACAATGGTGTCGCCTTAAAGTGTAGGTGTCCTAACCCACTCTCATTAGCTTCTGGTTAAAAACAAAATCGGGCAGCATGTGGAAAAATTGAAGCCAGTACGATAGGCGAGGACATGATGGAGTGATTGGTTTGGTTATGTCCTAAAAGTGCCTGGACTGACCTTTAAATAAAGCAAATGGTGCATTTCTTTCGAAAATCTCTAATTTTTCATTTCAAAGGGTGTGCGAGTGTAAGTTCTGGGCGGTCATAATTTATGAGACTATGCGGTATAATTAATTACTTTAGCTGGACAAAAAAGGTTGCCAAAGATAGCATCTGTTGATGCGGCAAATGAAATTTCGCATTTCAAGGCAGCCCCCTCTGTCCACGGCATTCCAAACCTGCATCAGTCTTTCTCGCTCTCTCAATTGCTCACCCTTTTTAAAATTTATTGACATATAAACAAAAAACACTTTTTATGGCTCTGTTGATTCTGTCCACCCAGCTGGTGATATTGCATCACGCGTTTTCTAAGCAGCGCTTCCTTAATGATCACTTCTGATAATGCGTCCTTGGACCTCCAGACACAAATATTAATGGCCTCATCACTTATTTATGTAATCAGCCGGATATGAGGCTCGCATTTTTTAAGACCCGGGCTGTTTCGATTTGTAGGGACAAAACATGGGACTGTTCCACTTATTTGACGTGGACACAGATAATTTTCTCCCGCGTGGCGCTGTTTAAACTTAGCGACCCCAGTAACCCACACTTTTTAAAGCCTAGTGTACATACAGTTGGAGGAATTGCAAATTCTAAAGAGGAATTTTGTTTAGACTTTCTCCTTGAAAGTGAAGGTTTAGTATGGGCCTTCAGTTCGAGGTCTTATAAAAGGCCAATCAGTTTTAGGCGTTTATATAATTAAAGTGTTTGTGTTTGTTACAATTAGTTTGGAAGTTGATTTTATGATACGCTTACAGGTGGCAGGATGGGAAAAAGCGTTGAGCAAGTCAACTTGACCCGTCTGTTAAAACCGGTTTTTCATTCCTCACCTATCTAAAAGTCTAGTCGTTTCAAATGCTTTAAAATGTGGACAAACGTAGCAAAATAGTGAAATGTACCATTTATCCACTCAGTGTAGTTTCTTACGCGTTTGAATTTTGCGTATTTTAAATTGGATAATTTGTGATTGCATTAAATTAAAACCGTATTTTCATGCGCCAAAAAATCTGTACAAAGTAAGTAGCATGTATGAGATATTCAATTATCTTATTTTTTAGTAAATGAACGTACTCTAACGGACCAGAGATGGTTAAATACGCCAATTAGAACGACCTTGTCGAACCATCCTAATTTAAAATGGAGAGGGAAGGGAACGAATATAGGTTCGCTTGTGTTATAATAAACGATTCGAATCATTATCACTGTTGCATGGAGCAATTTTAATTAGTTTAAGATAGATAAGCTGTTTGACTATGCCTAATAAAATTGGCACAAACATGTGTGTGTTATGCTCTACATTAAACAAGGTGTCGCTGCAGCTGTGTCTCCTGTTTCCTTACCAAGACATTGTTTTAGATATAAAAATGCGATTTGCGTGTTTTACTTTGAGTCCAAAGAAGCGTGCTGGTTATGGTGATGGGAAGAAGAAATGAAAAGTTAAAAACATTTCTGATCAATGCTTTTTCATAATAATTTTGCATCCGTAGGATTAAAGACTACTTGGCGGTACGAAGTTGCTGTAATTTCCTGGATAGCATTTTTCAGAACAAAATTGCCGATTAATTTTAGATAGTGTGCTCAGGTCACTACTATTAATTTGGCGCTAATCCTTTTCAATGAGGTAGTAGTTTGTGGATTTAGCTTTGGAAACCAAACACCTTACCACTGCAATTTCATACTCTTATTTATTTTTTCCCTGTTGTTTCTGTTTCGCATGTGATTGGGCAATTTTTTGTGCCAGCAGAAGGTGCTAATCACCACTGAAAACATGCAGAAATATCAAGAGAGAAGTACCCGTATAGGGAGAGAGGGTGATGCACTTTCCCTTTCCTTTTCTTTTCCGATCTTTCCCATTCTAATTGAATTTTACATCGCCCCACGACACAGTTTTTAAGGTGAAAGATTGTCTCGAACTTTCTTGTAAAAATACGAGGGACGTGAAGTGCAAAATTACCGAACATGCAGTTCGTTTTCTAGTCATGTGAAGCAGGCACAACTCAGCCATGGTGAACAATAATCTTTCACAATTTATACCATCGCTGGATGACAAATGTTTCACTTGTATTTAAGGTTTTGTCTTCAAAAAGGAATAGTTTGTCTCAAAACTGCTCAATACGGCTGTTAACGCTCATTCTACTGACATGACTAAAGTGATTTAAATTTGGGTCGTTTGACAATAATGCCTAACCAGTGAAAAATTCCCCTTACATTTTGTCACATCTGAACCCCTACTAAATGTCTATTCCATTATGTCGCTCACCTCTCTCTAAATACGCCTCTTTGCGTTGGATGAACAAAAAAGTTTTTGTGGTTCCCGATGTAAACCACTGCGATGCCTTGGTGCGACTTGTTGCAACCTGCGAGACGCATTAAAATTTAGACATGCTCTAAGCCATCATTAATATTTGCCACAGTCCGTTCTGTATTTTTATAACCTGTCGGGTCGCCTTAAGAGACGTGACCTGAGCTTGTCCTCTTCATGGGACAAGATGAACCCAAACCTCAGCACTACGGCACTGCTCTGTACAATCTATTTTATAGCATTTTGAGATGGCGCGATAAGCTGCAGCGAAACATGCTGTTAAGGGCTCAAATAAGCGCTCTTTCTTGACTCAGGTAGGTAAGTCCGCTTTTAACGGAATAGGCGTGGTTGTAAAAGCCAGAGGGTATGCTCCAGTGGTCACCAGTTTGGACGGATAACCGGCTGACCGGCTAATAGACTTGGTTCGCTAAATACCTTTGTCCTCCCGTACTGTAGCGAGGAGTGGGTAAACGAACGCAACCATCGGCCCCTCAACTCTAGCTCCCGGGGTGCTTAATCTTTCATATCTTCCACATCCATGCATACCTCGTGTAGTGGTTTGTGGATGGACCAAGGTGGTCACTCACAGCTCAAATCTCTCCACTCAAAGGAGTTCAAGAGTGTCTTTTTATTTAGAACTGGACAGGGTTTTTATTTAATTCCTATCCTGCAAAAGCAAGCACAAATCTCAAGGCACAAATCACAGATTTGAGCTATGAGAAGATCTACACTTTTGGTAGATTAAGCGAGGGAGAGAGAAGGAGGGGGAGGGGTTGGAGACACTGCTTCTAGCCCATTCTTCGTCTCTTCATCTACTCTCCTGCTACTATTTCTTCAAATCACAATTGTGAATGGCCTTTTCTTGACACCAGCATGGGAGATCACATGCAAAATAGAATAGACAGTTGGAAAAGCAAAATGAGACGAAGAGGCAGCGCATTATTTTCGATCAAAAGTTAATTTGTCAAGCCTGGCTCAGGAAGAGAAAATCATGCTTTTTATTACTGTCGTGCGAAGCGACTGAAAGAAGAAAAAAGGTAACACTGTTGACCTAGAGACAGGCCGCCGCCCCCCAAGTGACCCCTTTTGCCAAGACGGCGAGTTGAGCAAACGTGTAACAGATTACAGTAGCAACTGACTTGGCCATCGGAGGCTTCATCACCGTGGACATCTAAAAGGACAAAGCATGGCCTTCGGCAGACAGTAGACGGGACTTATTCAGTCCGACAATGCAAAACTGGTCGTCGGGGCTTACGCTTTTAACATTTTTGCAATTAGTTGATTAAGTTTAAAAGTGAATCTCAATTATTTTCAGACCACGTGGTTGAATGTCGTAGCTTTAATTTATTACCATCACTTAGATGCGTAAATGCTGAAAAAATGAGGTGTACTTTAAGGAGCTGGCAAAAAAACAAACGCAAACTCTACACAGACTGTGTGTTTTAAACGTCACTTTACCTGCTTCAGTGTCTAGGCTCTCACAAAATGTCCATCTCACCTCAGTCTTGCGACTCGAAAATTGGCTGGAATGCCATCAAAGTTGGTGGGCAAATTAACTAGCAGGAAAACTGTGATATACTTATGCATGAGCTGTGCGCTACGATTCCGTCCTGGTGTGAGGAGATTTTACCGATCGTGCATTCAAAACCCACTTTTCCCCTCCTCCTCCGTCTCATTTTTCTTCTTCTTCTTCTTCTTCTTCTTCTTCTCATTCTTTCAAAATCCGACACACCACTTTCTTTTACCCACATTTCACGGTATTTCTTGTGGCTGCTCTGGGATGCCCCAGTACTTACATATATGTGTGTGAATGACTTCCAGTTCCTGTGGCATCCCCTGGAGGAAGGGATCGAAGACAGTAGCGCCACACCCCTCCGTATGCAGAAAACAACAAATGGTTTGGCTCTGATTTTACTCCACAATTTTATGCAACGTGGCGACGTGATCCCTCAAACTAGGAAAGATCTGGCAGTTAATTTTATATGGCATAGTTTAATCGGCTTCGGGGTGTAGCCAACGAAATGGTGCATGAGTTGCCCCAATTCACATCCCTTTTAATTCAGAAATTCGGTCTCCACCTCAAACGCTATTGCATTGACCTTGAAGGAGGCTTTCCAATTGGCTGCTTTAACGCACCTTTAACCCCCCTCCCAAGCGCTAACCCTTTGATTAAATCCAATCGCTTAGCACAAGGTATTCAAAGTCTCCGAAAATCTGACATTGCTTTAAGTGAGTGTCACCTCTCTCTGGCCATATTTAGCTTCAAAAGTTAAACTAGTAATTAAAGGAAAATTAAAAGAACCGCGAGACTCATTCTGGATAATTGACTCCTTTCAGTCGTGACCAGTGTGTACTTTAGTGATGCCTCAAACCATTAATAAGAACTCTCGACTCGAAGAGTAAAACCTCCCGATATGCCTAGCTCATTGGTCAAATATGATTTGCAAGGCGGTAAGTGACCAATGGGAGTGGTGGATTTACAGAGTGTGAGGCAATAAAACTCCATCGCCCCTGGGACACACGCCTCAGTCAAGTCGTCATGTTCACCTGTTGACGCTATCTGGAAGAGTCTGCCACAATCGCCACCGCCGTCACCATCATCACCACCTCCATTTTGAACGTACACTCCTCTCCTCCCCAAGTCATGCCCACTGGAGTTAAAATTCAACTCGGATTCTCCTTTAGGTAGCTCTATAATGTATCATAACCTTTATTATCCCCCTTTCCACTTTTTGGCCTCCCTAATGCATTGGCTCGTGCTCAGTGCCATAGCATTGCATGATCTTTGTCATTACAGGGACGTATTTACCACCCATTCCAAATGCATGAGCTTTTATCGTTTCTGTGGCGACGAAGAGTGTTGATGTGTACCACTCCGCCTCCAGTGCAGTCTAGTGAATGCCTTGAGAGGTTGGAGGTAGCCTTGAAAGTGATTGATGTCGTGTGTATGGCCGGAGCATAAATAACCTGTTCATCCCTAGGTCGTCTCTTTCTCTGTTGACCTAATTATAGTTTATGCGATGCATCCCTTTCCTCATCACTAAAATTGCTGCTCTTTCCGTTTGCATTTTGTCCCACTCTTCTGGGGTGTTGCGCTTCTCTCAATTGCAGTGGAGGCAACATCAGTTTTTGTTTCTAAACTTTACACTACAATTTTATACCTTTTATTGTCAAACATAAGCCTTTGTTTTATTGAAGTAAGCAAAGCTAGGAGGGTAATAAAGTTAATGTGACTTTGCGTGTTGACTTCTCGGTGAGGTGTCAACTTGCTAAGCCTGAGGTTTGGAAGGCCTTGGCCTCCAGCACGATCGACTTTCAGGCAGTCTCGTTACTTGTCAAATGCATTAACTCTATAAGACACCTCTCTTCTTCGTGATTGGAAAAAAAATCAGGTAGAGGAAATAGTTGTCGCCAATTTCTCGATCGCTAATGAATGGCAAGGCATTTTAGTAGACCGAGGGGTTCTAATTGGGATGGAGATGTCGACCTGGATGTCCACGTCTTGACATCAAAATGCCTCCCCCCCTCCCCACACCTTCCCCCATCAAAGCAAGTCTTGGAAACCAAACTCCGATCTCATTAGCATTGGCAGCCTTTTTAAGTAATATCGTTTTTCTTTCACATTTTACGGCAAACGAAAATGCGACAAGTAACTGTTTTGAGGTCGTCTTATCGTTAGAATCTAGGCAGACTCTTTCAAAAAGGTGTAGTTTTTTCTGTCAGCGATTTGACACGAAAACTGGGTTTGTCAGGGATGATAACTTACCACGCCCGTCACTAAATCTAGGTGCGAAAATATTTTATTAATATCATTTTCCTATAATCACTCATGATGCTGGGAGAATGGATTATATCTTGATAACCCTCCACCTGTCATCCTACCATCAATTAAATCCAGGAATCGGAAGTGTGGACGTTACGTCCGTTTAAGTGCCTTTGGCTAGATTTTTTCACATTTACAATATTAACTTCACTTATCTTATGCATGATTTATTGTAGGAGTGTTAAAACCAGTGCCCGATACACTTTTGCACGGATATTTTTAAATTCATGTGGATATTTTCAATCGCGCAATGTGAGTCCCTTTTCTTAATTGGACTTTCCCGTTTACCCATTGTCATGACCAAAGTTACTATCACACACAAGTACACTGATTTGTATAAAGTGATAAATGGAAGTACAGGTCGTACTTTAATTTAAGTTGACATTCATCAATGGATTTGGATTTTTTAGCCTTCACCTCATCCGTACAAGCTGCACTGCCATATTTTGGAAATTGGACAAATGCCCCACAACCCTTTCTTTTTATCATCAGATAAAAGACATTCAACAGAATTTTCCTAAGGCCACACGCAAATAAGCGAACTGTAGAACCACACTCCACCAGGAGCGGAATTCATGATTCAGCAAGTAACATTTTCGAAGCACCGGAGATAAAAGTTGCAACTCTGCGTGAGGCACAGATAATGAGGGTGACTTGATCACATTCGTGATTTAACACACGCAAAACAAAAGTTTTGAGAATAACTCCTGCGAAATTATATCGACCTTGTTTTGTTTTAATTGTTCAGCACCAAGTTCAAAGTTAATTAATCATATTTAAAATAGTGCTTTGTTAGACGCTTTTACCTCTGATGTCCGCTTTGTCCCATGAAAGCGTTTTTGTTGTTACTTTTAGAGCTTTGAGACGGAAATCCAACCAGTTTCTTCTTTCATACAGTTCAGATCTTATATGTGTATAGATTATATTTTTGAGGAAAAACAAACAATACTGATTGAACT
This sequence comes from Taenia solium, assembly GCA_001870725.1. NCBI lineage: Eukaryota > Metazoa > Platyhelminthes > Cestoda > Cyclophyllidea > Taeniidae > Taenia > Taenia solium. The sequence continues at coordinate 152,700 of MIEF01005794.1, read as the reverse complement.
GTAAGTATTGTTTAGCATTTCTGGATGGGTATTTAAGTAATTAGATAGAAATTTGTGTAAACATACTGTTCTCTTTGTTTCTTTAGGCACCAATGCTCAAAAGGAAATCAAAAAGTGGGTCCATATATGTGGATGTCAAAATTATGCAAACTTTCAAAATCAAATTATTAGACATTGTGACCTAATGTCTTTTAGAATAAGTAATTCAAAGAAATTAAAACGCAGCCACAAATTCGCTTTTATAATTTATCACGGCTTTTGGACGACTCGGGATTTTGAACTTGTCACTTGTGAAAGTTCCGGGGAATTAAATCCAATTTTAGGTTATTATTCCCAAGAAAAGCTTATTATTATTTGCCGTCAATATAAGAGAAATGTTCTTTTTTTCTTAGCAGCTCCTAATGAGGTATTTGAGATGCCCCGAACGCATTAAAGAATCCTTAACTTCTTGTGTGATGCTATGCATAATCAGATTTCTCTTTTGACAAGGTAATAATGTCAGTATCGCCCATAGCAACTAACGCATGCTGTTATTCGAAGGCAGAAAAACTATCTAACTACAAAAATGCGTTTTTATTGAGTGGGAAATGTTTCAGGAGTAGTTTTTTTCCAATAGGATTCTTTACTGCTCGGCAGCACTGAAATCTCAGTTGGACGAACCATTCATAGCGGTGGCGAGGAAGAAGCTCCTCTTAGGTAGGGCAGAAGTCTTTCAACCTTAAATAAACTGTCGCCATCTCATTAGGGTTCATACGCGTGGCAATTGAAGCCACATGTTACTTTAACTGCGAAAAAAGGACACAATCTCTGAATCCCAATTGTTTTTCAAAACTCTTTTGTAAAAACTGTCTTGAGGTGCAAAATCAGCCTCAGATGTCAATTAATTACTGAAATTAGGAATTTTCTTCAAGTCTAATTGGATTGTCAGGCTGAAAACTTACGTTTCGTGGCATCGGTAGGCATCTCACGCCAGCAACTGTGAGGAAAAGAATGCTCTATTTTAAATGTTTGCTTTAAACGGCTCAATGACTACCATGCAGCTTAGTCTATCTAAATTGCAGAATATTTTTTTGGCAAAAAATATCTCGTATAGCAATCGATGACAATAAATTCAACAAGAAAAAAGACTTCTACTCTCGAGAAATTAACCAATCGACACTGCAATGTGTACAAGAAACGCGCTTTAACGCCAAAATTTTGCTTATTTTTTGTCACTATGTATGTAGCCAAGGTAAATTCAAACCAATTTATCTTTGCACTCCAGTTTGAGTGTGCTTTAAACCACTATGGGACCTCTGTGGCACAGACTTTGCTTCGCTGTACACGACTTCATTCTACCACTTCGGTATGCTGAATTCTAGCCAAACGATCACATTTCTGGTTGCGTCTGCTTCCACATGACCACTCTCTAATAATACTGCTTTTATTCACATAAATATGAGTTAATTCAAGCCGTCTTTTAATTAAACGCATAAAAGGCACGGCATCGCTATCAACTGTAATAACTGTTTGTAGACTGCCTCCTGTATGATACCATCAGTCGTCCACTCCTTGTATAAATACTGCCCGTGCCATCAAAACCTGACCAGATTATTTTTTCATTAAGTCGGAGTTTGAACCAAAGTAGCTGAAAAATGTAGATGAGTCGTTTGATCCACCTTTAGGGCAGCTTCAAGGGATCCCCAAGGCTCTTTCAGTGAGGAGGAATCCTTTAATGGATCGGTCATTCGTAAGCATGACCTGGTTTTACATTATTTTGCTCATTTTAAGTACAGAGCTTGCTTTTAGCTGTAGAATAGCTAGGGATTTTATCCATTTTTAAATTTGGAATGGCACAGTGCTACTTTAGTCATATTTAAGTAGTAAACTGCAAGGAAGGGGACTTTGTAAACAAGTTTTAAACATGCACAGGGACCCAGAGCTGTGATTACTTCGATAATAAAGTCAACCCTCTCCTTGTCTTTCGCTTCTCATCCTATTCAAAGCTGGATAAAGATTCGCATTTAGTGGAAGGAGAAAAAAGTAAATATTAGGTAGTTTAATATACTGGTTTGGTTGTTGACTGGGCTTTATTTTTTACCACAACTTCACCAAGGCCTAGAATATATTTTTTTCCTTTTTTGTTTATCATTGCGAATTTATTGCCTCAAACGCAAGCAAAAGCCATCCTTTGACCTCAAATCTTCTTCACAAAATGGCTAAAATGTTTGCTGTTGATAGGTAAAGTAGAGGCCTTTCAACAAAGGATAATTAGCTTGTAATTAGAGGCTAAGAAGGCACAAGAAGGTTTGTTATGCAAACAATGTGGCGAAAATAGTTGCTTTTCCATTTTTTACTTGTTTTGTAGTTTGTACTCGGGAAGAGCCTTCGACAAAGGTGAGGTACACTTAGGAATGCATTTACTGCCTCCTGAAAGTACTTGCAACTCCACTGTGTGCATGGTACAATTCTTCCTCTAGTGACTAAATTAATTATCCACAGCATCGAAAAGTACTAAAAAAGTCACAGTATGACAATCTGATAGAGGCAGTTTATGTGAAAGAATGAATGGGAGACGGAGTGCTGTTGCATCAGGGATGTGGCACTCCGAGACCTCCCTGAAGGGCTTGGCGACTACTGGCATGGGCCAAGGGCAAGATGGGCGAAGCTGGAGCCGATATAAAGAGTATCACAATAAAAAGTGTTTTTACACAACCGACACCGAGGCAACTCGCTAGTGCCACTGAGTAGGGGCTAAAGGGAAATTGGTGGACAAAATTTCTGTCCTCATATGCATTTTGCCAAGAGCTTCGCCTCAAATGATTAATGAGGACAAGACGACCTCGGATTTGGGCTTGCTTAATGCTCCTCCTTTCCTTCATAGGAGAATATTGTCCTGAAGATGCAGGGTGTTGGCCTGGACAAGAAGGATATGTTTGGAAAATCCGATCCCTACATCATCATTCTCCGACGGAATGACCGTGGAAAGTAGGTCCACCTCCGTGTAGGCTTGGTTACTCATAATAAAATGATATCCAGTCACTCGCATGATCTCCTCCTCATGCATTCACATGTCACATTTATCCCACTTATCAAACCATGTTGGTCTTTGAGGATTCTACTTTGCAGGTGGGAGCGATGCTACCAAAGTGAGGTTGTAAAGAAGACTCTCGCTCCAGACTGGAAGCCCCTCCTCATCTCCCTTGACAGGCTCTGTGAAGGCAACCTTGACAGGTCTCACGGCTACTTCATTTGTGTTGCAAAAGTTTAGTCTGTTTAGAAGGATATTTGGGCGGCCTTTCTGTAAAACATGTACACCTAGTTTCCTTGCAATATGCTCATTTCATTTTGCTTCCTTGCAGTGAAATTTGCTTCCGCTGTTTCGACTGGGATGGGGCGAATGGCGAAGGGTATGCTTCCTTACCTCCTCATGACTAACAATCCTGCGGTGTGTGTGTGTGTGTATCCTCCCTAAAATATCTCCATTTTGTCTAAAATCGGAGCATAAAATTCACTTCCTCTCTCTACCGCGGAAGGGGCGACGACCGATTTTAAAAGATGCCATGCATTTTAGGAGCCGGAGAGATGCATCTCCCCTGGCCTAAGAAGTGCCCATGAACGCATGCTCACTCCATTTATAGGCATCCCAAAAAAGCCTCCATGATGCTAGATTGGAAATTCTCTACTGTCTCGAAATCTGTTTGATGAGTTTATTTCAACGGTCATCAAGGTGTCAATACCGTGACAAATATCGGGTCATGCACCTACCTATAGACTAGCCTAACCTTGAAGAGTTCTGATTTGCTATATATTTTGACAACCGAAACAAAAAAAACAATAGCAAAAATGCGTTAGCAATGTCACTGTTTGTCATGTGCTTGGGTTAATGCTGACAATTGACACATTTGATGCCAACTGTCAGAGTACCTGTGCAGGTATATTGTTTGCTCCACTTTCTAGAGACACAGTCGATCCGGACATCGAGTAAGTCAAGTCAAGGAACAAGGATCCACGCTTCTCTCTCTCTCTTACTCCCTTTTATCCTCCCCAACAGTGACGTAATTGGAGAGTTCATTACGACTGCAAGGTGTCTGCTGACCTGCTCACAAGAGGGCAGAAACTTTGAGGTATTATTATTTAGCCCTTCTGACTGTAAAGGTTATCAACTAGTCTGTTTAAGCTATTGCTACTTTTAGTTAATAAATCGGTCTAAATTTCGTCGGAAAAAGGTGTACAATAACTCAGGCGTCGTAAGTCTCCTCTACTCTATTTCAACTTTGACACTGTTAGCCACAAAATGTGGCATTTTTACGTTTTCTCAGCAATAGAGAGGGATTGAGTGGTGGGCTTGCAAGTGGAGTATGGGAATCAGTTTTGCCTCTTCAATTTCCCCTGAGTAATGCTACTTTCCATAGGCTTTCTAAAAGCAATTTCTTCATGATATTAAGTTGGAAGTCAAATATTCCTAGTGAGTTCCCTTAGCCCAACATCCCCGACATCACCAAGGCTTTAACCATGAAACTAAAATAGGGTTTAACCCCAGTTCCCACCTTTGACAAGGTCTGCGACAGTGGCATGCACAAGTGGTTACTGTTTTGGTAATTACTTTTTTGGCCTAAGAAACGGTTGTCACTATTTAGCTGGAAAAGTACAAATTGCTAAGTGACAACACAAGAGAGCGCCACTTTGTGGTTTACTTTCGTCTTGTTTCCCTCTCACAACTAAATACTAGGTTAACGTGAAAGTCAGCATCTCCACAAACGCTTGCTCATTTCTGGACTACATTCTAAGCGGGTGAGCGTACATGTCGATACCCCCGATTGCCTCATGAGTTGTCAGCCTTGTCAGGTGTCACATCTTTCTTTCCTTGTAGGACCAGCATCAATGTTATCGTTGGGATTGACTTGTCATCTCAGGTTCACCAAAGTCACAATCCAATGCTCTTCACTGAGGCCATCTCCATAGCCAAGTCGGCAGCTGTCAACAGCGAGTACATCATCGCTATTCAAGCTGTTGTAGAAATTCTCCAAGAGTACGATAGGTAAATCAGTCAACTGACTAATGCTTGACACTTTGATCAGCTCGGAGTTGTCTCTGGGAGATCACCGTTTCATGGATCTGTCTCCCTCACCTACACGTCACATTGTAACCAAAAATAGGCAGAATCATTCAACTTAACAACATCTGTTGCTTCAAGCAATGGATGAATTATTTCTTAAAGGCAGTACTTTTAACCTCTAAAGTCGTAAAAGCCTTTTCTTTGATCCATAAATCTCTCAGTACTGTTTCAGCGATGAACTTTTTCCCGCCTTCGGATTCGGCACACGAATCGGTTCGGATGGTCGAAAGTCCCACCTCGTCCCACTTGTAAGCTCGCTCCACTTTCCGGCTTTTGGAGCTTTTCGGTGTAAATTGTTTCACTTTTTTGGAGGTTGGCTTTAAAAGGCTCTTTCTTAGTTAAGGCGAAGTTTGTAGCACAGGGAAGGATTTCTTAAAAGAAAGTTGGCGGAGAAAATTCCATTTCAAATGTTCCCTACCTCTAGAGGCTTTCTTTTGTTACTAGCTTTAGAAACTGAATGACAAATGAATTTCTAAAGCTATATTTCAAGTTAGAACACACTTTTGTGTTAGGGGCAAACAAATGTTAAAAATTTTGGTATTTAAAATGTCTTTTAAAGAAGAACCTGGTTTTGAGTAGACAATGCTCGTATTCAACGAGTTTAGTGTTTCTCTCCACCACCTCTATCTTTGCGTCCTTGATAGGAGTAGATTAGTTAGGAGGTATTTTAACCTCCATGTTTTGTGAGAGTGTCAAGGCAGCCGGGATCATAGAAGATCGCCGCTCGTTCCCCCCTCAGGGTTCTGAGGTCATCGGAGTTCTCTCCCAAATCGGAGGGTATCAGACCGAGGGCGGCCTAGGATAGGGGCTAATAGGGCATTTTTCCATCCCTGTAGACAGGCGATCTGAGTAATCCCAACTGCAAGGGCGTGTCCGGAGTGCTTGCAGCCTACAGTCGTGTAGTCAGTGAAACCTGTGGCTCAGCACCGCCAAACTTCGCGCCTCTCATCAAGCATGTCAACGAGTGAGTCATCACAGCCATTTTAACATTCTTTACGAGTGAAATGGCATAACGGTTCTCAATCTGACCAATGATGGGAAATAAGGCTTTTAATAAAAAGAGTGGAAGGTCTTTTGAAGCAGGCAGTTTAGTTACGCGTCTTTCCAACCACCATACATTCTTTGAATTCACAGGCAGTTGAAAACGCCACGTCAGGTTGTTTACTATGGAAAGCAATAGGCCGTTTCTCCATGTATGGAAAACTGAGCATGTAGTTCACAAAGAGCTCTATCCGTTGTTTTCGGTTTATTCACACTGGAGTGATGCCATCTGATAGGTGCCAATCATCACTTCAAACACTTCTCCTTTTGTTGGCAATATTCCATCGGAATCAAACCTTTGTCACTTGATTCGCATGCCATAGAAGACGATTATCTGGAGTGGAAGATTTGCCTTCCATCTAGGTGGTAGAGAGGCGGGACGGATATCGCGAGTTCATTCAATTGACAACTCCATGAGGGTACTGTAGAAAGCCTCATAACAAACTTTTTCTACTGCCTCATTAACTGGGGACTGAGATATTTGCCGAAGGTGGACGTCCCTTTCAGCCATTCTGTTAGAGGTCCTCATAGATTCTTCCAACCACAGCATATACCCTTCTTCCGTCAGTAACGAAAATCAGGGTACTTGTCCGCTGTCCGCGATGCAATCTGTCCGTGCTTTGACCTGATCTGATTAAATGAATCCAAACTCGGCATTTATCCCTCAACTCTTCTAAGTCCTTTATTCTACGCAAATTTTTGTTTTCCACTATGTGAAAATAAAGTTAGTCCGACATCGGGGGAGAGAGAGTCGTCTGTTTGGCCCGGTTATCAAAATTCGCCGCGGTTGTTTACCCAACTTTTGCCATATTTTGAGCCTTAAAGCCCAGTGAACAAAACAACATTTCCGCTCAACTGAATGCCACCGTTTGATCCTGTTTCCTGAAGATTCAAAGGTCCATGCAACTTTATCCTCTCCCTCTTTCCACTACAAAGCTCACATTGTCTAGATAAAATCTGCCTACTTTTTTATTCTTCATCATGTTATGCTGGATATTCACCTCCTGCTCAGTTGACGGTCAAGCCTAACTTTGCAGGGAGTGACGCTGGTGATTGCAGGTCTCCACGTCGGGAGACTGTGAGGTGACTTAGAGAGGTTCAACAAAATAACTCCATGGAATAAACCCCCAGAATGACCGACAAAATTTTGAACAAGTTATAAAGTGATCTGGTTAGGAAAAGAGCCTTTTCTGTCCCCTTTTTTTTGAATTTTTACTTCTCGTAGGTAAGCCACCGTTACTGTGGAGGAGTTCGTTGTAGCAATTTGTCACAACAGTCCAGGCAAATATCATTTTAAGCTTGATTAACACTTGTTTTCTTTAGGAAGAAAAGTGCATTGTTAGCTAAAAATAGACAATGTGAAGAAATTTATTGTAGGAACTGATTAGTTTGCCTTGCTAGCTCCAACACGGTGGCTGAAAGGAGCCTCTTAAAGCCCTTTGTATAATTAAGTAAAAAAAAATGCTGTGAAGGAAACCAAATCCAATGCAAATTTATGTGATTTTGCAATCGTTTTTCACCTATAAATTATTGAAAAATTGGTTACCTTGCTTACATCGACCATCACAACGTATTCAGTGGGGTAAGGAGTAACACCTACCAACCAACTGCACCAGTCATTGAATTTGCGTGCAAGGGGGTCTGACTGCAAAATCACTGACCTCTCTTGACAATTTAGCTGGATCCAATCTCTCGTCCTTTTTGGAGTCCGTATTAGAGGAAGAAGAGTGTAGTTGCCATCCCGTATATCCGTATAAACAGAGTCATTTAAAAAAGTCTTGTGGAGATAAGGTTTCCCGTCTGTTCCCCCTAGGCACGACATTCTCGCTTTAATGCTTCCCAACCATGTCTACCAGGGTTCTGTCCATTTAGCGGAGGGATGGAGGCGGTTTCGCGTGTTCATTCAATTGACATCCACATGCAGGTCTCGTAGACAGCTTTGTATCGCGCTTCTTCACACTGTCACTTCAGGAGTTAACAGCATTCCTGCAGAACATGGGCTCGATGCAACTGTTGAGAGTAGACGCTACTTTTAATCCCTCTTCTGGGGGGTCGTCACCGATTCCCTCATGCACAGCACATCGGGATATTTGTCCTTTAGGATCGGGTTCGTTCTCCACTGCCATCAAACCAGCGTTCCGAGTCTTTTTTTAAATAAGAAATCAGACTACTAGGCAGAATATATGTTACTGGTGGTCTGAAGAGCTGGAAGGCTGTTAGCTTGGCTCGGAGGCCATGCTATCCAGCGGAAGTACAGTGGCGAAACCTTAAGTGATTGCACGATCAGAACGAAGAGTTAGGCATACAATAAATGTATTACCTAATCTTACCATAATGTATCCCAAGCTAACGAACTTTTGCTCATTAAGTTTTTTTGCATGGTGGATTTATCCTTTGGCCCACATACGTTTCCCTTTTTACCTTTCCCATGCTTTCAGAATGGCTAAAGGCTCTCACGACAGCTCAAAGTACTTCGTTCTCCTCATCCTCACAACTGGATTTGTGGACGACTGGGTGGAGACCCAAAGAGCCGTGATTGAGGTAGAACTTTCTCGTGACTTTTTCGTCTTATGAAGATACTACTTAATTGTCACCTAAATTTACCAGTGTGATAGGAAGTTTGAGATTATCCATTCCTTTGGCCGGCTTTTCACGATTGTTAGTGGCATTTTGAGTTCGGAGCCAGAATGGGTTACAGAAGAAGTAGACACTGGGAAAGGTGCAGTGAGTGACAGCTTAGGAGACGTATTTTATCAGACCTCCCTCTTACAGATTTACTTATCCTCCTAAACTCTCAATCCCGTTGTATCTAAAGCCCACCATCACCCACCGCATTAATGTGGAATGCCAAGCCTTGTCAAGTGCAATGCATTTCTGCAGGATATATGCGCATCTTGAGGATAAATTTTCCTTCAACTTTACAAATGATGGTATCATGCACAAAAAGATGTTAATTTTTTGCCAAGTTTTGCCTTTTTACTTGAAAAATAAAACTCTCCCAAAAAGCGTCTCCGTCGTAGGGCTTTTAGGACCACAGCTAGGCTTTTTTATGCATCAAATTCCCTTTTCCCCTTTAAACACAACAAGTTATCCTGATGCCACTTATTCTTCCAGAGTTGGCAATTTTTGCCCTAGCTTTGGGGAAAACTAAGTCAGCAAGACTTCTCACTCTCCATTCGTTCTGCAGGACAAGATTTTTTTAACAACCACCTCCATGCAATCTGGCTCCGGGGTAAAAAATCTGCTAGATAATTCATGCTATACAAGGGAGGGCAGGGGAGTGTGGGTGCACCTAGGGGCTATACAATCTCGAGACAACGCCTCATCAACGAGTAAGTGTACCTACAACCAGACTCTGCCAACATCACAACTCATGACTACTTTCGCATCTTTTCTGTGCTGACCGGAGCCTTTGATTTGGTCCTTCGTTCCCTGCCAAATCAGGCGATTCTGCTAATGCTATCTCTACTATCGCAAAACCGATGCCTCCACCGATAATAGTACAGACCAAGAACGCTCTTTTGTTTGCGAGTTTGTACTTTGCCTCAGAAGCAAAGTATGATAATAAACATAGAAGTGTACTTGGTGATAAGTAGTGAGGAGAGTAAGGAGAGGAAGTGCAGTGTCATCCTCATAACCGATTCGGAGAGGTCGGCTGAGCACCTCGCGACTGGGGACTGAGCCACGGTTGTATGCTCAATCCGTCCAAAGAATAGGACGCCTCGATTCGCCTACTTTTCCATTCATTGTCATGTCAGCTATACTTACTTAACTGGATAGTGAATGGGAAAGGGGTTGTGTGAGGAGGGTATTTCTTCTCATTACACCTTCTTACATTACAGGCGTCATTTCTTCCCATTTCAATCATCTTCATAGGTGTTGGAGGTGGAAAATTCGAAGGTACGTTTTGGTAACAAACCACTTTTAAAGGTTATGGGCCAGAGGAAGATTCATGCCCACTCTATTCTTTTAACCTACTCGTAACAAGAGTCGATGCAGTCACTTCACCCACTAATGACGCCCGGTAAAGATAAGATCGTCGTGCCGTCACGCATATGTGACGCTGGTCGCCACCATGTTATGTTAAAAATATTTTTATATGTTTTAATGTTACTTAAGCCTGTGTTGATTTATCAATAAAGTGGAGTCAATACAGTCAAGAAAATATGCTCTCCAGTTTTTCCTATTGGATTATTTTAAGTAAAGGCACTCAAACTCATGACCTTCTACAAATAAATTGCGCTTCATGTGTTTGTTTACCTGTGTGGTTTAACTATTTGGAGGGCGATTTCCGCAAGAGATTGTTCTATTTAATAATTTGTGATCAATGAAGACATACCGCCCATACTACTTAATCTCTAATGAGTACTCTCAACACGGGTTTTCGAGTATTTTTTCTCCATATGGCTTAGAAACTGAGTAACTGAAGCAAAGTAAGGTATAGCTGAGGTAGCTCTTTCTGTCAAAGGCAGTCACGCTTTAAATTACTTTTTTTGGAGTTGGTGGCTCCGCCTGACAGCCTTCTTTAAGCTGTCAGGTTGACGTGGAGATATATCCAATAAATTTGAGGGAAAAGGGTACTAAATCATGATTTGTTGCTTCCACCATCTATTCCTTCCCAATATTTTATTCACTTATTAGTTTTGTTTGAATTGGTATTCCTTATTGTTTTAGCTTTTTCTGACTTCCTTTGGCATTATCTATTTTGCCTGCTGTCACCTCTACATCTGTATCGCAGTGTTTGTTTAACCCTATTTTAGACCTACAGGTACTGGACCAAGATTTTGCTTTACTCAAAGTCGGTCAAGAGGAAGCCTGTCGTGACAACGTCCAGGTAAGGCCTTGCTTACTTCAAACCCTCGTAGCACCGTCTATGCGTTGGGCCCAGTTAATGTGACCTGAGCCTTTCTAGCGCAATTCTTAAGTTTTGTAAGTTTTACACACGATTTCCTTCGCAAACGCAATTGTGGAGCGTGTCATCTAAACTTGACGCCGAGTTCAGATAGCTGCTCCATCCTTGTATCAAATACCTGAGAATGAAAGTGTCGAGGCTGACTTTCCGTAGTATTTGCCGTAGGCGGTGCGACGACTGGTTTGCTCACGGACCAGCTTGAGAGAGAAGGTCGTAGGAACCACAAAGGAAATGGACTCTAACCATATGTACTAATGGAGAATGGTAAAAAGCTTCAAAGACCAGATCTTTGTTCTTTATATAGCCCACGTAAGTTATAAAATGTTGTACCGCTATCAACCACGCCTCTGCGGCGCGTCAATTTGTGGATGTGATGCCAGAGTCGAAATCGTTTTGGCTTAGATCTCTCACCTCCATAAGATAAAGTCAAAGAACCACACAAGAATAGTCACACCACAAATCACGCAAGTTCCCTATGTGAAGCTTTCAGTCTCCAGTTGCATGTTTAGCATAGCATGAGAAGGTGAGAGATACTTCTCCATCCAAACTTTCATCCCCATCCCCGATACTGCTGCGAGGATATTTCTTCAAGCTCCAAGAGATCATTATCACTGTCTCTTGGCGCCAGTGTGCCAAAAGAAATGACTTTTGGGAACGGAAAGTGGGATTGAGAGGTAGACTATTTGCTTCCAAAAATAAAAGATTTTGCTATGATAGAATTCGCAGTCGCGAATCTTATTTTGAAAAGATCGGTGATACCACTCATCGAGGCTTTTCTGTTGTGACTGACCTATTCCACAGGCATGCATCTATTTGGTTACCTCACCGAGTTAGGTGTTCACCTCGTGAAATGGCAGTGCTTTACGCGTCGTTGATTTGATATCAATGGAGCGGGAAAGTCTACACCTTTCTATATGCAAACCAAACCATTCCTTTGTTTTTGTGAAAAAAACCCACCTCTAGTTCGGACGTTTTGTCTTCGCCAGGTAATTAGAAAGAGCGTCGGTGATTTTCAATGTGTTATTACAATGGAAAGAGAACGACGAAATTCCAGCCTTTTGTGAGCTCCCTCTAATTAAATGTGTGGCATAATTAATGCTTGAATGCAGGATGCATTCTCTTCACACTGTAGCCATGCCATCATTTATGAACACCAAAATTTAGCGCCATGACTCGCTCCCTACCTCGACAAGTTGTACCATTCCTTTAAATGCATGTCGTTAATAGCAACCGCGAGATCTAGACACATGGTGTTTGTATCATTCTACTTATCTGAATGACTTACATTTGGCAACATTTCAAAGGAACTCGCATTTCGGCGCCTTACTTTCTATGAAACAAAATTAAGCTTATCACGCCTGCCTTCTGGGTAGGTGGTTTTTTAAAAACCTCTCATTAGTGAGTCTACTTGAAGCGGTAAAGGGGGGTTCCTAAAAATTCGACACTTTCAATTTTCCTATTAAAATTTTCCGAAATTGTCAACCTGACATGCAAGCGTATTAAGAAGGGGAAATTAGAAACTCGTCCATTGATGAAGAAACACTTGATTGCATCTGTTTCCATCAACTTTGTCAAACAGCAGTCTTAGCGAAGAATTGCGGAAGGATCTTCTTTGATCTGAATCCTGAAGATTCAACATGTTCCTGTGACAACTCACTTTGCCGCTGTTGTATACTTCAGACCCTGAGTAGGTGAACAATTCAAACAAATCGCACGCATCAGGCTTCTTATACGTTAAGCCACTGTTTCCCCTTTAAGCGATTTATAAGAGAACTTTTTAAAATTTGGATTAATAAGGTGACATGAAGTTTAGTGCTTGTAGGGAATGGATGGTATGTAATAAGCCATCGTATCCAGCATTAAGAACACTAGTGGGTGGAACAAAGCGCTTATCGTTCTTGCTCCTCTTCCCACCCTTTTTTGTTTCGTCGTAGGCTAATTTGTTCATAGGCCTCAAAGCCTCCAATTGTTCATCTACACAGCTCTACAATTTGCGGTGAAATGACATTTTCCTTTTGGGGCAATCAATATGAGTAGTTAGGTGCTCCTTTTTTCTCGATGATTTCACCAATCGCACACCGTTCCTTAGCCTAGTTCTTGGACAGTCTTTTGTGAGCGCTTTTGTCCATTGGTTCTTGCCACCACCATGGATAAGCCAGCGTTCACATGGATCATGCCGCAACCTCGGGGACGAGGGTTTTTTCGCCTTAGAGCACGAAAAATTGCGGCTATGCCACTACATCCATGCACATTTTCTACGCTTTCAGTTGGTGGGCGGATATTTCATTTGCCATTCACTAACTCTGTGCAATTCATAAAATATATTTTTTAAGGGTTTTTCCCTCGACACTCGGAAGTGCTGCTATATGCCTGAGAAGCCTAAAACCGGAAACAGTGTTTTTATTTCAATTCTAGTGGCTCAAATAGGATGTAAAGTAGCTTTTCCCCAATAGGACGACTCTGACTTGGAGGTGTGCCTTATGCACCTTCCGAATGCTTGCCCTGGCACTAACCACTGTGGCTGAATGAGCTTGGATGTTTTTATAAATTTCTCCCTCAGTATGCAGTGAGCTTACTCCCCTCGACCGGAAATAGGCATGTTGGGCCGAGTCAGTTCATCCATGTTGACTGAATTTGATGAAAATTCTTATGTCGTCCCTCTTGATGTGACAGCGCCTGTCATTTCTGAGGATGATGCGAGGTCAATGTGGATTTGGACCGAGTTTTAACATATTTTAAGAATCAGGTGAATTCGATCTCATTGCTAAGCCTTTTCACTTCAACTTTATACCTGATCTTGATATGGGGACGTTATGACCTGCAACAACATTGGTGGAGGCTAGCTTCGGGATCCCCTCGTGACAGGGGCTAAGTAAATCAATCAAATCCTCGCCTCGTCGGCCGTGGCATTGAATAGACTTTGTGATGGGCTCAAGGTTTAGTTCGTCCAAGTCCTGCTACCTCCCAATTCACCAGAGATTGTTTGCTTCTGTTCAATTAAATACCCTCAAGTGTGGAGCTCTTCATCTTGCTCTCTTTGTCTGTTTATTGCGAGGAATGGTGGGTGATTATTCGTGGGTATCACTTTCAATAAACCATGAACTTCTCTTGGAGGGGATCGCAAAGAGTTTTTTCCTAGACGAGGTTTACCGAAGTGAGATGGCGAAATTTTCACTCTGTATGTGATGCGTACGATGTACCAGTCCACTGTCATAACTGTCAAGATCGTCAAAATTTATTTGCCCGTTTCATCCACTGCATTAGTCATGAGGCTGTAGTATGGTCAAATTTTCCTCTTTTAGATTTCAAAAGATTCCAAAGTATGATTTTCTTTTTTTTTTGATCTGCAGTTTGTGGAGATGCGACGGTTCCTTCGATTGGCAGCAGACGGTTCGGAGGAGATTCGATGGAACAAGTTGGGACTTGCAAAGGAGGTCCTCGCAGAACTTCCAGCTCAGGTAGCGCTCAAGTCTTTCTCTCTCTCTCTATTTGCCTAACAAAACAGTATTTTCACAACGCTTTCTGCATTACAAATGACATAAGGCTTTCAAGTGAGAAACGACTATCTTAGTAGGGAAGTTAAAGGTTGAAGCAATAGTCAAAAAACGCAAGAGTTTTGGTAAAGAAAGCATTGTTTCCATCAAGGCATACCTTCAAAAAGACTGCTTGTAAGGGTTTTGTTTGTTCATTTGGCGCCGAAAAGGAATTATCAAGTAAGAACATTTCCCAAGAGTTATGCATGTCTTGTTTACTTAGAGGTACTCTAGAATTACCCACTGGTATAAAAGTTTGGAGGCACAATCCTTGACTTTCCGGGCCTCCACTGGATAAAGCTAATCTCACAGATTTTCCCTTTCCAACTCAAACCACCTCCGACGGCCTGATGTTCTGGTAAACGCTGAATAGCCAAAAGTAGTATGTATTGCTTCTCTTTAGATATGAAACAGGAAATCTAAGAAACATTTTTTTTTATTTTCGTATTAACCGATTAAAGTCCTACACTGTGACATCACTAGAGTATGGAAGCCAGTTGCCCACCCGGTGAAGCTTCAAAGAAACCTAAATAGTAGCATAAATGTACTTCAAGCAAGTACTTCATTCTACTTGCAATGGGAAAATCGCATATTATTTTCCCAAAAGATTGGTGCATTTAGGTTTTTTTATTCTGTGGAGAGAAAAACCCTCTTGAACCACGTTATGTCATGTTCGATCCAAAGAAACACCTCAAGCGCTCCGAGCGGGCCCTGACGTTGGAAGAAGTCGCAGGAGCATGGTGGAAGAAGGGTTGAGCCTATCAGCAAGAGCATTGATAACCCTAGTAACCAAAAGTACTGCTCAGCCCCACATCTCCACTTTTGAGCTTCCCTTAGTCAACCTCCCACGTCAGCCATTACAACGTAGTCGGTACTGTAGGGAGAAGCGGTCACTGACCAACAGCGCCGACCACCAAATCCACTTGCAACTGTGAAGATACTTGACTGCATTGTCATTGATGCCTCTTGGTGATTCCACTGATCCTGGAGTTTCGACCTGTTTGGGAACAGAGCTTGCTGGTCATCACGTGTTCTCCTTCTTGCCACTTTTGTTTCCGTTCAGCGCTCGTCAACCATATCTGGCCAGATTCTATCCAACCCATGGAGAGGTGATGGAGGAGACATCGCGTGTTCACTTAATAGACATTTTCTTACAGGGACCGTAGACAGCTTTGTGACGAATTCTTCCAGATAGTTCATGACTACAGCAACTTCAGCTATTGCTAGCAGTTCTGTCAAAGGTAGGCGTCACATTCAACTCTTTTGTCGGGAATCTTCAAAGCTTCATCTATCCACAGTATATGAAACCCTTTTTCCGCCACAAAAATCTGCGCAATTGTCTTTCAATTCTGGGTTTGCTTCTCACTTCGATAAATATAGATCCAGATTCCTACCTGATGTCGAAGGGATTTACAGAGATATGGTGGAAGCTAAACTACTGATATGCAGAAAGGCTTCGGCTGGTGGTACAGCCGGACGCTTTAAATGCATTAATAATGGTCAAAGTACCTCACAGTCAATGGCGTTTATATTAATATTTCAGATGAGTAACTTTTTCATAAAACAACGCCTTCAACCCTCAAACAAAGTCCCCTACCGCCCAGAGCGCACAGAACAGTTGGCCGATTCAGCCTGGTACCACGCCTACATGCAACCTCTGCATCATCGGCCCTCTACAGCTTCGTTGTCCAACCAAATAAATCTTGCGCCTCGACAAAGACAAAAGCTCCGATTTCAGGAGGATATACAGAAGTCGGAGGAGAAAGAGGTGCTGCAAAACACTGCCTTCAAATCTCACCGCTCTTTGGTGGTGCGTAAAACCCCTCTCGCGGAAGTAGCAGAAACTCCACCGCGTCAGACACGAAGATTCGGCCGAATGCGACGAGAAGTGTCGTTTGAGGACCCATCATTTCAGCGTCACATAATCGGAGGTGGTAATAGGCAGGTTACTTATGAGTTGACCGAGTGTTCTGAGGATGACACTCTGCTGCGAAGTCGACATCAGAGCTGGCGCGAAAGGCCAGAGAGAACGGTCTCTGATAGCTTATCTCAACGACAACCGAGTCAACAGCGGGATGACATGGTTCGCAGGAAACAGCCTCATTTTTTTTAATAGAGCACGAGCTCATACGTGCGTGCCTATAAAGCCTCACCTCTCCCTCCTTCCCTCCCTCCCTCATCCGTGTATGCGCATCGTGGGTTAATTTTTTGACACTCCTTTTTGACTCTGTTTTTTTGTCCAACCATGTAACCGACTCACCTGCCGCCTTCAGGGCTGGAAGCTTTAAACTTGTACCCTTAACGGACCAAATTCTCGTCTGTACACATTGGCAGACGTTTGTAATATCCATTACCTATCACCTCTGTGCGCGTCACGTTTGGTTTCAAGACACAAAACACTGGTCAGGTAAAATAAATTACATTACAAGTCATGGTGTTTTTGATAATGCATTGCTTGGGCTTGTTGAAAATGATGAGATTTGTTATCGGTAACACCTTGGCGCCGTTTCACCTTTACCCATGTTAATTAAAGCGCGTTCTACTTAAGTTGTGATTAAGTAGTATGTGAGCAGCTGAAAAGATCTTTACAGTAACTACTTTCTTAGTGCACTATTTGTTTGGTGCAGTGGATAGAAGGGTAGTTGGAGGTTGTTGTCAAATAATTTTACAATTTCCGTCCATTCGCACATGAGCTGAGGCTAGTCTCGGTAGGTGATAAGTATACCTACAGCTTCTTCTGTGTTCATTATCTTATACCAGTTTTTAGAACATTTCCTACGCTTCCAGTGAGTCGACAACTCATTGATGTAGCAATGGTAAGGCATCTCTGGTGGCAGTGTTTCAGAGAGGAGCCAGTCACCAAATTCCAAATGTTTTACCGTTTTGGCAAGACATTAAATGACCTGCCACCTCAACTGCTTGTCAAAAAGTTATGATCGACAACCGTGGCTAGATTAGGAGCTTCTAACACCCCACTTTTCGAAGAAAGGAATAATCACTAACTGTCAACGATCATACACTGCTTAGTAGTGACGCTGGGTGGCGATGCAGGTGTGGGTGGCATTGATAGAGGAAGCGCGCTGCTACGAATGCACAATTTATCATCTCAGTGCATAAAGAATCCTATTTTACTTAAGTTTGATGGGTCATTTAGGTTTCACTGTGAATGGTGATTGTACTTACTGATGGAGAATTTTGGCTTACGTTATTTTTACGCCGTTAAGTTGAATCCTATTTGTCGCTCGGTCTTGCTCCTACCCAGATCTATTTGTATTAATGAAACCCTTATTCCTCGGTAAAAAAAAACAGAGAAATCTAAAACATTAGGTCAATATTTTCACTTTGTATGTGAAATTCAACGTAAAAGTTATAATTCAGCTTCATTGCCCAGCACCTTCCGTCTAGCGTTTGATCCCTTCCCCTGACCTTCGGACAGAACTTAGAGGGTGACTGAGGGGCAAAGACAACGATGCTAACAACGGATTTTTCTAGTTTAAGTATTTTTTATGCTTATCATACACAATCTAGCGCCGTCCTCTGCTGGGGGAAGATGGCATAAAATTCGGGCAGAAATTGTATATAGAAATGTATTGCCGACGCAGAGAATGGCTGGGGGCTATGCCACCGAGGGGAATTGCCTACGTAAACAAAATATGGAAATAAGCAAGCAAAATATTACATAGTCCTCCTCCTCTTTTATGTACCGCTCTCGGCGCTCTCCTTAATCAACCTCCTGTGTCGGCTGTCACAAAGCAGTCGGTACTTGGGGTAGAAATGCTTACAAACTAACTGCGCCAGTCTTCGAATTTGAACTGGACAGAGATGATATCAGACTGTATCGTCAATGCTACCTCTTGACAATACCACCATAGACGGAGTCGCTCAGTAAGAGACGGTAATAAAGTTTTATGCCCTTTCCTTCGGTGGTGCCCTGCCACATGTATCTGGGTACTATCCAGGTATCGAATGTTGACCTCACTGACATCTTCATAAGAGTATAGTCGACAGCTACGTGCCAAACATTTCCGCACTGTTCACAGATATGGTTATTGTCGCTTCAGTCGGTAATACCATCCCTAAAGAATACGAAGATGGGATGTTTTTGCTAGAGTCATCACCGATTCTCCCACCCGCAGCAATATGCTCCTTTTCTATCACGTGATGGAAATCGAAGTAGTCATCCTTCATGACTGAGCTCGCTTTCCGTTGATAACTATGTAGATCTCTACGTCTGCCTTGATGGTTAAAGACGACGTTACAATCGGGCAGTGTATGTATTGCCCACGGAAAGAAGGGCTAGGGGTTACTGGCATGTCCCAGAGTTCATGTCAGGCAGTAAAAGCATTAGGTGTACGTGAAACCAAAATGAGGAGATAAACAAACAAAGCAATACATTTAGATTTCACAGCTTTAAAGCTAACCAACCCGAGAAACAAATTTTCTCTTATGTGTAGGTCGGGTTCAGGGCCGCAATATTCGAAGAACCGCCTCAACCTAGGTGTCATCTTGTTCACAAATGCAACAGAGACTCAAAAAGTTGAAACCACTCAAAGAAACCTCTTTTTACCAGAAATTGGCTTTAAACTCTTTGGAATTTGTGAATTATGCATACAAGCATGATCATTTATGCAATGGGAACGATAAAAGAGGTTTGCACCACTTCCTTTGAATCCTTGGCAATGTCAAAGTTATTTAGCCCCGTATACTACTCAGTGGACTCGATGAGATGCACAAATTAATTTAAACAAATTAGCCGGTGCCTTTTATAAGGTCTTGCCTTCTAAAAGTACCTTTCCGGCCACTAACTGGTGGATATGGTTCGACCGCTAGATTACTCCAAATTATGTACAAATTCGCGCTGTGTTTTGAAGTGAACTTTTGTCTCCACAAAATGCTTGCTGAAGCAGTCGGATGGGTGGTTTATTTTAAGCAATTTTAAAATCCCCAATTTAAATGCAGATGAAAAGGGAAATTTCCCGAATTTGGAGCAGCACCAACAGCTCAGGTTTCGCATCTCACGATCCAGATGATATCACTGGTTAGAAAAGCAGACCTCTAACAGCCAAAAGCAGCAGCAGGAGAAGAAAAATATATGGAAAATAATATGCCTGCGTCGATCGCAGCACGTTAGGAGGTGTTTATTCTTCTCGGAAAAATTTGCTTTAGAGGTGAATGGCTCTCTCAGTCAAGTAGTCAACTCGATGGCGGTGTCACAAATGCCACCCTGTTTGAGTTCAAACGCTCTGAAGTCCTTCTGGTGCAGCCATCACATCATCACTAAGAAATCCTCATTCTAAGGGTGCCCTCCAGACACTCCTCTAGGAATATTTACTTTTCTTCTCCCTCTTCGGGTCGCATGTAGGGGGGACCTCTTTTCGTGACCTCAATTACAGTGGCCTTATCACTACCTCGCCTGCTGGAAATAAAGTAATATTTTTTTCAGCTTCTTCCCTACAAGCTTTATACTAGGCCATTACTGCCCCAGTGATGATGATCTCAAAATAGTGTTTCTAGTCGGCCTCTGAATGGCACCTTTAAAAACACATTTATTAGAGAACTTAGTTCATTTATCGTGTTTGCTCTACCAGGAACAAATCCTTTCTGTATCGATACTGGATGAATGGAAGCAAAGACACCACTAGTGCTGCCAATCAATGGCTGGTCATCTTGTCATATTCATTTCTAGGTGTGCACTTTTACCTCAAGGTGTGTCTGTAGCATGTTGAGACTTCTTGAAGGCCAAAAGGAGGCATAACATTTAGGGCTGATTATGAATATTTAACAAATAGAGAGGGATTGAGACTGCTGGCATAGTCCAGAGGCCAGCCCACCAGGCACAAACAATATGGCCGCCCCAGAGACCGTAACCGAAGCTGGCGGTCACACAAACAAAGTTTTTCAAATCCTCTTGGAAAACAGCTTAGCTTTTTGGAAGAGAAATATCACCTTTTTATGCACCCAGCTCTACTTGACTCACTTAGTCTAAATTATTACTTAAAAGGGTTTCCTAGACTACTTCAGGAGTTCCAGAAGTGGGGAGTGTCTTCTGTGGTCCTCAGGTCACCGAGGGAGAACCCTACGAACTCATACGTCAATATCGCTAAAAATCAACGAGGTTCTGGTTTTCCACAATACTGCTTCACCCACCTCATTGTGTCTACTTATGCTAAGACCATTCAACAAGCTGCCAGGCTCAAAACTAAAGCCGGTGGATTAAGCGAAGCGCTGATACCGTCCACCGTACTGATCAGTTCAATTTCTAAAGTAGCTCAAAGTCTTACAAACCCCACTCTACCCGATTGGTGAGTTACTTCTCGATTAAATTAATCCTCAAAATATTTTTTTTCAGAGCTAATGCGGCAGTGGGAGAAATGGGGATTTACTTTTACAGTCCTTGGGCCACCAGAGAAGAAGCCGACCAACTCACACACTAATATGAAGTGGATCAACGAGGATCTGGTTTTCCACCACTCTTTACTCTAATGCTCTGCTTACCACCCAATGACTAACTCCGTGGAGTCCATCCATTTGGCTGTGAGATTCAAAGCTAATAACAGGTGGGTTAAGTGAATCCTTGCTGCCTACCATGTTCATAACTGCGTCGATTAGCTTGAGATCGCGCATACAAGCACCTACTTGATTTCTAAGCCAATTTTCAACTAAATTATTATTTAAAATAGATTTCTCATCCTGTAGCAGCAGTGCTAGGAGCATGGAATCACTGTCACGAGCCTCAGTTCACCATGAAAGAGAGCCTTCAACTCGTAAAAAGGACCTAATTTTCCACCGATCTCGCCGTCACTGCCCCATCCCCATCTCCTGTGAGTTTCAAATCCCTGGAAGATGGCTTAACAAAACCATAGATGTCTATCGTTGTCACGAGTACTACTATTTCCAAGAAAGTTACGGTTCTTAGACCACCAGAGAAGAACCCAGCCAGCTCACGCCTCAATGTCGCATAAATCAACAAGGCTCCGGCATCCCACGTACCTCGCCACCAAATGCCACCCGCACGGAGCTCATTGAGCTAAACGTTTATGCTCACCGTCATCCTGATTAACTTCATTTTCAAGATAGCCTAGAGCTTCACAAAACGCTTAACTGACTAAATTTTTCTTCAAAAGGCTTTTTACGTTGGTGTAGAAGTGCCTGAAGCGGGGGATGTATTATTCAACTCTTAGATCGCTGGACAGAGACCCCATCAACTCACGAGAATCCGGTTTTCTACAGATCTCTCCACTAACGACCACCTATGCGAATTCCATTCAACTAGCTTTGATATTCAAGTCAGGAGCCGGTGGATTAGACCAACCGTCGATGTCTACAATGATCATGATTGCTTCCGGTTCCAAGGTAATTCAACGTCTTCCAACCGCCTACCTGCTTCATTACTAAAATTACTTTCCTTCTGGATGGGCAAGCAACAAAAACAACTGTAATAGTAGCTGGGCAGAGTTTTATAGAGACGGAATTAGAAATTAGACGTAGTCCTAAAAATTATGCCCAAGTTACAAACGATACATACAGAGATAATGCGTGCCTCTGTCATAAACAAATAGTATTACCCATTCATCCTTGACAGCATAATGATTCTGAAAGGGGCAATTTACATCCCATTGCCTCATAACTCTTTATTCGCCTATTCTTAGTCAAGCTTATCATCTCCTCACTTGTTGTAAGTAGCTCCTGTGCATGCGAACTGTCGTAGGGATTGAAGAAAACGAAGCCACTGAGGAAACTTCTAGCCACACCTCTCCCCACTGGACTTGAGGAGAGGGAAAAGTTTAGGGTACCAGTGGATTTTATGTTGGTATTAATTATAGACTTTGTGCCATTAATGCCTCTAAGAATAAGACCGGTGCAAAGGTGCTCATTCGCCTCCACGCCGTCTGGTAGAGGTACGTGGTAACGCCTAGGAGGAGGTAATAAGGTGAGGAAGAAAAGCAGCAATTATGGCATTATGTATAATTAGGGGAAGGAAATGGACTTATGCTGCATTGAAGGAGGCAGGCGGTTTTATGCTTCTTGTAGCACTTTCACCTCAACACCATTATCTTTTATATCCTCGGTATCCTAATTTATAATTAAGAGCTTTTCAAACCTGGCTCACAGCTTGTCCACTGAGAGAAGGCTCTGTGGTGGTGCAGATGCATTCATATTACCAATAACGTTGGCAGATGTTTTAAGTTGCGCATTTTTTGGGGAGAATAACTGTAAAACGTGAAAAAAAAGCATTTTCTTTAACATTATACCTTCCGGAGAAAAGTTAGCTACCTGTTTCCGTTTAATGCTGCCCTTACATATCACAGCTAGGTGGGGAAGGGGAAGGCAGGGTAAATCTGAAAATGTCCACGCTGTAACTCCTGGTAAAGCAGAAAAAACTCTTGAATTTTGCAGAACCAGGGTAGGTTGATGTCTGACTCTATCACTTCAACTAACGTTACACACTCCATTCTGAAACAGTTTATGTTATCTTACCTCTCCTGGAATGCATAAGATTAACGCCCATAGACACCTTCCTCTCTGATAATCTACTTCAAAGGCACCATCTTGGGGTATCAGCGAGAGGTACATTCAGCGATTCCGTCCCTTTCACAGTCAGCAATGCTAGGACCTAAAAGCCATTTCCTGAGTGCAGAGGAAGGTCAAGGGCTACTGGTTCGGCCCGGAGGCCAGATCGCCCCACAGGAGCACAAAGTCGGAGTCTTGACTCTTAAGGTATCGCACTATGGGTCCCCTCAGCCTGTGCTCAGCTAGGGACGTGTTGTTGCTCTTCAGTGAATGTAGGTCAACTGAATTACTCTCTTTCCCTCAATTAAAAATTGTAGGTTATGAGGAAAGTACCAAGGCGAATAATGCATCAACCAAGACAACTGTTGAATTGGTTGTTTATTTGTTTAACTGGCAACAATAATATCTCGGCTTTTAGTGGGGGCGAATAATTAGAGCCCCTCTAATTGAATACCACATGCAATAGGCGGATGGTGGACACCTACAGCAGATCATATCTTAACCGCACTTCCGCACGGTTAGATTTAATACCTCCATTTTAGCCATGGATACGTTTTAATAGAAATGCATGAATAGAGAATGCCAATTGGTGTCTAAAAGTGGGCTTACGTCTCCTTCAAGTCGATGTGCATCGCGTAGGTGCCACCACTACCATTTTCCTCCTTCGAAAATAAATTGAAATTGCGGAATGCAAGCATCCTTGCAAAGCAAAGTGAAGGATATGGGCCTCTCCCCATGCTGCCTTAATGGGAGACTTTTCTATTGGCCGATTAAGAGGGTCGCCTTCGCACTAGTGCCTTGTTGTCCCATGATGATGATGATGATTCTACCACTCAGTTCAAACCTTTGAACAACTGCACACACTGACTTTTTAGAGAAGTTATTGTGTCCCTTACTAGCTGAACGAAAAATTGCATTGTAGCATGCAAGAATCCTTCCTGAAAGGTACTGCTGACCCATCCTTGAGGACAACCCACCCAGGGTAAGTTCAGAGGCGGAGCCTTCAATGCTTACTGAATCAAAACGATGTGGTCAACAAATAAATAAGGAATTGCGACGTCTTCGGCTCTTCCCTTGGTCAACCACCCGCGTCGGCCATCCCAGTGTATTCGGAGCTGTTGGGTAAACACCCACAAACCGACTGGTATTGATGCCTCTTAGGAATTCCGATGGACCTGCAGTTCCGTCTTGTTTGGAAACTGTACTGCAGGAACAGAGAATGTGTACGCTCTCTTGTATCTCCACCGCTAGCCATCAAAATACTGCACTAAAAACGGAGTCGATTAATGCAGGACGGGGTTTAAATTCGCTTCTAGGGGGATAACGCTTCGACCCACTTTCTTCATTTCGCTTTGCTTCAACCTCAGTAATCCCAGACTATATCTACCTGAATTATATCCAACTAGTGGAGAGGTGAAGAAGGCATCCCTTGTCCTCTTAGTTGACAACCCCATGCAGGAACCCTAGGCAGCTACGTAACGAACTTTCAGTTGTTGCGAGCATTCGTTCAAAACGCGAGGGTGGAGTCAGTGCCAGATGTAGGTAGTGATCTCAACCCTTAAGCCAATAAACGTCAAACATCCTTAATCTTCCCTGTAACTATAAGGTCTAATATTCGGCAATAGGAATGTCAAAAGAGCCCATGGTGGTGGGGCAGAATAGGTACTACTAAGGGACAGAAAGGCTGGGAGGCCACTGGTGTGGCTTGGCGGTCCTGTCGCTGAGCGGAATCATAGAAGTCGAGGCGCAAACGAAAGGGTGTGGTAAACAACCAATCCAAATATTTTATCATATTTTTCACAGACAAAGTAGGTCATCATACTGGAACAGAAAATGTATGTCCGCCGCAGAGATTGACTGGGGCTACTAACATGACCTGGAGGCCAAGCCACTGGGTCGAGGTACAGTCTTCAAGGACCTACATGCTCCTCGCCGAATCGGGCGCCAAGTTAAACAATCAAATCATGACACATACAAAGGAGTGGCAACAATTTCTAAGACGCTCTGTTCGATTTGGGCGAAGAACATGTGTTATAAACTTCCCAATTTTATCATCCACTGAACTACAGTAAACAAGGGAAATCCAAAAATGGGGTTAAAAATTTAAGAGACGCCCTTATTTTGCTTGAGAATTACCTTCATCTCTCCTCCAACCTGAAAGCATGGAATAAATTTTCTTAATGAATAAAAATTTGTGACCTGTCTTGAACGATTGAAAGAGAACATTTGGGTCTTTCTGACCGCTAAATTGGGTACTATTTGGAAAAAAAGAGGAACGTTCTCAGCCGGTGGCAATTCAAGCGCCTAGTCGGTGCAAGTTGAAAGGCTTCCATCGACGACCTATCCATGCCTACATCAGGAGGCGTAAAATCTTGGAGGATGTAAGCCGACGGTCAGCGTGGCCTTCGGGCCATGCCAGTAGCTCCTCAGTCCTTCCACACAGCATCAATCCATTTCCAACTCTAGTTTTATACATTCCTTCCTCTTTACAGACCACTTGAGGCATCACAGTCGCGTTGCTTTTGCTCCCACAACTTCCTAGGTTTGGTTGAGAAGATAAAATATGGCAGGTATGTTGATGGGTGCAAAAGTAGAAATGGTAGTCATCTTTTATGGCACTTTTAATCAAAGAACCACCAATTCACTTATTGGAGTAAACACGAATGTTTTCTCGGGTAAACGAAAGTGGATCTAATTAAAGCCACTTTGTTGTTTATGTGTTATGGGCGTTTTTGCCTCAAATAATTGAGCGCGAGTGATGCTCCCAATCCCCTCTTTCCCCTCGCCTTCCCTCCCACACACCCTCCCCCACGTCCTCCAAAACAAAAGCCAACACGACGGGTGTGTGTCATGGTGGTGGTTTTTCAAAGAATTCAATTACACCGGTCATTAAGGCCAAGTTTACTTGTCTTTAGGCCTTACTTTCTCACTCTCTCTCACTCGCTCTCGCCGACCATTATTGCTACTGCCTCATTGCATGCTCCGAGAGCATAAATCCCATCACAAAAAAATAGGCCAATAACAGTGTTTTATTTTAATTCCACTTTAGAATGTTTGCAACATTTTGTAACGTTCCACCACTTCCACCCAGAAATCCCATATCGACGGATATAGCACAGGGCGACCAATGGAGAAGCATTTTACTAGCTATTCAAATGTAGTTATCTGGAAATGGGGTAGCCTGTGTTGCCTCACACATGTGGTGGAGGTTAACATCCACTTTAACAACCAAATTACCGCCAAAAGTTTGAGAATTGAAAGGTATGTGAATAATCTATTCCGTCTCAGGTGTACAGGTGGGTTCATGAGTGGTACCATCTGTGCACCGCGATTGCGAAAGCCTGATTGGTTGGATTATAGGATAGAATCTTCAGTGCTTTTAGAAGAAAATGTTAATCTAACTGCAAAATGAATTTCATGTCCTTGTCTTTGACCGTCCCATTTATTCGGAGGAGCTTTAGGAAGGAGTCGTAAAATAAAGGGTTTTATTGCGCGGCTGCTGTTCCAACTACTTTCCTCTCCTTTTTCGTGACACATGCATTTAAGGCTCCACCATTGTACCTTGGCAGGGCAGCATAGCCTTCGGGTCGTTCCAGTAGCCTCTGTAAGACGGAAACACATTTTACTCAAGATTTGGGAGCCCTTGGATATCTTAAGGAAGAAATACCTCGACTTCCATCACTTAATGGCCACAGATGGTTGAAAAAGACGCCTACTTTCTTCGGCCTCTCCAATCCTCTTTTCTGTATGAGCGCTGGAAGCAAATGAATGAATTTCGATTCGAAAAAGTTCGTTGCGGAGTTGTACACGGTGTCTAAATGAGGATGTCAACTAAATAAACATGCGCCATTTCCTTCTTCACCTCTCTACTAACTGAATAGACTTTAGATAGGTGTGACTGAACAGCACTGAAGTGGATATAAAGTGTAGAGGAGGAACAGGTGCTAAACTTTATGCAAAATAAACTCTTTTAAGACTATTCTCACTCTAATTACCTCTAGTTTTGGGCCATTATTCTTACGACTGGCAATAAACTCTCGTAATGGCAAGCACACTCCTTTTTTTCTTTTTTTTCTAACATAACGAAATTCCGAGTCAAATGGAAGCGTCAAGAGGTATTATTGATGCTGTAGCTACATATAATCAAAGATACACGCAAATTCGATGACTGGCAAGGGTGACCCGTAAATGTTTCTCCTTTCAACACCGACTGCGCTGTGATGAGTGACGCGGGAGGATAACTAAGGGGACTGCCAGGGACAATACTCATAGGATGATAAGGGGCCAATTACTACGTTAAATGCTTGTTTGTTTCCACGTTTTGTTTACACGACCACTTTAGGCTTCACCATTGTGCTTCTGCTAAGCAGCATGGCCTGGCGAGCATGCCATTATCCCTCCGCCCCTCCTCCCCAGTCCTTTTAACGGCGTTTGTGCATTTCTGCCTTTGTATCATAATTTTCTTTCAACTTCAGGAAAGATAATGGGACTATATGAAAACTGCCTGCACATCTGAATAGAGATTTTTGTCAAGAAACGATTTTTTTCGGTTCCGCTCATTTTCATTTACCACACCTGAATGGATTCATGTAGGGATCTTCATGCCAAAAGTATAATTTTCCAAGTAAATTAGAATTCTGCAATATTTCCTCATTGCACAGTGCAAATATGCCAAATTTAATGCAGTAGTAATTGATGCCTTAAATTTGGTTCTCTATGGTGCCTGTTGGACAGGCCTTACACACAACCGATCGGGACTAGGATGGGTAAAGTGGACTGATGGAATTTCTCTTTTTAGGGTGATTGAGTGCAAATACTTCTCATGACAGGTATCCTCTTGCCTAATACACTTCTTGCCTTTAAATGCGATTGCCAGAATAGTGTGGGAATTAAGAAAGAAGTTGTGAGTATCTCGAGAGAATTAAATTTCTTTATAAATTTGAACCAGACGACCTTACAGCTTCGTGTAGTTTCAGTACGGCTTAATGCAATGCTTTCATACAGCTTATAGAGGCCTTCAACAGACCCAATACTTGCAGGGCATGATATAAGCAGAAATTATACCCTCCTGATGTGATACTACTTATTGTGGATTTCAGCTACCTTCTAAACCTCTTTGCGGTCGAATGTAGGTTGACTCCAATAGATTTGATTCTGGTCCCTCTACTTTTTCCGAAATCAGGTTAACCAAGTTTGACAATTGTATCACAATTAGAAAAGATGTCAATACCGACACCTATTCGCTCTCATAGTTAGGAATGATGAAACGGAAAACTGT
This sequence comes from Taenia solium, assembly GCA_001870725.1. NCBI lineage: Eukaryota > Metazoa > Platyhelminthes > Cestoda > Cyclophyllidea > Taeniidae > Taenia > Taenia solium. Next base: position 124,327 of record MIEF01005794.1, on the reverse strand, counting down.
GAACGACACTAAGAAACAGGCACTTTTTCTACGTTTTCTCCATCTATAAACACAACATACATTATACGCTGTTTATTGGACGGCTGCATGGCTGGTTGACTAATTGAATAGTGAAGAGGAAGGGTTTGTTAGTCCAACTTCTAGTAAGATACAGTTACTGTCTGAAAATGGGGAGTTGCAAACACTCCGAATGAGCGGCAGCTAAAGGATTATGCTTTTAACTGACGCACTCAAGTCAAACTGGCACTTCGGTGCTTAAAAGACCGATAAAAAAATTCCCTGGAGTGAAATTTGGATTTACCCTTCCTCTTCCCTCAGGCTCTACACTTACACCCTCTAGTTAAACCTGCGCCCCTAAGACTTGAAAATTAAAGGGTTTATTAAGGCGCTGAAAAATGAGAAAAGAGCCCACTCGGTTTCTATGCAAATTTACTTTCATATAGGCAGGTGTTTTCATGCTTTCAGTGTCTTTTCTTTGTTCATCAGTACCACAGAAAGTATTGCCCCTAGTGCCAGTCGGCATTGATAACCCAGGAGGCATTTCTGGGTCTTATTCATCCTGCCGGTCGTCTAAAGTTGATTATCTGAGAGTTTGGTCACCGTATGGTGCCTGAAGTCTCCTGTAGATGCTGGAGTCACCCTCATCTATTAGTAGTAAACACACTACGGCACTCACTCACACGTATCCCCTTTGAATTACTGCACAACCCCAAAGGTCCTTCATTTTTACTTAAACACACTTGTATGTAATTATAACACAAAAAAACCAGTTTTTATACATTTTATTTCATTTTATGCGTCGGCGGTGAGATCAAAGGTATGCTTATTTTGGGAGTAAAGAAGTTTGCATTTCCGTTTCACTCACCAACTTGTAAATAGTCACGAGGTTCCACAGATGGGGTATAACTTTGATGCTCAATAAATGACCTCTGGTAAGACCTCCTGAGGTGTGAATAGATTTCAGCTTGGCCCCTTGGGAGGACCTCCACAATCTTTGCAGATTCGGCGACCCTTCCATTGGTCATTTCCTCTTCTCCATGGCATCTGATATTCCATGTGATAGGTATTAGAGACCTCATTTCCTGGCTACGTAAAACTTTATCAGGCATCTGAGATTGTCTTAAGTAGTAAAATACTTTATTTTCCAATTCCTCTGCTTCTCAAAGAAAGAGGTCTAGCTTAATCACTCGAATTGGAAGTTCCCTTTACAAATTGACTTGTTTTTTTTAACTAGCAATAAAGAGAATTTTAATAAAATTTTTCATTTTTTATTCCAAGTCACTTAACAGAGTACTCCCTGTGAAGAATGTAAACAATGCTTTTTTCCCATTTTCCGTCTGTACGTCAAACACCGCCGTCAATTCACCAACGCCGTTTGTCGGGGCATCGTGAAGTCGGTGAATCTCTCCAACTTCATCATCACTGGCTCCGGTAGCAGTGGCTCCTTTCTGTAGCTATTTTTGTGGTCAATAATGATGTTCTTGAGAAGCCATCGGGGTAGAGAATTTTGACAACAGACTATGGCATTCTGTGTGGGTCCATCGATGAAAAAGTGGCGCACGAGGTTACCGCGGTAGAGAAACTTTTTCTCCCCAATTCGGATTTCACAGCCTGTTCGACTCTCAACACTGACTAGTTGACCTCCATTTTCTGCTAGGCTTCGAGGAAATTTGTCCTCTTCTAGAGGATCTACTAATAGGAACATAGTGTAGCGCCACCACTTCTCTTTCTCCGGTGGAATAGCTCGATCGTCCAGTCGCTTTATATCACAGAATGGAGCCCCAGCGTTGCCTCGGGGTGACTTTATACCAGGTCGTCGAGTGACTTTACACCTCTTCCAAGCCTGTTCTAGTCGAGCAAAACCAAGAGCCGTAGCATACACGTAGGGTATGGCTTTAGGGTAGTGTTGTTGCAAGCGGATAACACCCTTCTTCAATGTTGTCGCTGGCACATACTTCTTTAGCATTGAGAGTAAATTCTTGGACTCCATTGTGACGTTTGTGGAATGTCGAATGCTAATTGGCATGGGAGGACCATCAAAGTCCCAGGGGAGAATTGGTTTGTTGCCTTTTACTACAGGCTTAGATGATGATGGCTTTACAGCCCCCGTGGCACTGTCCGTAGCATCGGGCTTTCCGTAGGAGTTTTGACTAACTCGTCCCAATTGCTCATCGCCGCGTTCTTCCAACTCCTCCTCCCCCTCCTCTTTCTTCCTCTTTCTGTAGAGTCCGCAATTCCCCATGGCTGACGTACTCGCCCAAAATAAGGCATTTCAGTTGTCAAAATCAATAGCACATGTTTGTTGTTTAAATCAAGTTGTCGAGCGCTACGTGTTAAAGTGTTGCCTTAAGAGTTTGTTTGCCCCAATAGCCTAGTCAACTTCCCAGAATAGGCACTCGTAGATGAGGGAAAGGGATGGAGGGAAGTTCTGATTACCGTTAACAGAATGTGTTGAGAGACAAGGCGGCTTGTTGGTCATAAATTGTTGCAAAGCTAAAGATAATTGCCTTAGGGGCTCTGTACATTACCCACCGGGTGACCAACTTTCCCAGACATCGCCAGTCCTCTCCACCTCACTTGACATAATTACAAAATGTATAAAATAGAAATGCCTCTAGAAATTAGCCTCTAGGAGTGAACAAGCGTGAACATCTGTCGTGGGGTTTTACGACGCGGCATTGCTCGTAAATTTTTAATTAACCCTTTTACCTCAAACTCAGTGATTTATATAAATAAAGGGCGTAAACATTTATTTTACACTTAAAACCCTTTCCTCTCAACAACAACACAATACGGGAGTCATTATTTCCTTCACCTCACAGCCTAGGTTCATTTATTAACTAACCCGATCACTGACATCGGTGCTGCAGCAATCTTGGCCAGCGGTTGGGCTCTTACAGCATACTGCCCTAATTTCCTGTTTCTTGGGCCTTTTGATCTTATCTGTTATTGTTATTTTTAGGACCTAATCAGTGAAGGATGGAAGCGGAGAAGTAGACTCAGCCTCTCTCTTATTACCAAGGTTTGGGCTAAAAAACCGGTCCCTCCATCAAAAGTCACCAGATCCAAATTGAGGCAAGAAAGAAAGTACGATTCTCCATGATTAACTCCACGCCCATAAAAATTTGAAGAGAAAATTGCCCATTTGAGAAATTATAGAGAAAGGCCAATTTACTAAAGACCCTGGCTCCATAAAAGCATCGCACGTAGTTATATTTAATTTGCTATTCTGCTGAATTTGCACAATAGTCCCGAGGGAGTGACAGATGCAGAGAACCGTTAAACCATAAAAAACGCCTCTTTTGTTGTTTTACAGTTAAAGTATATTTTAAAATGAGTGCAATTAACGACATGCAGGTTGTATTTGTTTGATGAGCAGCGCATTTCTTCTTTTTACGTATTGAGGTTCTTTTTATGTCCCTGTATCCACTTACAAAATGGAGGTAGAAGAAAAAAGTTTACAGCAGAACTAAAAATAGTCGACCTAATTTATTAGGAGTTTGAATGGCAGGATTGAAGGCATTCCCTTGTTAAAATTAATTTGCCTCAATTCCTTAGAAAACCAGTGTAGAGCCACTTTGCAGAGACACTTGTGGTTTTCATTAGGGGGCAAATGTGTGTGTGCCAGGTTTAATGCGCAGTCCTTGTGGCACCATAAAGTCAGGGAGGGTTAAACTTGTTGCAAATGGATTATGGGCCGGTCATAACGAGCCTTTATTAGTAGCATCATGCTAAGAAAAGGCGGGACTAATTTAAACAGCTACTACAGTGAGTTTTAAACGGACATATGCAAGCACTATTTGCATAAGCCATTTGTTAATTGATATAATAATCAGCAATCACAATAATAAATGCACGGGTTAACTTAACAGCATTTATAATACTAGGCCTGCATATCTTATGGGTCAATCAGCACATAGCCGCAAAGCGAATTTGAAGAATATGTCAAGTTAGAAAAGTAAGTGCGCGCACTGAAAATCTTCTACTGCGATATTGCTAAATAATGATTCAGGTGCAAACGGTCGAAAAAAATACACTGGAAAAGCAAAAAAACTGCTAAAACTGACCTATTTTAATTGCATTTAAAAGCCATAATCATGTGATGGAAAGTTTAAGCCATAAATGAGCTTTAAATGTTATTCTGCTCTGAGAGGATTTTGCGCGACATCTTGGAGCATCCTGCAACACACCTAGCGCGTGCATTATTAAGCCAAATAATTTTTCACTACTGTTATTCCTAAAATTTTGGTAATTTGTACGCTGCATTAAATCTAAACAGTGTGGACACTTTAAATGAGTTTTGTGCATTCCGGGACTTTCGATTTGCGTGTGTCTACTGTGCTTTGCCGTGGGATAACAAAACCGCAAAATTTGGGTTGTAAATAGGGTTGTTTTGTCCAAATTTTGCTAATGCCATCAATACATACTTTGATGGCCATCTTTGGTCGTTTGTAGGAGCGGACTTTTATCTGCTACTTATCGGATTCACATTGTTTATGTCATTTTTTGTCGTGCTTTAGCATCTCATAACTGTACTAGATAAATTTGCCAATATTCGTGTTTTCTTGCAAGGCTATTTGTTGGTTTTCCTTCATATGCTTAATTACAATGGCGTATCATTTCGTTTATATACTTGTCTTTCTAGATAATTTTAGAATGGCTGAAATTCCAAAAACAGAACACACAGACGATGAAATTGTTGTTCAGATGTCTCCTTGGGGTGAATTTTTTGTCTGGGTGGCTAGGCGTAAGTCATTTTTTATTTACTTCCTTATTTCCCCCCGTTTATATACCGCCTTTCCAGTCATCATTAAATTGCAAAATTTGATGTCTTCTCTCACTTGCATGTGTTGCCGAATTAGAAACTAAACTTGATTATTTTTGAGGCGCAGCAGTCAATGTGGTTATTCTACCAGCTTAAACAAGAATTTTTCAGATTACTTGTGAACATTGGTGGCAGCTGATTAGGTTACCCGACATCTAACATATTTGACGTTTCAAGATGTGGAGCGGCTTCGTCGAGAACACCGAATCGTTGGTCACCTTTCCGCCTCTCCTGCTGTCACCTCGGGACCGTCGTCATCGATGGCAATAAAGGCTTCTTCCTCTGCATATGCTGCTAGTCTACCACTACGGCTGAGCCTCGAAGAGACCGCCCTCCTCATTTTCCGCCGCCTCGCCATCGCTATCGACTCTGTTCGTCCTGTTCGCTGCCTCAATCCGCCCTCTCCGTGCTCCCTTGCTCAGTTTGACTCCATGCTAGCCCTCCACTACGCCGAGTCGGTACGGGGTAAACTTCTCTTTTAACACAAGTGCAGGAACCTAGCTGTTCCCTACTGCCGCTCCCATCCATCTAATTGTCTGTGCAATTTTTCCTTATTTGGTACTGAATGTGAGGGTAATTTATTTAAAATTAGTAGTATGCGATATTTTGTTTTGCTGTTTTGGAAATAGGGTATCTAAGCATCCATTGCAATCGTTTATCTGGTTGACAACTGGCTTCATTGGCAAAAACGCTTTTAACACTTAAAGTACTTGTGCACAATGGTGAACATTCATACCGATGTTGTGATTACCATGCATTCGTTCACTTAACGAACCCCTTATCTTCAAAAGGAGAAGTTCTTAAGGTTGTTTCTTAAAAGGTTTTCCGTTTTAGAATACCCTATTTAATGTTAGGTTTTTTTAACACAAGATGGAGGTCCACAAGCAAGAGAAACGCCAACGAATACTCAGCCACTACGATGAGATCGTGAAGGGTAGGAAGAAGCGGAAGGCACGAGAAGCTGCCAAGGCTGGCAGCAGCTGTTCTACCGATGTTGGTGGTGGGGATCAAGTAGTTTTTTACGATGAACACGGTACTCCCTTTGTCACCAAGCCCTCTTCGACATTCTATTTGCATTTGTGAAGTTGCATTTTTGTTTCAAGGCGTGAAACTATCGAAGAAGCGTCTGAAGAAGCTACAACGCCGAAAGCGCCGGAAAGTTGCCTCGGCAGTGGAATCAACGTTGGACTACCCAGAGGAGGATTACTTTGATGAGGAAGCAGAAGTTAAGGAGCAGCAGGAGGACGAGACCAATGAACCTCTGCCAACTGTGGAAGAATTGACGGCGACTACACCCACCGATGACACGCAGACGGTCAAGTACATTCCCCTCCATCGACCCCGACCGACACCCAAGGAGTGGAGACGTGATGGTGAACACACGACTCTCTCTGTTCCCGAGACGGCTTGTGACAGCATTGAGAAAGGTGCGGCGATTTGGAGTTGTTGATATTTTGTTCTACCTTAGTGGCACTTTGGCTCCTCGAGATTTCCTCAAAGTCGCGGTCGGGGGGGAATGAAAATGCTCTAGTTAGGTGCAAAGTTTTTGATGATCTCTGGTCGAGGGGCTTCTACATCACCTGCTCAGCCTCCAAGATGGGTGGTGATTTCCTCGTGTACCAAGGTGAGTCCCTTCTATTCTGCTGAAGTTTTATCCACTTTTCACTTCCATTGATGATGTTATGCGACGATGTGGATTTTTTGCACCATTGCTAAGAGCTTTTGCCATTCTCTAAGGCGGTATTTTGCGGGAAGGGTTGGGGGAACGGGTGGCAATACTTTCCCTTTCCTACGCAATTGTGTCCACTTGCATCCTGAAAACTCTCTCTGATGAAATCCGAATTGATATTATGCAATTTTGTAAGGTTTAGGATTTTAACTAGTTTGAATATTTACCTTCGGGAAGTTGGGTAGTCCAAGTGTAACCAAGGTGGATGTTGCTCTTTTCTCCATTTTTCTCAGGAAATAGCTCTACGCGATAGAAATGTTGGCAGTGCCTAATACTTCATCTCAGTTCCGGCTTTGCTACGCATGTCTCCGTACATAGAGTTTCGAACGCCTAGATGGAGATGTATGGTTTGTGGACAGCATTTTCCTTTTTTGAAGCGCATAATTGTGTACGTGGCCTCGTCCTTGGGGGTTGGTGGGGCTGGCCCACTTCCTGACCCAAAGGCGGCCTTCAAACAATCGGTTACTAACCTCTGAAGGTTCATGTGAATGAGGCAATGGTGTGTTGGGCTTTTAAAGCTGTGCTCTGCGCATGCATGATCACAATCTGATCTATGCCTACGCAAATAAAAAAAATGGCATGTTCAAATTCTCTCCTTGGTGTCATTGTTGTCGGTTGATGGGAAGTCTATGAATTGCCTGTAATTTGTTCAGGCGATCCACTCTTTTACCACGCGAGCCACATAGTCATGGCGAGTGCACCCCACGCTCCGATCTTCCTCAGTCGCCTCTCCGCCTGCCTGCGAATCGCCAACAGCGTTCGCAAAGCCCTCGTTCTTGCCACCACGAGCACAGACGATGGCCATGGTGTTGCCTACACCTCACTCTACTGGATGGGCTTCCACGCTGCGTGTGGTGATGTACAGCCTGCCTGATGGAGTATAAACATAAGGTTTTCACAAGTAAATGAAGTCGTTTTTGGGACCAGGAGGGGGGGTGGTAAGGGATTGGTTTTAGTGGGTTATCGAACTCATTTGGCTTGTGTCTCTGGAGGAGATTTGGGCAGGATACCTGGTGCAGTGCTAGCATGACCGAGTAGTAGTAGTAGAAGTGGGACACTATTGCAGTGATTCGAGAATGTGACTGCGGGAGGAGGGGGATGGGAGTGTAGTGACGTTGTGAGAACTGTTTCTCCCCCCCTCTTCCAGAGAGAGGACTGTTGAGGGATTTGAAAGTTGTCCAATTTTGTGACACAAGAAGTAGTAATTTGTGGACCATTAAAACAAGTAGTTGAGACAGAAGGAGCGAATGTGCCTGTCTTTAATATTTTATCACAAGAAAACGTTTCAAGCAGTTTTTTTCGCCTTCCTGCCAAGTAGTCAATGTAGTTTTCTTGTAGTAATTTGAAGGAGGGAGTCTGCAGTACAATTGATAAGACAGAGGATAATGATGGTGACGACAAGGATGCGAATGTTGTGCCGCATTGTATTGGGCACAAGTGGAAAAGGGACAGATGTTGGAAGGAGTGATGGAGTTTGGCGCCTGAGAAGTGAAGGGAATTGGAGAGGGAAAGTGGTAGAGAGGAGTTGGGGAGGTGCTACTATAATGGTATGAGTAGGGGACGAGAAGTGGAGGTGGAGGAAGTGGGTGATGGGAGGGGTGTTAGTTGAAGGCGAGTTGGTTTGTGTGTGTGGAGGGCGGTGCAGAAGGCGGTGAGAGGGAGGGAAAAGAAAAGACTTGAGAGATTTTGGGGTGCGGCAGGTGGTCGGGAGATTTTGAGCATAGGTGGAAGAGAGGAAGGGAGCGAGATGTGGATGTGGGTGGGCTCGGGCATTTCGGACTGGGGCAACCCACATTGTGATTTACCTCGTACCCGTGTTGCTGCGCAGAGGCACGGGTTTGGGGGTTGGCAACTCGCTGCCCTTATAACCGCGGTCCGATTTCCCTCCCGGCCAAGCGCAGGTGAGGGCCTTCATCTGGTCGGGGTGAGCCATGGCTGTGAGGGGGGTTTCCACGCCGTAGCTTCCGATCGCAATGTGTATTGCACAGAGTTCCGATATCGTGACCTTGACGTAGTCGTGTAGTGACCTTGTCCCTACCAATAGGATTTTCCTGCATCGATCCCCTTATAATGAGTCACTAGTCAACGTTGGGACAATGATTGATAATCCGTCCCAAATTATCTTAGTGTTACGCCATCTGCCCACCAAGATGTCCTAGAATCCTGCCCTCTCGTCTGCTACTACACCACTTGACGTGGAAAACGACATGGAGCAATACGCAACGGCCTACTATTACGTCACGTGACTTCGATGTTAACACAGAGCAATATCTGCGTCTCTACAAAGGCAAGATTTGACCTCTAAGTCAGCCTAGAATTATGTCACTTGATCCTGAACTCGACCCAGATCTATATCCAGGACTTGAGATCGGCCCGGATCCATACTCAGGTCCCACAATGACGTCATTGGACCTTAAACTTGACCTTAACCGAGAACCAGACTTCCATAATGAAGTCAATTGGCCTTGGAATCAAATCATACCCACGTCTGGGACTCCATAATGACGTCGTCCTGGCTTAAGCATGACCTTGACCGATAACTGTGGCTCCATGGTGACCCTGACATCACCACAGGTCGAGGTCTAGTGCCACGTAGTGACCCCGCCCGACATCGACCTGGATTGATACCAAAGCAATATAATGACGTAACATGACATTAAACGTGAACTTAACCGATATCTAGACCTGTATTCATGCAATTTGACCCCAGAATATATCCTCATCCCTGTTCAGTCGGTATCTAGGATCTCGTGGCGACGTCATTTGACCTTCAGCCCCGGATTGATGCCAACTTCAATACAATGACGTCATGTGACCTTGATCTAGAAATTGTCCGATATTTAGGCCCCAGAAAATATGCTGAACGCTGTTCACTCGGTATATAGCGCTCCGTGGTGACGTCACTTTACCTTCAACTTGGCCTTGACCGGAAGCCGGGTCGCGACGGTGACGTCCTTTGACCTTGTCATCAACACAGATGGATATTCGCTGCTTGCCAATGACGTCACATGGCCTTGACATCGACCTAGGTGAGTATGTGTTTCCGTAATATCGCCATTTGAGCCCGACATCGACCTGTATTGATATCTAGAAGCCTATAATGACGCACTGTGGTCTTGAAATCGGGCCATATCGATATGCAAGGCGCCTTAACGACATCATGTGACCCTGATGTCGGCTTGGATTGATAAGCAGGGCGCTCTAAGGGTGCTGGTTGATCTTGGAAGTAACTCAAATCGATAACTAGACCTCTGTTAGTACGATGTTTAGCCTTGGAACCGACCCAGATCAACAACTTGGGTCCCATAATAGCCCCACTTGACCTTAAACTCGACCTTGACATATAACTGGACTCCTGTGATCACGCTATTTGACTTTAAAATCCTCTATCAGTTTGACTTTGCATTCAAACTAGAATGATCTCCAGGCCTCCATAATGACATCGCGTGACCTGGAAATCGACCTAGATCCACAACTCTAACACTAAAACAGCGTTCAGTGACCTTGGAATCAAAAGATAACTGTGCCTGGGCCGTTTGGTTGTGGCGTATGACCCTGACATCGGATATCAAGTGCCCTATATTGGCGCCGTTTGACCCTGGACTCGACTGGGGTGGACGTATAGGGCCCCATGCTGACCTCACTTGACCTCAGATCAAAACTTCACCTCGGTATTAACCTGGATCCCTAACCAAAGTGAATCAAAGTATGTTCTCTGTAATGACTTCTTTATTTACCTTGATTCCGGACAATGGGCCTCGTACCACGCAAGTTGACCTCGCGAGTGAACTTGGTTCCCGTTCGTTTGACCAGCACACTTATCTAGACCCACATCTAGTGCCCTATGCTGATCTCAACTGGCCCCATAACCAGTCCAGATCGATATTCATGGCCGCACTTAACGTCGTTTGGCCTTGAATTTGAGCTGGATCAGTATATGTTCTCGGTGGCGACGTAATTTGACCTTCAAGTCGGCCCGGATGGATGTCCGGTAATTTGTTCTGACGCCATTTGCCCTTGATATCCACCTCGACCGGCATCTGGGGCTCCATAATGACGTCACTGCCCCCTAACGTGGGACTGACTCCTCATTCGGGGACCCATGATAACATCGTTTACCTTGACATCGACCTGCAACAGTATCCATGGCTAAACAATGACGCCATATGGTCCTAGAATTGACCTCAATCTATATATAGGGCTCTATACTGGCTTCATTTGACTTTTGTTATGTATACATACACATATTTGCATAGATTTAATTATTAGTTCGCATGCACGTGACCCAATTTATAATTTACACCTTAAAATATTACAATGTAATTAATGTAAACAATAAGTATGTTTAACGAGACAAATGCAAAAATTATTATCTGATATTCTAATATGCAGTGCTTTGTTCAGTTAGTCCAGTCTAACACCATTGGCTGTATTTTGATGCGTTGTCTGTCTGTTGGGTGGCTGTTTGGTAATTGCATGTGTGTTCAGGCTTTAGCCATAGGTGCAAGATCTGGCGAAATTGTGGAAAAGCCTTTGATAATTTGACTCTCCTTATTGTTTTTATTCGTCTAGACCCTAGAGCATGCAGGATTATTTCAATTGCTCGTGTTGCATCTGCAATGCTTTGGAGGTGGTTGCAGATCAATGTACTCGAAAATGGACAATGCCGTTAATACATGCATAGCTTAGATAAGAGTAAGTTTTAATTTTCAACTCGTCTTTGCTGTTTTTTGGGTCATAACCATCTGTATGCATGTTTCAGCAGAGGAATAGCCGTGGCCTATCTTCCTGAACACTTTTCGCAATAACATGCGCAATTTAAACAAACACTCACTGGCGTGGTTGTAAAGATGTTGTCACGAACGAGGTGTGGTCGTGCAATCTCCGTCATGGGAAGAATAAGTCTCAATCCACTGGTTTGACTGGTAGCGTTTCGGTAGGAGTTTGTAACCGGATGAAGCGTACTGCATACTTTGTCGTCACGGCTCATGTGACTATCTGCAGTAAAATATGTTTCTTGCCTTTAAACAAACAAGTCCCCTCTTTTTTCTGCAGGCGTTGTCTCCGCCATCCCTTGAGTGGTAGTGGTAACTGGTGTTCCCTGTTTATTAGCGGGTTTGGCCTCACTCGTATTTGAATCTACTAGCAAGCAATGCGATTCTTTTGCTTGTTTACTCACATGATTGCTGCCCGTGTGTTGGTTGAGCTGGTAGGGTTAGCGGTCAATGGGAAGCAAGAATGGGGAGATTTGTCATTTTCTCTTCATTTATCAGTTCGCGTGCGCGTGCGAAGTGTTGCATCATCGTTAGAACCATTTCACCCTCGAAGGGACTAAGTAACACCTGCCTCTCTCTCCATCCCTCCCTACCTTCCCTCCGTCGACAACTCCCTACGCTGCGAGCATTTCTGGTGCTCATTACTTCAATATGGTTGCGACATTGCTACTAGCAGTGTTTAAGTAGGAGGTTACCAACCATGGCTAGATGGGAGTGCTTCAATTTGTCTAACCGTCTCGTCGTCGCACAGTACAGTATATTTTATTTTTCCTCTCTTACACACTCGCCAGCCTGTGTCAACGATGTCGATTTGGAATGTGTTGGAGTCGGGTGGGATAGTACATGATGGGTATACTGAACCATTGGTGCTGGCTAGCGCACGTTGTTGCTGACGCCAGCCAGTTGTCTTGCAACAGAATGAGGTATGTGGCTCTGCTGCGGCGCAGTCTTTCGGCTGGAGAACTATTGCTAGGCTTCTTAAAGTGTAGGAGAAAAGGGCTGGGGAAGAGCGAAGAAATGGGGAGGGTATAATGAGAGGTGGGGCAAGAGTGGAGAATGAAGTGCTGAGGAGTGACGCGGTTTACGTTAGGCATACAGTGGAATGTGGGGCCTTGGTTACTTCTTTATAGGCCGCAGTAATGTTCTTTCATTTGTCTTCAGCAGTTGCACTGCCAAGTAACTTTTTATTTTTTCTGCTACTCGTGATTGAGTAACGGTTTTCAAATACGAAGACGAAGATGCGGGTTTGTCCCCGTCCTCAATTTAGTTGCACAGGTGAATGATGGACTAGACGACTAATAGTTGATTCACCTTCCCCCCCTCAACCCCCTCCAGACATCGACTAAAGCGCGGGTTTGTCCGCCTTCCTGACTGTCTGGCCACAAATTTGTCTCAACCTCCCTCTTAGCGTGTTCCATCTCCTTTGTTTTGACGCCCCTGATCTCCCTCTTTGTCTCACGATGGCCTGGAGCAAAGGGGGAGGAGGAGAAGGGAATCGCGCGGATGTCTGTTAAACGCGAACGGAGTGAGGTAGGAGAAGTTTCCAGAAATGCGATCGTTTGTAGTCCAACTCACCGTGGGCACTCACAGCAGCCCATCGATTGACTTATCAACTAATCGATCAACCACCTGACCAGATAACTGGGACACATTGCCTGCATATCCAACCAGCCATTTATCGATCCATCCACTGACGCACGCGGATGAGTCACAGGCGAACTTAGTCTAGGCCACCTACTCATCCATCCACCCACCACCCGTTGGTGGCTACGTCCTGCCCCAAAGTCGTCGCGACCACTGACTACTGGCGTCGGGGGGCAGTGAGTTGTGGTGCGTCTAGACGTTCTTCTCATCCAACGCCTGTCAGGCGAGGCGCATTTTACATCAGACATTTGCATGCGTAAAACTAGTTTCCAATTTCCAATTCGTTTTCCGTTTTTTGTGCCTCAACGATCTCTGCACATGTTTCAGCGTAGAATTAGCCTTGGCCCGTCTTCCTAAAGTTCCTTTGTAGTAACTTGTTAGCAGCGGTATCTTACAAGTTCTTGTGCCACCCATGAATACGGCTGCAATATCCCCCCAATGGATACTTGAGTAATCTCTTCTCAAAATTGAGCTGTGTCGCATATTCTGCAACTTTAACGTGTGCGGTTTGGACAAGCACAAATCGACGTGGTTGTGGAGATGTTGCTCCGCACGAGATGTGGTCGTGCAATCTACATCATGCAAAGACTGAGTCTCAATCCGCTGGTTTAACTGCCAACGTCATCGCAGAACTTTGTTACCGGATTAAGTGTGCTGCATGTTGAAGCGTCACAACTCATGTGACTATCAGCAGTGAAATATAATTCGTGCTTCCGAACAAACAAATAGACCTCCTTTTCACCTTCCCAAGTCATAGAAGTGGTTGGTGCCCTATGCACAGGTGCATCAACGAAGCATGTTCTAGTAGAACCACTTGTAAACGGTAAGCCTGCTGCTGCTTTGCTGCCTCTCCCTATTGTTTTGTGTGTGCGAGGAAAGCCTGCTTCTTGTCTCCACAAACATGTGCGCCGTTTTAGCCTCGGCTGAGTATGATGGAATTGTTGAAGAATTTGGTCGTTCACTATCGCTGGTGCAATGTATTGTGTATGTGTGTAGGGGGTGGCGACAAAGCCACTGCTCTGTGTGAATGTAACTGTTTAGTGGTCATCATGGAGACCATCAAACTGTGTGTACAATTATTGTTGTCAAAAGCGACCCCTTGTGCTGATACGCCTTCGACTTACTCAGAGGTGGAGTGTTCAGTGGAGATGCATTATGCTGGTGACACGCCAATCACTCCGGTGTGACGCGACGTTGGCCTTGTTATCGCCTTAGTGATGATGGTTGTCAGCCTTCACTGTTTATTGGCGGGCGTGGGGGACACGGACAAAGGTGAGGGTTTGGCCTCACTCGCAGTTGAGTGCACTAGCAAGCAATGCGATTCCTTGTTTTATTTACTCACATTTTCGGCTGTGTTTATTGGGGTAGTAGGGGTTTAGGTAGAGGGCTGGCAAATGTGTTTTTCCATTCCTTTACTGTGATGGTATATTTGTTAGCTCTTTATTCATTAGTCAAGATAATCATTGAGGCAGAGTCGATTAAATATTCTTTTTCTAGTCTCTCAGTAGAAAACAAGATATCTATCCTTTAGGACCGGGTCCGCCCTCCGATTGGGTTACCGGCAAAATTTGAAGGCCAAGCCGCTCATACGAGGCGCAAAGGTGGAGACCCTACGTGGCGCCTTACCAACACTGAGAGTCAAGCAAGTAGCTAACTTGGAACACAGATATCTCAATGAAATGCACAGAGGGCTTTTTTCCGGTGTGATTGCCTTCTTTTTGGGAAAAGTTGATCAATGAGTTTGTAGTACCTACTTTTAACTGCTCAAAAGTCATTGAATATGGACACATTTAGCGTCTGGTGTTTTCTCAAAAAAGACCAAGTTAGTGCTTGCTGTGATAGGAAATCCCACTTAATGCGGGATCGTTTGTCATTTTGGTCCTTCGCATGCGTGATTACAAACTGATCTGTCTACGAAAATAAAGGATTGGTGCCTTTTAATTCCCTCCTCGGTGTTATCAGTGTCGATTGGCAAAAAGTTAATGTTTTGCCTATGTTTTTTAGGCGATCCACTCTTTTACCATGCAAGCCACATAGTCATCTCGAGCCCATCCCAGGCACCAATCTTCCTCAGTTGCCTCTCCGCCTCCCTGCAAACCGTCAATAGCGTTTGCAAAGCTCTCATTCTTACCACCACTGCCATCGACGATAGCCATGGTGCTGCCTACACTTCACTCTACTGGATGGGCTTCTGCATCTAATTACATACAAACTTTTTCTTCTCACCTGTCTCAGACCTTTTATCTCATCGTCACAGACTTGCTGCATGTGAATGCTGCTGAACTGAAATTTCGGTAGGTGCGATTTTTTTGTTGGTTCTGCACACATCTGGCTTTTGTGTTTAAGAGATTTCTCGTTGCACACGGGAATGAAAAAGTAAAATAGGTTTGTGCATACTTTGGAGGATAAATCAAGGATGTAGTTATAACGCACAGTTCCGTATTCTTGGTTTGTTCCATTATTCTTTAGTCTGCAAAGAAAGAAAGTCGCCTTTGATTTTTCGCCCTTTCTGAAGGTCTACCACCAGCGGTTCGCAATCATTTGGTTAGGATGCACTTCTTTAGACCATGGTGGTTAGTTGGCACCCATTGTGTAAAACAAGCATATTTTCTTGGTTTCGGACACAGAACTACTGTGCGGTTTCTAATAAATGTCTCCGACTCTCGCCCTTCGTCCATTATGAAAGTGTAGTACCACTTTCTTTGAGACGGCGCATCTATTTCCATTGTAGTATCTACTGGCATACTGACATCCCCTTTAGCCTTATCTCATGCCTCTCAGGTAGTTACTTTGCGAGATGTGGATCCCCAGACCGTCGGCACATTGCATTCGGCAGTAGTCACATTTCGTTCGAGCGATTCGTTGTCCCAAGGAAATCGCTCTAAAGTATTGAGCTTGGAAGTTGAAGTGCATTGTTGAATTAGCGGAAACCTGGGCGTTCATATGAATTTCGAACAAGTAAAGTCTCGGAGAGTTAGTACCTAGTGTAATTAGACACCTCGCGCTTGATGGTCCAGTCTCGTGGTTTCACCAACACATCAGGCGAACCATCATTTCTAGTGAGACAGGAAATGTCAATAGAAATCTGAGGGGCACTATTAACTGATCAACTCTTTATAATTCTGCGCCACACACTTCCAGGTCGCCGATGGACTCTGGAGAAACCGATTTAACGGGTTATGGAGGAGCCTTTGACGAGGACAACGACAATAACCGTTACCACCACCATCACAATGATGACGGAATGTGCGAAAACGACTTGGGTTACGACGAGGTGCTGGACGTTGACGAGGGCTTTGTCGCCTTCTGTGGCAGCATGGTGAGGTAGATTTGGCCAAACATTTGAATCAGTCTCGTCGCTTGCCTGGTGTGGAGGGGCTGTTGAAGTCTCTTCCGTCTCCTCCTGTTTTCCACCACGACGCCTAATTACCGTGAATGCCTCTCCGTTGGGCCTTATTATAACCCTTCTTTTTCACCTACTTTGCTAAAACAACTCTAGGCGGATTCATGTAAACTTCCTTCCTGAAGACGAAGGAAGTCTTAACACAAGTGCAAGGTTTGTGTCGCTGCTGTACGGAAGGGCTGCGGAGGGGGAATGGGGACACTGACATGACCCGAAGGCAATACCACACAGCAGAAGTACAAAGACTGAGCCTCAAGTGTCTGCGTAACCAAAATGCAGACTTGAACAAACAGAGGATTGCAAGTCAATCCCCTAGTCCAATTGACTAGGTCTACCCTCAAGTATTAATTGCATTTCCTCCTCGATTCCCTTCCATTTCCTTTTGTAGTTCCGCAAATATTTGAAGCCCTCCCCAACACCATCTCAATGCTGCTTGGTGAGTTGCACTCGTGTATTTCACTTGTCCAGTCTGTTTGTCTCCAATCTAAACTCTCTTATTCTCCCTCAGAAAAACTTCCACTTCAGAGTTTCCATATTAGCAATTTTGGGTGATATTTCTAGCATCCCCTCGAGAATTTACGGTTGTGGATCTAAGTGGATCTAAGGCGGATCTATCAACGTGTCTCCTTCGACTTGAGTGATGAAGAAGCGTTTACCGGCACGTGAAAAATCATCGCCGCAGTTGCGGTCAAAGGTGTTGTGTAATGTAGATGTTCCTTGACAGTTTAAAATTGAGGAAGTTCAAGTAGATCCTTGTCAAAAATGAAGCCAATTACAAGCATTCATGCTAGAAGGGTTTTTCCATTACTTTGGTGTGATAACCGAGGTTACCGTCAAAACAGAGTCTATTAACTGCCATCTTCCAGCCTCACACAAAGCACCTTTATCCAAATTGTTTGTTCATGGGTGGAACTTTTTATCCAGATCGAGCCCTCCGCTTATCCCTAAAAGCGGTCCTTCGGACATGATCAGCCACGCCCTGACAGTTGTGTCTTTGAAGTGGTCGCCATGACGATTCTGAAATGGTGCTAACATTATTATCGTTTAGGAATTGTCCTTTTGCGACACTTCTTTGGCGACCTCTACGTGCGTCCTTGTGGTTTCTCCTTCAACACCATGCCTCGTTGCACTACTGCGTGTGGGAGCAGATCGCAAATACCGACTGGTTGGACCTCCCAAATGGTCTTTGTGACGGTCTGTTGTCTTCTGCTCCAACTCTACTGGTGTGTTTGATTGACAATCCCCTTATGCATCCTCCATTCTTCCCCTTCAAACGGTTTCACTTCGCCTTGTCTTCCCGTTTTAGCGAATTTTTCATGAATCCTCATGAATGGCACATGATTCGGGGAGAGCACTTCTTTTCCATCCAACCTGACTGTCCATGCATTTCATCAGTTGTTTGGCTCTTCCTGTTGTGCTCCACAGTGCTCTCATCTTATCCTCGGTTCTCACTCATATCGAGGCTGCTTGCATCGTTTGGTTGTCCCGCTTAACTCTCTCTCCTCATTGAGTGGGTGTTCGCTTGAATAAGAAGAGTTTTTGCCAGCACTTATCAGGGCGCAAGCGGGAATTAGAGCCGGGAAAACACTGACAGTTTGACTAGAAAATTCATTTTAAGGTGTTAACATTAGCTTCAAGTGCTTTCATCTTTTGCTCACTTTCCTTTTGCAGGAACAGCGATGCTGCCGGCAATGAAGTCCATTTCTTTGGCCGTACCGAGGAGTCCACACCAAAAACCACTGTAAATGGGTTTCCTGCAGTACTATCTGGCCCGGTGCGGCTACGCTTTCTCTTTGGCAGTGTAATTTTCGCACCGTAGTTCGGCTTCGAGAGCTACTTACATGCTACTCAGCTCATCGGTTCTTCTTCTGCCAGTCCTGTGAGTAAAACCTCGTCTTGACTCACATTCAGGCTTCTAACTTTGCGTAGGCACTACGTATTTTGCTCTCTACTTCCTCAGCTTTGGAAGGACCTTCTTTATACTGCGACGTCCTTTGCAATCGCCATTGGATGCATCATCTACTCAACGTACCTTCTATGTGCATCCAAGTGGGTACACATGGAGTTGACCATCTCTGTTGGCATTGCAGATGGACAAATGCCTATGCTCAGTCGCAGAGTTTTCGATTCAATCATTACTTTGTCAGTTTCTTCAGCCAATTCCCCACCAGGCTATTGGCTTTGCAGCCCTCACTCATCCTACCTCGTGAGTTCACCTTTCCTCTTGTTGAAGTCGCCTCTGCTTCAGTTTGCCATGATGGTGATAAATCCAGTGTCGATAGAGGTGTCACGATCTCTGGTGGATGCAATCATTCATTGCTACCTTCCCATGCATTTCTGGCCTAAGCAGTGTACGTCAGTGAGACGTTTTAAGTAAAGACTGGTTTGGTGTAGTCACTTTTCAGGCAACTCTCTCATTATCCCCTGACAGTTAACTCGACTCACCCGTTTCCTTTTGCTGGTGTTGTAGACATTTATAAGCCGGCACGGCGCTTTGGTCAACTGAAGGCTCTGCTCCTTACGTATGCATTCAGTTCACTGTTACATGTGAGTGTCATACATTTATGAAGCTCTGTCCATTGGAGAGGTGGAGGTAATGTGTCCAGCAGTTTTTGATGGTGGAGTTAGCAACCACCGGGTAGCGAATTCCACCAACCCTCCCCCTCTCATAAATGCTTTTTCTGCCTTGCCTTAACCGTTGTGCCCCTTTCAGGGTCTAAACTTTCCATTGACAGCTGCTCTCTTCTCCATCAAAATTCATGCCTACATTGATTTCAGTAAGTCTTGCCCACCTGCCTACCTCGCCCACTCACCTTCTTGGACTAGGGTATACAAGATCGCTGTTTTGCAGGATTGAGGGCGAAGCTGTCGGCGAAATGGAGTGTTTGCTTCGGGGCACGCGCATGTCCTGACGCTTGCAATCACAGAAATACGGTGGGTGTTCCGCTTTCTACTTAAGTCGTTAATAGTTTTATTTGGCAGTTGTCAGCATCTGGTTTCGCTCTTTCGATTGGCAAACACACAACAAAGTTATTTTGTCAGAAAGGCGGATTGCAGAGAAGGGGTCAAAATTTAAGACTTGCTGAGTTAATAGCTCTCCATGCATGTATTCATGTTGAGCTCTTCCTTCCTTCCTTTCCCATTGTCCTCCCTCATCCTCAGAGGCAGGATTCGGAAGAGGTTATAGATGTTGCATCATGGTGAATTTAATCTGTTTTACCCCAGTTGCCTGGTGTTCCGTTGTTAGAGAGTATCTGCTGAAATTGCGATTCGCTCGGAATAGCATTTCCCCCTCTCTTGTTACCTGCATTATTAAATAGCTGTCGTCTTTGAAGGGGCTTGGTCACACCGTATTAGGAGTGGGAGTACCGTGGTAGCACGGATGGTAAAGCCCTTTCTCTCTTTTCACCGTCCGCTGATCATCGTGATGGAAGTTTATATTTGTCACAGGCGAATCGGTGGTAGGTGCGTGATGTGATGGGCAACCTCGCCGTGATGTTTAATACGAGTGAAGAACAGGATAAGGTGCTGTCACATTCACTCGCCTCCTTTTTTGGCGACAAATACACTTTTGCGTTGTCTCTTTGAATTTATCATTCTTCTGGCAAAGCTGTAGCATACTCTGTTCGCTGTTTGCTTTGCAGGGCTACAAAATGCTGCACGTGTTGGAGAAATGGTAGAATCTCAACTTCCTCAGTCACATCGTTGTCGGTCTGGCGTATGCTCTCTGCCTGCCCATTTGATGGACGTCTTTTAGTACCTCCCTCTTCCTCTTCTTCCTTTTTGGGTCCTTTGGCACACCTTTTTTATCCACGATTGCCTCATGCCACAAGAGTAGCACTTAATTCCTCGGTTTTATTAAGCCGCTATCCATGTGCTTGCTGTCTGCTGCTAACTTGGAGCAGCATTGCTATTGTAAGGCGTAAACAAGTAAATGGAGTCGTTTTTAAAACTGGGGAGGAGGAATGTTTGCATAGGTTTATAAAACTCATTTAATTTGTGCCTCAGTAGGCGATTTGTGCTTCGCAGAATGTTGACAAGGTGCTGTGATTATCAGTGTTATGTGATGTCATCGATAATCAAACACTTCACCAATGCTTTAGGAAAATATTTCAGCAGCTGGAAGAGGCTGGAGACTGACGTACAATCAAATTTTCCAGATAATCTTTTTTTTAATTCAAATGCATAAGTTTTTAGTTTTGATAGAGGAAGGAGGGTTAAGGCGGTAAAAATTTTGTGCTAATTTACTTTGGGTTACAGTGGAGACGAATGGCGGGTCTCCGTGTCACTATTGTGGATGTCAAATTAAGAGTGATCGAAAATGCCTGTGTCACATTTTGTGTGCTCCTCTTCCTTACTAGGGAAAAGGTTCCGTTTGCACCCCACGTTTTGTGAAATAATCTTTGTGGCCTAATCAAAAAAGGTTTTGTGAAGCGAACCCTTAACGGAGCACTCTGTAATAGAGTTGATGAACCCGGTTCAGTTGGCTGGCTCCCTGTGCCGCAGTGCAAATTCACTTGGCTGACAGAGGATGACGGTCACGACAAGGATGCCAAAAACACCGATTGAGGCGAGAGCAGGGAAGTCTGTGATAAGCACCATTCACTGCATGGTCATTCGATGGGTGATCCCGAACAGAGGTATCCACAGTGTTACGTCCGCCCCTTTTTACGCCAAACTGCTGCTCAGACCACGTGAATGCATCCTCCAGCAAACTGTCGTCTTCTTCTGTCCACAACAACCCGACCTAGCTAATCAAAAATTACCTCCATTAGCATTTTTGTTGAGGCCCAAGGGGAAGTTTTCGCAACTATTTAACTGTATTTGTCTAAACTAGAAGAACTGGTATTGCATACCTCTCTAAGCTTCTCCTCCTCTAACTTGTAGGCGATGTCCGACGTGCCATCCTTAGTTGTGGTGTTTTTGACGTTCTCGTAGGAGAGCACGCGTCCGTTGCAGATACCCGCCTGCTCCGGCCTGCCCAGGGACTTGCTAGGTCGTGGACATGTGCGGGTACGAGTTCGAGTGCCGATGCCGCAGGAGACCGAGCGGGCACCCCAGTCACCCCACTCTCGACCATGCCCGTTGTGACAGTGGCTTCTCACACAGGGTCCCCGTGAAACCGAATTTGCATTCGCATCTATCCATAAGTGTATAAAGATGTTGAATTTTTTCCGGATTCGGCAAGATTTACTGCCAGGAGACGAGTTTTATGAAATCTTGCGTCGCCAATTTCTCATCTGTGTTCTCTTATTACATTCAAAGAAGCTCTTGCATGTATTCATGGGAAATACTCTTGTAAAGCAAAAAAACAAGAGTGATGGCAGAGGAGTCCTATTTCTTACAGTAAATAGAGAGGTCTACACCCATTCTTGTGGGCATGTGGTGAAGCAGGTCTCAAAATTGCCTGATGAGTAGTAAATGACTTGGTTTCTTGAAAAAAAAGCTTAGATGTCATACACGAGATTAGACCGGCATATGATAATGTAGCTACTTGGAGCGAGGGGAAGATAACTGAGGATACAACAGGCAGCACTATGCTGAAAGAATGATTGAGATAGTTCTTCTGCTCATAAGCGTGGATCCCACGTTGATGTACTACTTCACATAGTGTTAGAACACTTAAACGACAAGCAACAATGGGTAGATTGTGCATCTCACGAGAATCGCAATTTTTCGCCCCGTTCCGCCTGAACCATAGGTGGTGGGATGAGGTCGTGACAGACACCACCGTTGAGACAGGGATTGGCATCCTCGTCCTGGCACTCGTTGATGTTCACACAGGACGGATCCAACTGGCTAGTGGGCTCGTAATCCCTTGAACAAGCACATGTGTAACCCAGGCATTCATTTGTAGGATCACGTTGACAGGGCAATCCCTTGTAGAGTCGGCTTTGCTACTGACATGGGTTTCTAGGTTCCCGAGGGAAGGTATGGCACCACTGCCTTAATTAATTTACCTCTCGTCCACAGACTCAGTTTGAATCAGGGTGTACTGCGATTTCTACTAAGATAACTTATTTGAATATGAGACTTAAGCTTGCTACTAGTCTTTATGCCTTTAAACCTATCGGGTATTACCACTACAAAAAAAGTATTTTTCCATCCTCAAAAGTAGATTCTCGAATTTAAATAACTCGAATGTGAAAGTTCTGGATGACGTTTGTGCGAACGAATGAGTTATCTTTGGCCTGTAGAAAGGAATCCCTCTGAGAATATTCCGATATGGTGCTCATAGAACGTAAGCATTTAGTGGAACGACACTGACACCTTTCCGCACAGTTGATCCACAGGTGATGCTGATTAAAACTGCTGGAAGTATTGTAGGGAAGCACCCTTGAATAGCGCCCAGTTAATGAACTTTACTTTCTCACCTCGCAAACGCCTCGTTGCCATGCGGGTGGCCATTCACATCGAAAGGAGAGGTTCTGAAGGGTTCGCTCCTCAGCTTTCAAGGGTTGGCATGTCCCTTTATTCCTACACGGCGTTCTTCCATACCTGGTACAGTATAGTATAGTCTATAGTATTAAAGCTTAAAGAGGAAAAGAATTAAAACTTCTGCCTAGATTTTAACACAAGCTTTAACAACGCAAGGAAGCACGTTATCTGTTACTCTAGGGTCATTTAAAGGGAAGGCAGGTGGTAATTTGCTCCTCTTACCTCTTGCCATTGCAAGTGACCTTTATTTGGATGCATTTTTTGTGTTTTTGGCTGAACTTGAAACCACTTCAACAGATATACTCGTAGCCAATGGAGTAGATCTCGGAGAATCGACTTTTCCTTGAGGAGTGGAGAGCCTCAGCAGCCAAGGGATTGCGAATCGGCCGACAAATGTGCACCGAATTGGTGTCATTCGTGCAGAATTGGGGCGTTGGGACAGATGCTGTCAGTTTCCTACGGGTAAAATAAGGCTTGAGTTCGGAGTGGGGCTGTAGTGCTCCTCCACTTGTTCAACTATGTCAGAATGGTGGTCACGCAATCTGTTTTCAGGTTTTCTGTGTCCCAACCTTCACTGTGCCAGTAGGCTTTTAATTTATGTACATGAAGATAACAAAATGACGTTGAAACCCATACAGCTCACGCAGTCCTCAGAATCGTGTGAGGCCGCAAGATGTTTTTCATCCATCAAATGTTGAAGTGGTAAAGAAGGCACCCATCTTTTGTTGCAAGTCAGTCGGCAATGACTAACCAACACACTTTAAAACCTATCTTTGAATGCTTTTACTACCACAATCAGACTCGGTTGAATCACTTGACTTCAGGCGACATGTCTGAATGCCATGCTTCTCAGTTTCTCCAATTGCTATGCAGCCAATCTTATGTTAGGCCCCTGGTGCTTTAAATTTGAGTCGAAACCGTTTCGCAGAGCTGGCTCTTGCCTATGCCTTATATTTTATCCGCACAAACTGGTTTGATCACTTAAAGCGAATTCTCACTACATTGAGGGACCATCCTGCTCACTCTGGCTTTGTCAACGTGTCAACTTAAACTCACAGCGTTACAACCTCCTTGTGTGCTCCAATTGTCAGCGTATTTTCACACTCCGAGTCACTGATGCAATCGCCAAGTGACATGGAGGCACTCGCGGGCAATTGAAAGGTCGAATCAAATCGCAACTTTCATAAATTTATGAATCATTTTCGTGTCCCTACGGGCATCGCAAAGATGGTTCTGCAATTTGGGTCCAAAATCACTTTTACACAGAAAGACGCAGACACGTATTGTAGCTCTATTTCGTCTTTAAAAGGGAAAACGGAAGCAACTTTCCGGATGGGCCGGGAGTTCGAGAAGGAATCCCCAGGTGGCACCCATATGAAGGCAAATGTGAAGATCCTACCTATGCATTATTTTTTATTTTATTTCGCACCAATGAAATGCGAACACATTGTTGACTAAAAATTGTAATTTATTAACTCTTTCAAGTGTAGTACACTTGTTTTAAGTATTAATCAAATAGATTTACCTCCCACTGTAAAGGAATAATACAAGGAACATTAAAGGCAACACGCACTGGGGTATATGAAAGCAACTGCTGTAGACCTCAGATGTCAACAATATTGGGATTAAACTGATGAATTTATCAATTACAGTGCTGGTATGATGTAGGCTACGTAGCCAGTGGAAGAAGCTGGAGGAACACCTTTTGTACAGTAGCACTTTTGCCCTTTTCCCCATCAAGTCAAAGATTCCAATTGAGGATGGCGTGATGAAACACATTCAGGTGGGTGACGGTGAGACCATAATTACAACTCGAACTATCAATGGAGATATAATGACTGTGGTAAGTTAGTTTTCAACCCAAATTGTTTAAAAAATCTTTGCGTATGCACACTGTGATCATTGTTGAAAGGTCAGTGTAGTAAGTTTACCATAGTTACGCAAATCATACTACCGTTGTGAAGCATAAGTGAAGGCCTAAGCAGCCTACCTTTAATCTATTCATGCAATGCCAAACTTTTTTACCAGAACCTTATAGGTTAATCGAAAGGAGTTAAATGGAATTAAGTCTAGGAAATTGGAAGTGTATCTGAGAAATAAGAAATACACTCATCCTTTATGGTTACAGGTCTACATTGTTGGCGATATGACCTTCTCACAAACCTACAAACGAGTGAAGTAGCTGCCGTATACTACTTTAAAATACATGCTTGTGTTTTTCTGACTGCGGCCTTTTCTTCTTGTTTTCTTTCTACTACATGATTCGATGGAGACTCACCACGCCTCTCAAGCAGTAGCAGAGACTGCAGAAGAAGAGGAAAAGTTAGAGCCAATCTCCCTGGTAGTAGGATTGGTGTTCAGATACAAGCTTAAGAAAGAATTCTGGTTGACAAGAGTCGTCTTCACTAAAGTTACGCAGCATGAAGTCATCTCCCATGGAGCTCGAACCTAGGGTACAGTGATCCCTTGATAAAGAACATGGGGAATTTATCATTACAATTGTACTTTAAATAACTCCAAGAGAGATAATAAAAAAAGACTCACTTTCAGTTCGTCGGTATGTAGTTCTTCTCCCCCGGGTACTTGGGGACCTCACAATTAGCGCCCTTTACCAAATGCCAGGCCATGCACCACTGAGATTCAAAATTATCCCATTTGTCAAAGTTTAATATTTGCAGTGAAGCAAACTGGATAGAGTAGCCGAATTTGGCTCTGGAGCCCCATCACCAGAGGGAGTATTGGATAAAATGGGGTGTCTTGACTGGAGGCGCTGCCTCGATGCACACAGCGACGGCGTAAAGTGCTATCCAAGTGAACGCAAGAAACTGTTGCATTGAGCCTTTAACATGCGCTCGGTGCAAAAAAAAACTAGGCAGTAGCTCTGGCATTCAACCGATTATTGATTATTATTGATTAAGTTAATCGATATTAGGGCTACCAAGACTAGATGAGTTTGGATTATTTGGGAGGATGTCATCACTGCTGAAGCATTGTGATTTAGTTCAAATTTGATGCTTTTTCTATTTTATGGTTAAGTTATTACATTTGTTTATTTAATTATTCGTTTTAGTTCCGAAGGCCACTAAGGCTCCTACTTAATACTTCCGCTTAACAGCCTGGCTTGTGGACCGTGGCAGGAGGTGCCATGCTCTTTAGAATGACCCGGACTGCTACTAAATGCTTGACTTCAACGTAATAGAAGAAGAGTGCGTGTTGCGGATGAAAGAAGTTGTAACGTCACCCGAGAGAAGAAGGGTTAATAAGACCTAGGAATGTTGATAGCAAATAAAGAAACATTAGTTCCTTTCGAAGCTGTCTACGGTGCTTAGATAAAGATATCAATTGAGCAAGCGCATGATACCTCCACTACCTTTTGAACGACTGCATGATCTCGGATAGATAAATCTGAGCAGCACTGAAGTGGGAACAAGATGGGAAACCTTACCCTCACATTGCTTTTTAAGTATCGTCTTTTGTTAAATGACTCTCCTTTTGGGTCAATAGCCCTCGCGACCAGCAATGGACCCGCGCGATGTCCAGCAAGAGGGATCATTGCCGTGGCGGTCAGATATCTTCGCAGTTGCTCGTAGTTGGCGACTACATTGAGATGGCCGACGCTGGAGACGACATTCAAAGGAGGAAAAGGGATCTATGTAGTACTTAAGGGGTATGTTTAACTCTTTGTTTTGAGTACGCAGGTACTTGAGCCTCCGTGTTTGTGCTTCCTCTAGACGGCATCGTTTTCAGTCTGCGGAAAACTCGGGGCACCACAGCACTCGCTGCTTTGTTGCTTTGATTCTTTCGTTGCATCCATGAATTAGTGATTAATCAAATTGGAGACAATAAAATTGCTGGGGATGAGAAAATCGTAATGGCGTTTCGCCTTCTTGATGCAACCTTTAACAGTCGTAATGTTTGAGCTTTCTACAACTCATGGTAATATAAGGGAAATTAACTGACACGCATCTACTGGATCAAAATGCGACCATATGCTCGACCTTGACCGATTGCTAGGGCGCAAGAGCGATTTTACTTTACCTTGGCTTCAAACTTGACCTTGACATCTGCCTGGAATCGGTATCTGGGCTGCCTAATGACGCCATTCCACCTCAACATCGACCACGACCGATATCTAGGGTTCACTGATGACGTCATTTTACCTTGAACTCAACACAGTTTGGAATCTAGTGCACTAATTGACCTTGACTTCCACATGGATCAATGACTAAATCTCCCCAATAAAACCATTTCAACTTAGCATTGGCCCTGGTCGATGTTTGAGGCTATATACGAGTCTTGAATTCGATTTTGACCGACAACTAGGCTTCCATTATGACTTCATTTGACCTAGAAGCATATCCAGGGCGCCACGGTGGCGACGCGGATTAGTATCCTCCACCCCATAATGACATTATATGATCCAGGAACCGACTCATACCGACATCTAGGCCCCTATTATTACGACATTTGACCTTGGAGCCAGCCAGATCGATACCCTGGACTCCGCAACGATGTCATCCTAGCCTAAGATTGACCTTGATTAATAAGTATGGTGAAGCAGTGACACCCTTCGACTCTGATATCACTGAGGCCGAGGTCTAGTGCCTTTTAGCGACGTAGCTTGACCTTGTCATCGGCATCGGTTGACGTCATGGACCACGTGATGACGTCATATGACCTTAAACTCGAAATTGACCTCAGAAAAGTCCCTAAATCCTGTTTGTTCGACCTAGAAATTGGTCATGGCAGATATCTAGGGCACAGTGATGAGGACACTAGACCTTAAAATAGACCCGGATCGGTAACTAGAGCCCTATGATGTCGTTATTTTACCCTACTTTTAAACTTGAACGCCATAGTAGCGTCATTCGACCTCCATCTCGACCTGGATGGTTATCCACGGCTCCATACTGACGCACTTGACCTTGACCTCGGCTTGGGTTGATAAATAAGGCTCTACATTGGCGTCTCTTGCCTCTAACATTGTTCCAGACCGACATCCACCGCTCTAAAATGACGCAATTTGACATTCATATCAAACTGGACGAACATCTGGTGCCTCAATCTGGCGTCAATTGACCTTGACTTTGACCAGGGTCAAAACATATGTCCGCAATATGGCGCCATCTGACATTTGGATCGACCTAGACGGACATTAAGAGAACTATAGTGACGTAATTTGACCTTAAACTCGAAACTGCCCGGGATCTGGGCTTCTCTCTTGGCTTCATTTGACCTTGAGATCGACCCAGACCTGTACCTAGGACTCTACAATCGCACTGAGTGACCTTGAAATTCGGCTGGGTCGATACCCATGGATCTACAAAGACGTCATTTGTCCCTGACATTGACATGTGCCGACATCAAGGCCTTGGCAATGACGTCATTTGACCCAGATCCATATTTAGGACTCCATAATGATGTTTGTTGACTTATACTTAGGCCCGTTTTTGCTTCATTTGACCTCAAAAGCAGACCAGATCGACATATACTCGACCTTATACTCAAACTTGACCGATAACGGTAACGTGTTTTGATCTTGACGTCAACCTCGACTGATGTCCAGGTCTCCACAATCACGTCATTCCAAATTTGACCCTAACGTCGACCTGGATTTGTAACTGGGACAATCTGGTCTCGTCAGTTGACTCCAACATCGATCCTGACCGGTAGCCGGGGCTCTGCAATGACGTCGTGAGCCCTTATCATGGACTTGAATTGATATCCTGCTCTCCTTTCTACAGTCACTTGGCTCCATGATGACGTCACTTGACCTCGACACCGACTCGGATCGATACCTAGGGCTACATTGAGAGGTAATTAGGGCCTTAACTCTGTCTCGGCCCATAACTGGGACCGCCTCGACTCAGGTTGGCACCTGGGACCCTGTTATTGCGATACTTGACTTCAAACTCGACCCAGATCAACATCCAGCACCCCATAACGACGTCATTTTGGCCGAAACTAGACCTTGACCGATAACTGGGGTGTCACAGCGGCGTACCGTTACTCTGACGTCAACACAAATCGATGTCTAGTCCCTTTTGTTGACGCCACATAGCTTTGATGTACCTAGGTCGGTGAGTGTGTCTCCATAATGTCGCCGCACAACCCTGACATCGGCCTGGTTTGATAACTAGGACTCTAAAATGACGTCGTGGGAACTTGAAATCGGTCCAAATCGGCAACCACTGCTGTGAAATGGCGACATCTGACCTTGCCGTCAATACCTGGCGCTTCAGAATGACGTCACCTGACCTTGACGTCGACCAAGACGGATATCCAGTGCACTCCAACGACGTCATTTGGCCTTAAACGGGTCCTCTTCTGGTGACTAAGGTTCAGCATTAACATTGACATCTACCGATATTTAGGGCCTGGTGATGACATCATTTGAACTTCGACCCGGAGCAGATCGGTAGCTAGGATACTACCATTGCCGCATTGACCTTGAAGTCGAAGCGGATCACTATCCAAGCCTCCTTAATAGAGTCATTTCACCTTTACACTGACCTGCATTGATATCTAAGCTTCGAAATGTGCGCCACCTGACCTTATCTCGGCCTCCCCAATGGAATCAACCGACCGTGACATCAGCGTAGATCGATATCTGGTAACTTCACGTAGCCTTGGCGTCGGCCTGGAATAATATATGCGCCTCCAAAATGTCGCCATTTGACCTCAACACCGACCAGGATTGATATCTAGGGCTCTACAATGACATCCCGTGGCCCTTAAGTCGGTACGAATTGAGATCCACCGCTGTGAAATGACGTAAAATAACCTTGAACCCGACTACGATCGATATCCAGGCCCCTGATATTACGTCATTTGACAATGAACTCGATCCGGGTTGATATCCAGGGCCCTGAAATGAATCGTACGACCTAAAACTAGGCCTTGACTGATAACCAGGGCTCGACAGTGACGTCGTCTGTCCTTGATATCGATTTGACCAGATATCAAGCGTCCCATGTTGGCGTCATTCGGCCCTGAACTCGACTTGGAAGGATGTATAGGGTTCCATGCTGACACCATTTGACATCGGATCACTGACCTGGGTCGATATCTAGGGCTCTGTAACAATGCCAGTTGACCTCAAAACCGAACCGAATCAAAACATGCTTGCCAAAATTACTCCTGAAATGACCTCGAACCCGGTCAAGTGGACTCTTGTTGCGCAATCTGACCACGAAAGTGACCTTGATCTCCGACCGCTTAACCTAAATGTCGATCTGTATCGATATCCGGTGCCATATGAAGAACTCACCTGACCTTATGGCCGAACCAGATCGATGTTTGCGGCTAGAATTTTACGTTATTTAGCCTTTAACTTAGACCACCCAGCTATATGTTCTCTGTAGTGGTGTGCTTATCTTTGAGCCCGAACGGAACGGTCATCCATGGCTGCACTCTGACGCCACTTGCCCCTCATGTCGAATTTAGCCGATATCTGGGGCCCCATAGTGGCATCGTTTGCCCTTACCGTGGGCCCATGTAGTCCATAATGGGCTCGTTTGACCTTCGCATTGATTCTGATC
The DNA here is from genome assembly GCA_001870725.1 of Taenia solium. Lineage (NCBI taxonomy): Eukaryota > Metazoa > Platyhelminthes > Cestoda > Cyclophyllidea > Taeniidae > Taenia > Taenia solium. The sequence continues at coordinate 93,972 of MIEF01005794.1, read as the reverse complement.
GATATTACGGGCTCAATATTGGCGTCATTTGGTCTTGACATTGACCCAGATCCATGTGTAGGGGTATATACTGACCTCATCTGACCTGTGTTTGAAATATAGGTAAAACGGGTACGGCTTTATTTAATAAACAATTAATCCGAAATTTATGATTAAAAATATTCTAAGTGATAAGATTTATAAGTTTCATTTAGTTCTTGATATTCTAATGTGCGGTGCTTTGTTCAGTCAGTTAACTCTAACGCCATTGGTTGCGTTTTAGTATATCGTCTATGTGTTCAGTGATCGCTTAAGAGTCGTATCTGCGCTCACATTTTGGCTACACACACACGATCTGGTGAAATTGTGGAATAAACCTCTAAGAAACTAACCCTCCTTATTGCCATTTATCCGTCTGGACCGTAAAACATGCAGGAATATTTAAATTACTGGTGTTGGGTAAGCTCAAATTCCAATTCCCAGTTTGTTATCCGTTTTTGTGCCCTAATGATGTTCACACATGTTTTAGCAAAGAAGCAACTTTGGCTCCTCTGCCTGTAGGCTTTCCGCAATAAAATGCGCGGCTTAAACCGGCACAAGCCTACAGGCTTGTGGAGATGTTGCTCCAAACGAGATGTAGTCGTGCGATCGCAATCCACTGGTTTGGCTGGCAGTGTCATGGTGGGACTTTGTAAACGGATTAAGTGTGCTGCACGTTTTATCGTCACGACTCATGTGACTATCTGCAGTAAAATATATGTCTTGCCTTTAAACAAACGAGTCCCATTTTTTCTGCAGGTGTTGTCTCCGCCATCCCTTGAGCGGTAGTGGTAACTAGCCTTCAGTGTTTATTGACGGGTGCGAGGATCACGGGCAAAGAGGAGGGTTTGATCTCACTCGCAGCTGAGTGCACTATCAAACATCGGCGTTCCCTTGTCAACCTGGTCACATTTACCGCCTATGTGTTTAATGGGTTAGTGAAGTAGGATGGGTTGGCACATGGTGGATATAATGAGCCTTTGGTGCTGGCTAGCGTATGTTGCTGCCGAGGCTAGCCAATTGTCCTGCAACAGAACGAGGCATGTGACTGCTTTAACGCAGCCTTTGGGCTGTGGAGGCATTGCAGGGCTACGTGGAGTGTACAGGGGGGAGGGGGCGGGGATAAAAAGCGATGGAGTGGAGCGGGTATAATGGGAGGTGGGAGGAGAGTGCAGTGGAGCGAAGCAGGACACTGGAGGGATGCAGTGGCTCGAGAAGCATTCAATGACTACTTCATAGGCTGCTGTGGTTTCCTTCCCGCGTTTGTCTTCAACAGTCACACTACCAAGCAAGTTTTACTGTATCTTTTTTGCGACTCCCAATTGAGTGAGAGTTTTCAAAGACGACGTGTGTTTATTCCTGTCCCCATTTTAGTTGCCTAGGTGAATGGTGGACTAGACGACTAATAGTTGATTGACATCCCTCCCCTCACCTCCTCCATGCATCGGCTGATGTGTAGGTTTGTCTCCCTTTCCGACCGACTAGCCGCAAATTAGTCTCAACGCACTTCTTAACACGATGGGCTAGAGCAAAGGGGAAGGCAAATAAGGGAATCGCACGGGCGTTTGTCAAACGCGAACAGAGTGAGGGGGGGAGAGGGGAGTAAGAGGTTGGAGAAGTCTTGAGAAATGCGAGTAACCAATCACCTCATCTTGGTTGTTGTATGTTTTCATGCACCTAGGCGATCGTTTGTAGTTCAACTCTCTGCGGGCCCTCACAGACATCCAGATAACCAAGAAAAATCGTCTGCACAGCAGGTGTTCTATCCATCTATCTATTCATTCATCTACCAACGCACGTGGACGGCCGATCTCTAGGCCATCTACCCAACCACCACCCATCAAGCGGCTACGCCCTGCCCCAAAGTCGTCGCGACCACTTATTACTGGCGTCGAAGGGCAGGGCTTCGTGGTAAGTCAAGACGCTCCCTCATCCAAAGCAGTTGCTGGTTAAATGCATTCATAAAAGGAGTATTTGCATCAACTTGATGAAGTATATTCCACAATAATCTAATGTATCCCAACAGTGGCACAATACTTCCCAATGTTGGCGTAAAACTGATTTGATTGCTTTTCCGTCCTTTGTTTTAAAAGTAACCAATGTATGAGGAGAATTTGGGGATTAGTTTTTCGCAGGCATCTATCGAATTAAATAATGTTATTATAGTGCTCCAGAAGAGGTGGAATTGCATTTCCACAAGCGTGTCACCTCTGCCTGCCACAGCCTTTGCCTCAAAGTGGGAAGAAGGAAGTCCGTGACAACGCTCACCGGATGCGAGTGTTGTCCTATGGTCACGGTGGCAATTTCAATTAAAATTCTGAGCACCGGCCAAACTTGCAGCAAGTCGGTGACGAATTTTTTCCGTCTCCAGTGTTTGGGCTTCGATGCAGCGGAGTTAGTTCTGTGTAATAATGGAAGCATGGCGATCATTATCGAAGCAAGTGGACATACTAGCATTATATACCGTGCCTTCCATCTGCCATAGTAGGACTACGACTCTTTTTTTTCTCTGAAGGGTTTTAACTAGTTTTGGTTTTTATAGAAACCCTCAGTTGGCTGAGAGCCTCTCGTTCCACCACGTGCTTCCTTCAACTACTGACGATGTAAATGTTCCTATCCTCGTGAACCTTCATGCAATGCAAATAAACGGGATAAAATGTCGGGAAAAAAAGCTCATGAAAATACCTATTGGTTAGAAAAGATGGAAAATTGCTTTAATTTTGAAAAATCTACTTTCTCATGATCGGACGGTGTGGACTTCAAAGCCATCACTTCGTGACTGGGGAAGTTTACATCTCAACGAGCCCTCCACTGACAGTATACCTACGTCAAAGACCATCATATCATCCAGCCAGTCCCCAAGGCGACACTGCGGATTGAGACTACATGATTGTTCCGCTTTACTTTGCCTTCCTTCCACTATCATACGACTTATTTCCTTTTTCACGCCAAAGGGTAAGGAGTGCCCATGTGATTGGGAAAGTGGTTGACACAAATGGGAGTGATTATCACAAACAAACCCAAATGGTAATTCACGATGCATTAGCAGTTGGGAAGGTGGATGGGCTGAAGGGGGACGTGCAATTAGAGGACCCCATTTACCCACTCACGATATGTGAGCCGTCCGGGCTGACAGCAAATATTCAGGTGAATGTTGCAGTCATCACCGCATCTCTGTTGGGTAATGGGACCTCTCAAATACATCGTTTGCTCCACTTCTCCTCACCCCCCGATCTAGGAAATGATTGGTTAATTGGGAGAATAGAAATGGTAAATGCAGACTCCGGGAGGAGTTATGCTGCTCAAATCTTCCCCACGGTTTGGAAGTAAATAAATGAATGTGGTCATACATTATTGACCCTTCTCACTGTCGTCTACTGATTCAAGCAAAAAAAATCTTTTTCTGCATCAGGGATGTGAAAACTGCAGCGGTAGAAAGTGAAACCATCACACAAATTCCTTTTCCTGAAGGTGTTGTTCATTTTGCCCTTCTGAGTGGCAAAAAGGCGTTGCATTTCAATAACCACCAACAAAGTTATCACCAACTTTGATCATTTATTTTCCACCGACTTGCATTCCATGCCCAGCCTTGTCAATATGTCGATTTGGGGCCTTGAAGGCGGCAGAATACGCATTGCCGATGTCGATACCAGCGTGACTCGGATGACACGTCGACCGGTGAGGAGGTACTAAAGAAGATCTTAGTGACTGCAAAGACAAGTTGTTACACAGCCCCTCTCTCCTTTTGAGTGCTGTGCCTTTGCGCTCCCCTTGGTCAGCGCCACGTGCATATTCACGTCGTAGCCGGTGTAGTGGAGTAACACACACGGGACAATCGACACAGCCATCCAACTTGCAGGTGGTTAAGAGAATACCTGACAGCAAAGTCATTGATTCTCTTGGTAGTTCCAATAGGAGTAGAGTTTTCTCCTGCTTGGGGATTGTATTGGGAAGTGGAAAATATGTCGACCATCATGTTTGCCCATCGCTAGTTGTAGGGACACTTGCCCAAAGGCTTCGTGCGAATAAGGCCTGGTGACGCTAATCCGTCTGTTACTTTGTTGACTGGTCATGTCGAGCCGGTTCTTTCCAGCCAGTGGAGAGGTGGTGGTGGTGTCTCCACTTCAATTAATTGACATCCTCACTCAGGTACGGTAGACAACCCTAAATTGGAGCATTCTGAGATTGTTCCCTAAAAGAAATGAGGGTATTTGTTCTTTACGGTGGCGTTCGCTGCCCTCTGTCCCAAATGTTGCCCTCTTGGGAAGTAGAAATACGTCCTGAAGAAGTACTGGCAGTCTACCATCACGACCCGAACTCTCGTCCGCTCAGTGGAGGTTCAAGGGTGGATAGCCTTGTGAATTGACCTAGTCAACTAGGAGGGCTAATACCTACCTGGGATGGTATAAAGGTAAAAAGAGCAATTTAATTCAGGGAGAGCGAGCACAGTGGAAGGGGAAAACCACTCAATTATGTCCCCAATCTATTAGGCCATCACTTTCCCTTCTGTCGTCTTGTGACAGTCCTGACCAGACGTTTGACAGGACGCAGCGTTAATGCATTCAGGTATAAATTAGACTGCGAGTGAGAGTTACTCAATTATTCATAATCTCTTTTTCTTCCCTCCAAAAAGATGACACTTTTTAATTAAGATCAACCTGGTCGCATGTTTAGCTTCATAGCCTCCGACGGAGTTTCCACCTCATTGGGAGGGTAAAATAATGTGTTGGAGGAGACGCTATGCATGAACGATTTGTGACCAAACATTACTGTCAACTTTTAAAGGGAAAATTCCTGCAACTACTCTGCTTTGATTGACTTAATTTTGACAGCTGTTTTGATGCACACACACACACAAACACACACACATCTTTCCCTTGTCAGCCTCTTCGGAGGTCACAACTGTGGTTCATTGGTATAAGGAGATGCCTTCCCAACTAGTCAGCAATGAAGGAAACACAAACAACTCACCAACTCATAAGTTGTTGATCCAGAAGGAGGTGGTTAATCACCTAAGGTTTAGGAGTTTGACAGCTTTCATTTCAGTTAATTGGTATGAGAGGACTCACTGTCTGTGGTAGGTAAGGGCGTGCTCGACACAGCTACACGCAAAAATGCCAGAACTGGTGCAAATTTCCCATTTGAACAAGTCGCCGGTGTGCTTAGTTTTGAAGTGCGAATTGTGCAAACGCAATGTTTACATTAATCAGAGGAGAGGAGAATTTGTCTACATTGGGTTGGGGTTGGGAGGCTGGGTAAAGGGGAGGAGGCGAGGGAATGGGGGAGAGGTGATGGAGGCAGGACTGAGGGTGGAGAGGGTAGAGAATGTGTATAAGCAGGAAATTATAATTCCCGATCCCAATTGAAGAGTATGAATTATAAGCGTGACTCATGTTTACAATTTTTATTGCCCTTTAAGCACTTGCAATGGCGGGGAGGAATGCAGCAAGGAAGGCCATTAGTCACTGCTTTCGTCCTCCACAACCTCCCCATGTTGCGGTAATTCTTGTAAAGTGGGAGAAAGCTTTTCTCACTAACTATGACTAGGGTGATGAAATGAGTCTTGACAACACTTGGTCGTGATGAAAGATTTAGTTTGGTCCCTTGCAAATCCTAGCATTGCTGTCCACCTCTTCCCTTAACCTTGAATCGCACCAATCACAGCCGTTGAGTGGAAGTGAGTTTTATACCTCGATTGGGGATTTACTCATTCCCATGAATAATGCAAACTTTGCTTGATGTGGCTATTGGTGTGGGAGGGCATTTCGGTGTCCGTTATAAAGCCACTCAACACAGAGGTGCGGTTTTTTGATGAGTATGGGGAAGGGCCGAGAAGCACTGCACCCAGAAAGGAAGTTGTACCGTTAAGAAGGCTGTAAAACAGAATTTGCTTTACGGAATGTACATCATAAAAGATGCCATTATTTGGCCAATTAGTTTTACTGTTGTAGACTTTCCACCTTAGCTATCCATGTGGTTGCTTAACGCCTTCGATACTGACGACTCTTCTTGGTTTATGTGGTAGCCCACGCTGTGAGTGTGATTGCGACTTGCAACAATCATATCTACGAAATGGTGAACTGAATCAAGTTTAATGGTGTTTTAGGACGAGAAATTCAGCCACTGTCATGATTATTGCAATGGAGGTAGAAGGTGCGGAGCTATTATTCAGATAATTACCTATGCCTATCATTCTGGCTATTCCAGCTAGCTTCACACTAACCTCCTCATAAATAACCATATATACACCACGAGCTTTTCATATGAGTGGCTGCCAAAAAGACGGTATGTCTTCGAAATGACAAATTTTGTAGGATCCAGTAGCACAGGATTTGCATGTGTGTGTGGGTGTGGCAAGTTGCATCGTCAAAATATTATGCTCCAATTTTATCCTTATTTCTATTGACAGGAGGCTTTAGCTTGCGTTTGCCTACCCCACCAGAGGTGGCAGGTGTGCAGGTGTGGACACAATGACTTCGAGCGTCACATATGTGTGACGCGCGCTGACCATGGGTTTATGGTAACCCTGTGCATTCGACCGCTCCTCACACGCAATCCAAGAAAAAAGCCTTTTTTGTTAAGATTAGTAATAATGAAATTTAGGTGGAATATGCCTTACAAAGATTGTGGCGTTGAATTTGACTAGACGAACCTGTGAGAGAACGTGTCAAGCACGGCAAAGGCTTTGTTAATGCTTAAACACTCTTCGCCTGGCAAAAAAAATTAACGCAATCTTTAATTGACCGGTGTCAGTAGGCAATATCCCAATAAAAATATGCAAAAGAAGCGTGAAAGCAAGAGGTAGTGTGAATGGAATAGGGATGGGAAGTGTTGAGACAGTGGACTACTACAGCTATCCCAGTTATGTAATCACACGGCATCGCGTCAGCTCACTAAAAAGTTGGCAAAAAAGAGGAAATGCTTCAGGAAGGCAGAAAAAGCGCAGCCTTGTAACACTGTGTGTGTGCGCCAAATGTTGACTGCTGCTGCTGCTACTGCTGCTTCTTTCATTTCAGCGTTCATGCCACAATTATGGGGTGATATAACTCATTCGTGCCCAGCGCACCACTCATTGGGGTCTCACTGGCGTAAATGACGATTTATTGCAACGTAAAATGGGCTAAAGGCAGAACAAGCGCAGCATTTGGGGGAGAAAAAAATAATCCTCCTTCCAACCCTACTTATGGCCATATATACATACGTATCCTCTTCGGAGGGACGAAGTTGCGGAGCTCCTCTTTGTGTTTTCCCTACAGCATCAAGAATGGTATGTAGTAATGTTAGGGGAAAAAGTGGCTTTCTCTTTAACGTGACTTTTTGTTTGGCCTGCGGAACCGAGACGAGGTAAAGAAGTGAAGTGAAGTGCGTCTTCATTGTGAGGAGGGTTGAAGAAAGAAATGAAACAGATGCGGTGAATTGGAGTAGCGACAGAAGTCATTAACTCTGAGCCCTCATTTATCTACAACATCTCCTCCATTCTAATTGAATGGACGGCTAGCAGCAGGGAGGCATTAATTGCTAAAGCATAATAATAAGTGTTGAACAATGGAATGGTGGATTCTCACGCACTCGACATTCCACCATCCACATGGTGGAGGCTGTGCATGGGGATGATCACCCGCCTTTTATTAATGCTTATAGCAGAAAAAGGCTTTAAGAAGGTAGCTTGAAGTGATAACGTTGAAAGGGGAGTGGAAAGCTCCATTCAGGTGGGTGTTGAATGCAAGTGAGGGATGATGGCGCAAAGGTGTGCATTTGGGGGTTGGGGAATGGGAGCGAATAAGCATGTAGACACACAAACATGGTGGGTGGGCTCTTCAATTGGGTAATTGTTTATCCTTCCCAATCCGTGCATACAGTTTGGGGCCATTTTGATGCCTACAAATCAGACTGACTGAAGATGGGCACTTTCACCCTAAGGGAGGCAAGTGAGGCAAGGAAGGTGGAGGAATGCAAGCTATTGCCTTCTAACCCGATTTAAAGTGCTACTAGTTAAGCTAGCTATAAATACATGAACATTCAACGTTGCTCTGCTGAGTCTTTTTTGACTTAAAAGGAGTTTTTGTCTACTAGTCAGCAAATTTGACCCACCTTTACTATGTATGATTGGAGAAGAAGGGGGCACAGCAAACTGCCTCTTGGATTGGTCCAAAATACACACACACACCCACACAATGCAGAGTCCTTTATCTGCTGACTCCCTGCTACTAGAATAATTGACATTGTTGTCGTTTAATGTGGCCTTTTTTTCTCTTCTTCCTTCCCCATAGAGGTGGTAAGGAGCATGGGTGTGGGATCGCAGAGCTACTTGACTTTACTTATGGCCCACAGTTGTGTTTTAAGACCACACTAGCAAAGTGCCATTACTGGTACCCTCCTGTCTGGTTAAAGAATTGCCCGAGGCCTCTTGGCCTTCTTCCCTCTCTAGCTCTCCCTTGGCAAATGCTTTCAGGAATTAGCATTACTGTAGGCAGTGTTGTATAGTGGAATGCATGGCGTAGTTGGTAATGTGGACACCACCACTCTTAATCACAAACACCTCTTCTGTAGGCCATAATCATGGCCTGGTCCAGAATTTGCACACAACAACGCTGTCCAGATGCATACTGAGTCAAAAGAAAGTAGAGAAGAAGAACAACAACAACAACAACAACTTTCTCCCCATTCCCACCTTTAAAGGCTAGGAGAGAAGGCTCTTGGGGTATTTACAAGTTACCAAACTTTTTGACACAGTAGGTAACAATTTATAAACCATTAAAACAAATTCTTGAGATAAAAGGACATAATGAGCCTTTATTTAATAATTAATCACAACATAATGTGTCAGCTTGTTTTTTTGCCTTTTCTTATAAGTAGTTCTTTTAGTCTTCTACTAATATCCGATCCTTTACCAGTCTGCTGTGACTCAATAAATCACCCTCTAAAATGCTGGCTTACTTTTGGCCAGACTTCTTCAAAGGGAAAAAAGTGTGAATTCAACCTTTAAAAGGAGATCGTGATTGTCTAAAAGTAGTTTTTTTCTATGTCCGGGGACCTCGTGATTTCCGTAGCAGTGACTCGCCGTCCTCCATCTCCTCGAATCACTTGTAAACAAGTGAGGTGTTGAGACAAACACAAAGAAAAGTTTATGTTTGGTTTCAGCACAAATTTTATACCTTTATTTTGAAAGTCTGTTAAGATATGGCGTACTGAAGCAAAAGGCATCGTTGAAAGTATCGGTGGCTCATTGTTTACCTTGGGTCTTCTGGAACTAAATGGCACCACCAAAGTCTCCATTTCTGGCTAAGCGGTGTTAAGTCTCTCTGGAGTCGATGCAGCGTCCCGAGACTTCCTTGAAGGCAAAAGAAGGCACAATACTAGGACAGAATACATATATACAAAAAACAGAGGTAACAGGGCTGCTGGAATGGCCCGTAGGCCAGCCCATCCGGCTAGGGCAATATGGCCACCTAATTAACCGGAACCGAAATTGTCAATCAAAACAAGCAAGATATTACAGTCGGTGCTCAAATACCGACCACAGGTCAAAAATCATTTCAAAAATCCTACATTGGCACATTTTGTAGGCCCTTTGCTAACCTTACGGAGCTCAAGACGAGGCCACAGTATTCACTAAGTGTAGCCAATAAGCTAAGCGGTAAGAATCCCGTTCTCTTTCTTGCTTAGCTTTGAGAGGACCGATTCGACTCTTTGTAAGTCGAAAGGGACACATTTGCATAATTCATGCATCCCTTCAGTGAGCGACTTTGAGCTGGTCGAGTTTGCCCCTCTCACCGTAGTCGTCTTACCTGATGGGGATTAGACGTCCCTCAGTTGATCGGATAAACCAAACAAGTATCCTCCTATTTCATCACCTCCTTCTTCTGAGACGGCTGGACCAAGTAAAAGTGCATCGTTTTGCCCTTTTATCTTCCAAAATAGGTTAATACTGCGCTTGAGTTAAGCCTCTCTCTCTCACTCCACAGAAGTGAGCCAAGTTGCCACCTGCTTATTAATAACTTTTTGGGCACGAAAAACAAATTCATTTTAAAGTAGCACATCGAATTATTTTACCTTAAATAATTAATCAAGATCTGCCGGAAGAAAACAACCCCCACCTCGTAGACTGTGCAAGCTTAATTGCTTTGCAGTGTGATTCAGTTAGCCTCCAAACGTCATTTCACAACCCGTAATCTCAAAGCCACATAAAGCCACGGATGATTTTGTAGTTGGATTTTTTTAAAAAAGGGATTAAAAGGACGCTTTGCTCAGGCTTAAAATGCATTTTGTACAAAGGGAGGTGGACATTTGCCCCTTAAAACGTGGTTGTCGGAGTCCCAAACACAGTCACCCGGACGAAAAATGTTCCAGTGGTTTTTGGCCCTTCATTTAGGTGATAGCAATTGGGGTGTTTGTTTAACGGGCCACTTAGGACTCCACGACTGTACCTCGGCCAGGTGGCCTGACCTCGTGACCATACCAATTGCTCCCGTTCGCAGCCCTTCTGGACGTCGGCCGTACACACCCCTTCCTTAATCACGCCTTCTGTCACCTTCAGAGGTGTCTTGGGACGCGGCAGCACCTACTTTAAAAATACTCTTTTCAAGGTGACACGGAATGTCAGATTGTCACTACCGCTCGGTCTTCCCTAGCCGACATCTACCGTAGCGTTTCGGTTACAATTTTTTGCATCCTTAATTAGAGACTTAAAGATGATCAGGCTCCTCTGGATGTATGGCTTGATAAAGCCCGTTGTAACGACTAGGCAGAAAATAGAAAGATTCGTCACTTATATGTGACACTGATAGTAAATATGAATTTCAGTTTTAGATCATTGTACTTATTTTATTCTCTTGCATGCCTTGCCTCCTTCGTTTTCTCTCGTACGTTTAATGAGGAAGTAAGCCTAATCGTCGAACATCGAGACGTATTTATGTTCAACCCGTGCAGAAAGGAGCAGGGAGCTAGGCTGCCTCATAAAAGACTTATTCACTTTGCGTGAATCAGCCGAAGGAGGCATCTGTCCCGAAGTTCGTGGGTTTGCGCAGCACGCAAAGCCCGATTAGGACCGAAGATGTGGGGATTTAAGAGCCTTGCGTGAGGAGCACCGTGATGTGCTAATTTGCCCTTTTCCTCCACTGATAGACTCCCCAATCTCCACGACTAAATATAATCGCTCCAAATTAATGGCACTTTGCTTTTGTAGTGAAAAGAATCCCAAAAAAAATAGGAAAAACTTAAGGCTGGATAATCGTAACGCCAAAAAATTGTTTAAATAAACCCACTGCTGGGTGAGCTAAGCCTTCCCTTTTCTAAATAAACTCACATTTTTCTGTGGGGATTTATCAAAAAAAGTGGGAGAAAGGTTATTGTTTTTTTTACTTCGATCTGAGGAAAATTTTCGCTTTCAAATATTTATATATAAATTATATAATATTCACTCTTCGTGACGTCGTTGTGGACGCCTCAAATCCTGGACTTATTTTAATTATTCCTCTGCTATTTACAAACGATTTTAGAATTTTTTAATGCAAATTGACAGCATAATATTAAATTCTTCTTAATACTTAGCACGCTGATTTACTCATGAGGTATAGAATTCCCTCTTCGTTTAATGGGTGATTAAAACAAGCCCCACTCATATAACACGATCATCTTTTCCTCTAGATCGCTCCTCTGCCCTGAGTCACTACAAAGCTGTCGGTGATGTAAAAAACCCTCATGAGCCAGCAGCGGTAGTCATTAAACTTGCATAGGGGCGAGAACCTCTTTGATCCCCTTCGTCGATGATGCATCCCGTCGATGCCCCGGAATACTCAAAATTTTGCTCCCCTTTTGTGAACTGAGTTGGGAGAGGAGGAAGAAGCAGTGGGGGGGGGGGGTAGTAAGAAGAATTCAGGGGGATTTTACTGTTCAAGTGTGGATGATATTGCCCAAAAAAGTGTCCCATTTGCCAACCCCACTTTCCTCATTCGTAAGGTAAGTGATCCAACTCCAGAGCAGCCAAAAAGTAGTATTTTGCAACCTTGATTTTAGCCAAATTTTGCCTTAGAAGGCTTTCTTGGCCCTTCTTAAACCAATGCAGAAGGCGGAGAAGGTAGACCGCTCCATTACAGTGGCATTTTAAATCGTAACCGCCATAGGTGACAAAAGGGAGCGTGACTTTTCCCTGATTGGATTCCAGTATTTCCTCCGCCATTACCGAGGGAAGAAAGAAATTCGGTATGACCGTAGAGAACGAATTGGCACCAATCGGGCGAAATAAATGCCGTGTCACCGATGTCATTATGATCCCAGTCAACTCCATTCCAGTGGTTAAGAAGACGTCGATTGGGCTTTTCAGGTGGTTTCATTTCCACCGTCACATCGGCTTTGTCCACCTTCTCCCTCCGGAGGACTCAAGCTTTTTGCGGACTAATTTATGCCCCATTGATTCCGCGAATAAATCTGTATTTACGTCTTGACATCAAAAAATTGATGGCTTTAGTTATCCGACATCGTCCTTCACAATTTTAAATGCTCCTCTGCATGGAGGACGGCGGCGACGACGACGACGACGACGACGGGGAGGAGGAGTTTGGCCAAGAAAATAAATTACTATCTGTAGTGCACGAAAAGTAATAGTATCGGTCCGCAGCCTATTTAACACATTTGGAATGCATCCGTTTGTTGAACTAGTCACCGACTGTCAGAAGGCGGCCGTTTCGAGGCCACTCCTTCAACCTTCTTCATGCCTTAGGTGGGCTGTAGCGTTCCGAAACTTCTTGAAGACAAAAGAAGGTATAATACTTGGGCAAAATACATGTATTTAGCAAGCAGAAAGTGAGTAGACCTGCTGGCACGACCCAGAGCCCATTCTACGCAGCACAGGCGCATTGTGGCCACCCCAAGTGACTGACAGTCAAACAAACAAACCATTGCATGCATAGTCACTTGTTTAAATGGTAGGGTCAGATGACCGAAAACAGTGAGTTTTCAAGGAGGAGTTATCATTTTGCCAAGTAATTGCAGTCCTCACTTCTGCCCCTCCCCTCTCCCTTCTCCCTCTACTACACGTCAAAGCTTGGCATGTCACATCGCGTCACGTGTGAAGTTATGTGAAAGGAGGGGGGGAGAGAAGGAGAGAGGAGGAAGGAAGGGGGTGGGCCAGTGAGGCAATATTTGCCTATTTAAATTGTCATGGCAACCTGACGGTGGAAATAGATGTGCGGAAGCAGTTCTAATTATTCTATTTGCAGTTTGAGCGAGAACCAATTAGGCTGCGGTTCGGGAAACAGCGTCCTGCCATTGGTTAGTGCGACTATTAGACTGAGGCGTGGCTAACCTCTTCCAAATTATACACACGCAGCCTGCCTTCCACACACCGAGGCGTTGATGTCCACGCAACAGCCGGGAGTGATGAGCCTTTAATCATGCTTACCGCGGAGGTTATGCTGTTGGTCCACCCACCTCTTGTCAATGCAATAAGCGCCTGGTTATGACACATTGGGAGAGCTGCACAAGCTCTTTTATTCTCCCCTTCTGCTTTACTGATCAAGGTGCAATGTATCTTCGTCTCATTCAATTACGATTGACAGAAATCTCCTTGTTAGTCTGGTGTAAGTGCCTTCTAACATGCTTTGAATAGCACCCCTCCTACCTCCTCAAGTTTGGATCACCTTATTAATATTTCCCTTTTATGAACAAATTACACAGATTTTTTTCAAAGTACGCAATGTTTTAATTGGACGTAGTTTCCTCGGTGAACGACCTAAAGGGGTGTGTAAGCCCTCCCAAACCAATGGAATTGGGGCACCTCAAGGTCATTTATACCAACCAATGAATTCACAGTGCTCCCTTACACCATGACGGAAATCACTAAATTAATTTAGTTCCAATTTTTCGAGGTCTTTAGAACTCCCGTTTTTCCCCTTTAATGCCATAAATCAAGCCCAAGAAGAGAGAGCTCTTCACCACTTTGTTGTAATTTTTGTACTTCCACATTTTGAGCTCCAACCTAAGCGCTAAGGCAAAATTTTACCTAGAGAAAGTTTAAAAGTCCCCAAACCACTTATTAACTGCTTAAAATAACTCCATTTTGCGACTAATGCTCAAATGTTTTTTTTATTCTCAGAGAAAAACCATCATCACGACACACCTTGTCTCATTTAAAAGTCGAAAAGGTCTTCTTCAAATGGCTTAAATGTAAAAAGTGGATTTGAGATTTTAAGCCTTTAAAATCAAGGCAAACGGTGGAGGTTAATAAGCGACTGTCCGAATCTCGCATTAGGTTAACCTGCTGGGGGTAGGCAGCAGAGACGGGCACTCGGATTTTACACCGGAAATGAGATGGAGACTATTGTCCTCCACCTCGAGAGCTTCTTCACCACCCAAAAAGTGTTTTATTTTTCTTCACAAGTTGCAAGTATGCCGGAAAGGGGCAAAGTGGGTGCCGTACTTGAGGGCAGGACTGCATGACGCCTCCCCAGTGGCCAGTTCATAACTCAGTGTCCCCCGAACACTCTGCCCACATAATTCAAGTGATTTTATGGGAAGTTTTTTTAAAAAGAGGATAACATAAAGTTAAAATTTGTTCGCTAGACATAAAGCGAGGTGATATGACGTTATAAGAATCGTGTATCAAAACAAATGTTGCATCGTCATCCTCCTCAATTACGAGTATTAGACGAGACTTTCCGAAACAAGATAATAATACCTCAAATTTCTATTTTAAATTGGCACTACATAGACATCAATAAATATTCCACTCCTTCAAAAAGCCTTACGAATAAAAAAGAGGAAAGTGATTTACTTTCTTCTTTTAAATTCCTGTGCGATCTGCCGACGCGGTGGGAGTCGTGAACTTTTCTCCCGTAGTGAAGTTAAAAGGTCAAACGGGCCTCCCCCTCTCCCTACCTCCCCATCGCTTAACCCAATGAGAGAGGGGGTGGATGAAGAAGAAACCTGTCTTTTGTTATGGGGAATAAACCACAAACAAGGGGATGCAAGCAACAATTTTAGCTTTATATCATGCCAGCTACTTGGGAGGGCAGAGCAGCTTTTTATCAGGCACTTGCGGTTATTAAAGCTAATTTATTGCCACAACTCCTTCCTTCCTTCCTTCCTACCTTGTAGAGTAAAGCAGTTAGGTAAATGTAATTACTTACTTAGTAACTTAGTACCCATTGTCGACATTTCCCTAGGTAGTAGTAGGAGGAGGATGAGGGGTCCATCGTGATCCCCTCCTTTCCCCCACCCCTCTCACTCCTCTCCATCGCGCCAAACATGTTTTAGGCTATTTCTCTGGCACCGCATCGCCTCGAGGTAGCACTACACCGACCATCTGAATTACATAACTCCGGAGTTATAAAAATACGGGAATGCAAGGGATTTAAGTTTACTGGGGAGGTTGGAGAAAATGATCCTGATTCGTGCTGTATTCTTGTACAACCCTAACATGACAGACTACGTTATGATCCTTTACAAATGTAGAATCGGTGGAAGGAAAGGAGTTTTGTGGAGGAAATTTTTAAAAATCCAGGTGGGCAATGTAACCCTCACCCGACAATTAGGGGGCTGTGGAAGGCAGGTTCTATAAAAGACAAGATGTGCTCGATTTACATCGAATTGTTTGTCTCGTAATAAATGCCTGCGTATATTTTTGGATGCAATTTCTATTAATTTGGAAAAGTAACTTGCATGGGGAAATACTACTGATTTGGGTCGATAGTAGCGCTTAACTGCCTGTGTTGCCTCATTGGAAAACTTTGCCAATCAAGAGGTATACAGTAAGTTAACTCTCGATTTTATTTCGCGGGAGAAAGATGAATCCTCGCTCCAGAGGATCGCCTCCTAGGCATTCACTATCTAGACCTCAAACCCAACTCTTTCTTAAGGCGAAGTGAACTAATTGCTCACAGAACTGAGAGAAAGGGGGAGAGGATGGCCTCAGCCACACTTCCCAAACTACATATTGAAGCCCTAGAGGCTCCTTTTTGCCTGCACAAATTCATTTTTCTTAACCCTTGGCATTTACTCCAAGGCAATTGTAAAAGACCAGCGCAAATACCTTGTTAATTCGTCTACCTTCAAGTGGGTTTGAAGTAGCGAAGCCAAACTGGTCTGCCAAAAGTTGTCTTTCAATACACTATCGATGTCACCTAAAGACATATGTCATTTTTTGTGATTTGCAGTGATTTTAATGGCTACTCTACCAGGAAAGTAACATCTGCCAATTTTTTTCGCCCTGTTTTGGTCAGTGACGATGTTTGGAAAACCCTTAGAAGGAAGGTAGATGCAATTTTCTAGGACCTGACGAATTCTCCAGCCTTCAGTTCCTCCACATTAATGCCTCTAAAAGAACTCTAAGTATTCTATGTGTAAATCAGTAAAATTGCTCTGCTCATAGGCGAATTAAATGAGCTTTGGGTAAGGTTGTTAAAAAACAAAGTTGCAGTTTTTGTGGCCACAGCCTGTTTGCGCCTCTGATTTAAAGTGAATCGGTGAGAAATGTACTTCAGCTTCAAAAGCAGTCCAAAGGCAGCCGATCAACCCTAACCGTCCTCTCTCCCCCACACTTCACCTTGTTTCGCCTCTCCAGCCACCCTACTGCTTGTGATCGCGGGAGTTACCGAGGCAACAGACAGGCCACTAATGCGAACCGAGGATTTAACCACCTGCAAACATGGCAAACGCCAATCTCCAATTGACATTGCCACCGATGCCCTCATCTTTGACCTGTCTCTTCATCCCGTCAAACTGCACGGCGCAGACCAGCAGGTGAGATCCTGGGAGACGTCATTTTGCCCATTTATAAATTACTCACTACAATCAAGATGGGTGAGCACAATTTTTTTGTAAATTTAGCGCATTATTCTTATGCTCTGAGTAGTCTGACATGCATAATGTCACTGACGAAATTAAAAGTCAATTGACTACCTTTTTGCCGCCTTATAAGTTTGTCAGTAGTATGTGCAACCAACGGTTTACTCCTTGTCGCCTTTTTGAATCCTTTTATAAAACAAGGTGATTTAAAATACTTTTTTTTAAGTAGCAGACCCATATGCATTTCTGTGCCCTTAGATTTAAGTGTTCTATTGTTAGCGGACAGCTAAAACCCAAAGATACAATTAGCTGATTGGGAGAAGAAAGAGGTGCAAGTTCTCTTGTCACTGTCCGCTCCGATTGAAGCGCTGCAACTGCATCCAAGCCAACAAGCAGGCATGCCTTTTTGTTTGTCAAGACCTTGGAGGGCTATTTTTGACACGGGTGACTAAATGACAGCGGCAAAATTCGCGGAAACTTCTGAGAATTGGTGCTATTTTCGCTGCTTTTATAATTTATGGCGTGTCCAATTTGGAGGAGGAGGAGGAGGGTCTTGCGCCTCTGCACCTCAAAAATGCTCACCGAGAGACTGTAATTGGTCCGCGGCTTCACCGGAAAACCCCAAGTTGTCCACTTTATTAGGGTGAGGCTAGTAAACGTCGCCGTGCTAGACCTTTTATGTCTTGAGTGTACTTTGCCGACCCCTAAGCGGACTCCTCCGCTCCGACTGCTCGGTATCAGGCGCTGTCGAGTTGACAACTTTTTTCTCACTTGCATGTCCATTCAAAAGTTTATCCCCTTTTGCCTCCATGACAGAAACTGAAATATTTTTTTGGCATTAATGGCCTATTTATAATGGCGTTTTGTTTTCACCAGTCAACGCGCAAGCCCTCTTTCCATTAAAATTGGCCTAAATGTTGTTGCTGTTGTCGTTGGGTTTTTTTTTCGCTGGGAATCACTCAAAATCTCCTCTTTGGTAATTAAATGATATTTCCGTGTTATTATCCTTCCCATTTTTAATAGCCAGAATTTGAAAGGAGAGCAGCAAACCGGACCTTTCTGCTTTCCCCGCGAGCAGGCGAAGGAAGTGTTTCGGTTTTTCCTTTTCTCTTGTCCGCATCTCCCTAGTCCTGCTTTTCGGTGGGCAATCTCAGCACGCTGCAAGCTACCAACATTGATCGTGATGCTAATCTACTTTATGGCCAGCATTTCAAGCCACCAACTATTTCGAGAGTGCCGCCACAGTGGTAAATTGGTGAATCTTGTGAGACAGATTTAAAAAACGATAACAACTAGTCCGCATAGACCCATAAGTGCGCCAATTTTTCGGTTCTATAGATAAATCAAGACCTCCCTCCCTCTCCTCCTCCTCCTCCTCCTCCTCCTCCCCGTCATCCTCCTCCTCTTATTTCTTCACCTCCACCACTTCATCAAGTGTATTACGGTTTTTGTTTAAAAATAGACCTAGACAGCTTCCATATGTTAGCTCATAGGTTTTTGTTTCCCAAAATATCCGACGTATTAGTAACCGTCGTTCGGCTCACCAGCTTCCAACGTCACACACACTTGAGACGGGAGTCAAATCCACACAAAACACAAGCGTTTATTGTTTTAATAATATCTTTTCGCAGTTAAAATACTAGTTCCACTGTCCCCGTTTTTCACGATTGAGCAGGGAGTTTATGGTCTACAAGTCAACGTAATTGATGACAAGCGGTGTCATTTTAGGGACTATAAAACATCTGGGCAGCGGTGGCCAACTTCCGTCTTGGCTTTTCTGGTAGAGGACGTATTAAAATTTTTAATTGACTGAGCCGCCAAGCATGTCAACTTTGCACACGCGCGCACTACAAATCCACGTGCACATTTTATAGAAGCGTCAGTAGATTTATAACGCATGTCTGAGTTAAAAAGAGGTTGGAAAAAGTCTAATTTTTTCTGTGAAGTTAGCTTTAATATCTGTTTGAAAAATGGAGGACGGGTCTGCACAAGTTTTGCGAAAGGCTGATTTGAAAAAATAAACTTTATTTCTTTCAAGAAAACAGGGATTGACAAATGAAACTTGTTTATTTTTGGCGCAAAATTTATTGCCGTTCCTATTAGTCTTTGAATTCTAATGATTTTTTGAATCTTGGCAAAATTCATACCTTTTGTACGCTAACAAAGCATACGGTTTTGATCCATACTTCATATTGGTTTCCCTTATGATTTGCGTTTGCATTATTTTAAGTTACAAAAACATTTACAAACTCACTTGCATTCAGAACCAAAGCATACAAGTTAAAACGTTAATAATTATGTAGGTTACATTAAAGCATCGCGGTTTTTCAAATCCTCGTTAAACATCTCTTAGGTGTGTATGAAGTCGAGAAAGGCTGTTCAGTTAGCTCTTTATAACTCATGAAATCAAAATCGTTTTATCTTTACTTTTGGGACGCATCTATTTAAAATGAGACGAGAATTCACTTGCTTTTAGCATTCGGTCAAATTTACCACATAAATAACATCGCATTTTTGTAAAAAACAACTCCTATGGTGCTTTTGCTTCCCCATGGGTGATTGCTTCATAATTCTATGTTTTAAGCTATTGCTTTTTTGCACTTTAAAGAATCTGGCTTTGATAATTTGATTTCCCTTTTAATCTACACGTGACAAAATTTACTTGTTTATCAAGTGCTTCCGTGGCTTTAGATCAAGCCTTCCCCTTTTGCCTCAGCACTTAGGATCGCGCATTTTAGGATACGTATAAACTTTTTTGGCCTACGATGGGATGTTGAAGTGGAACTTTGTTTTTTTCCTCGCCTACCTACCATTCAGGACGCCAGGTTTACAACTACATCCCCGAAAATCAATATCTCTGTAGCGTCGCGAGGCTTCCTTGAAGACAAAGATAGGGATAATGCTTAGGCAGATTGCACACATTTAGCAAACGTAAAGAGAATGAGGCCGCTGGCATGGCCCAGAGACAAGCCCACCCTGCAAAGGCAACAGGGCCACCCAAGTGACCATAACTGAAACCAGCAGTCAAATAAACAAAGTACTACTTAGCTCCTCTCTTGTTTTGGGCATCGTCCTCTGTGGTCCCCTTGGTGGACCTATCGCGTCAACCACCCAACGTAATCAGTGTTGAAAGGAAACACCCACGAGCAGCGGGCGAAATACTTGATCGCAACATTAATGACCCCTCTTAACGATTCTACTGGATCTAGAGTTTAGTCCGGTTTGGGTTCTGCTGACCATCACACGTGTCCATAGGTAGGGGCTGGAACACCGACCTACAAGTAGGTTTATCAAAGGGAGTACAGGATTTAACACAATTCCCTGGTGATATGGGTTAGCGTATGCTCACCTTGTCGACGTCTTTATGCAGGTGCGGTAGAGAACCTCCGAGACGAAATTTTTCCAGATTGTTAAGAGCTAGTGTCGCTTCTGCTAATAATAGCTTTCTTGGAGAATACAGGAGTGGGTAGATGTCAGAAGTGGACGCCATTCTTAGCTAAACTTTTATGAGATGTCAGCAATTCTCCCATTCGTAGCATATGCACCACCAAAGCCTGTCACAAACGATGGGAATCTGGGCAGAATTCCTTTGAAAGTTGGGTTTTACATTCCGCTGCCACTAATTTAACGTCTCAAAGCTTCCTTGAAGACAAGAAAAGGCATGATACTTGGGCAGAATGTACAGAAAGAATTCGGGGCTGTTGGCATGGCCCGGAGACCAGCCTACCCGACCAAGGCAATATGACCACCCAAGTGGCCAGAGCCAAATCTAGCAGTCAAACAAACAAAATTCCTTCTTCAAAACTCCCAAAGTATATAAAATGTCAACACAAACTATTTCTTTTTGTTTTTGCTTCCATTGTCTAACTCCTGGTCAATGTGTACATCATATAACTGGGCAGATTCGTGCAAGGTTTTGTGGTTTAAGTCAAGATTGTCAAATCAGATAATCGTAGTTGCTTTTTTGTCGCCTTTTTATACAAGAAAAGAAAAAGAGGTGCAATGGCTTCCTTCTTCACTCCAAACTGGTCTTAGTCCAGTCATTGGAATGCATCTAGCTCCTTATTTACAGCCGCCTTCGAGAGACCTCACGTACATTGAACATTTCTTTTTAGATCACTATTTCAGGTAGCCAACACGCTCTAGATATTAATTTTATCCATTTGAAATAGAACGGTCGGGAGGAATCTACTTTACTGGCAGTAAATGCTACATCAAATTTCGTTCCTGAATGCAAATGATTTGTAAATCCCTAGGGTCTGAAAAGAAGTTGATTTAACGCTTTTGCTACCAGGGTTCTGGCGGAAAACCTACAACCAAGACACATAAAAGTTGTCTTTTGCTAAAAATTATGCATCAAAAGGTTGACAAGGCATACTTATCCTTGGTTAGAAAAACAAAAGGCTTCCACGTCTGTCTGGTCGTCTCATACTCGAGTAGTTTTAAAAAAACAGATAGCTTGAGGCGAAAACTGTTCTAATTAGCAGGTTTTTTATAGCTTCTTCCTTTTTTATTTTACTTTGTAGCTCACGATTTCAGTAGAAAACGCCGGTCATGATCTGCTCTTTGCGGTAATATTCGGTGTTATCACCTTCTCGGGAGGACCGCTGTCGTACACCTATCGGTTGAGTGAAATGCGACTGAAATTTGGCTCCTCGTCTGATCGTGGCTCAGAGCATCGAGTCAATTCTTTCGCCTACCCAGGCGAGGTTAGCCCTTAAGTTGGCACCAATTTGTGACCTTTTCTGATCCTTATGACGGCTATTTAGAGCTATACAACGTCAAGAGTGAAGTGAAAGGCCTAAAGTGGCCTTCTTTTCCATCTCTCTCACCATTTTAGCTGCAGCTGTTTGCCTACAACAGTGATATGTACCAAAGTTTTGCGGACGCTGTTGATAGACCCAATGGTGTTGCAGCCTTCTCCAGCATGCTTCAGGTAATGCCTCCTGTACATACATGTATTCATTAAAAAATTTTGCCTTTCTGCTGCCCTAATTTTCTTACCACTGGTGGTGCAGCCCCTCTGTGACAGGGAGTGACATGTGAGGACCGCATGACATGGGAGTTAAGGCGCAGGGTTAGGCACAGCCTTTTTGTGCCTTGCTTGTAAAACACTTTACTGTTTCCACTGCCTAAACGTTCATACACCCAACACAGGGGCGTACAGTGTTAAATCACTAATTTTTTGCATGATTAATGAGAATAGCTGTGTACAAAGCATGGCTTTTAAAACCTATGAATAAGCATACAAATTCGGTGCATAGGATGGAATCCGCTGCCGTAGAGACAAAGTTTGCGCGCTAAATCTCCCCTCTCCTATTTGCTGACATGTAACTCCTCAACAAAATTTGATAAGAGAGCACTTGACTAGACAACTATTTCCATATTAATGTCACTTATGAATAGTATATCCTCTGTGTGTGTTTTTTTTTTTCTACAATAATTTGAGCGAATTACTCCATGGCTTTTTTGGAGCCTGGAAGCTTCAAGGGCTTATCAAGATGAAAGCCCCCTTCCCTCTTGGTCTCTTCTTCCACTAATTGAACTTTAATTGCCTCATTGTATTCACTCGAGTTGTTGCCAGCAGATAAAGCAAGTGGAAGTTGGGGAAGGAATTAACTTTGTTGGAATAAAAGTGGATAAGCTTGAAGCATTCGGCGAAAAAGGCAAAGTTTTGGTGAAGAGGCACCAAATTGAAGGTAATTGATAAGTTGATCACTTCTTCTTCTTGTTCTCTTTCTTGTGCCTGCACAGATGTCAACCGAGACAAATAAAGACCTAATGGGAATTGTTATGGCAGCAGAAAAAACGCAGTTTTTGGGTGAGTCAACCCATCTTGTGCCTTGGAAAACATCAAATCTACTTATCCGCTTTGTAGTGCCATTTGATAGGCAATAAAAATTTATAATAGTAGCTAATGCCCTTTGAAAATTCGGAAAACGAACCCCCACACCTCGTAGACCTTTAAAGTGTGCGCTTGTTTTATATCTAACAAAACAAATATGAAGGCTAGTTACTGGTCTAATTTGATTGTTGTTTATTTTACGAAAAATTGCTTAATTTAATTGTGGTTTTTAAAAAAATTTTACTTTATCATAGTCACATTATTGTTACATTTGGATAGAAATGTTATGATATTAGAAGGCTCCCGGAAGGTTACCATTGCTCCAATTTCTCCTTAAATAATGGTTTGTTATGAATTTTGTTACTTTGTGTTTATAAAATATACTCATAAACATCTACTACCAATTACGGTATGTAGTTGCCTTTCACCTGCGACAGACAAAACAGTTATACAGACTGTAGCAGCAGATTTGAGGTGTAGGCGCTACTTACCCATTTTCTTTTGTCCCACTTCGCATAGAGCACTGAAGACATTCACTTTTTGTTCGACCGAAACAGAGAGAATTTATTCGGCAACTTTAAAATGTTTGCGTTTAAAGTGCGGTTTTTGCGTTTACCAAAGCGTCTTTACGTTCGAGTGCATTTCAGGCCTCAGTAGCTCTACCTTGCATCCTGGCACCCCAACATAGGGGGGTAGATTTTGACCCTCTTTTAATGTAAAAGAATATATTTCATTTTATTTTCTCCTATCTACACCAGACGTCTTTAAGTGGCCGTACGCTCTGTGCCCCACACAATTTAATCTCTCCATTGTGTGAAATTGTTTATAAATTTTATGGTTTTGATTTCTTTAAAGTGGAGTTAATTTTACGCCTAACCCTTTGACGAATTAATTTTCTCCAAGTTTTTCATCTCCCCTCCCCCCGACCCTTGATGTTGTTGTCGTCGTGGTTGGTGGTGACGATGAGGATGATATCAAAACAACCACTCCCATCCTCTCCTCCCTTTCTTTTCGTAGCAAAAATTTTTCCCTGGTTTTTCTTACTCCCCGATTTCGTTTCCACCGGTGTGTGTGTGTCATGCTTTGCGAAGCAAAGTCCATTTGATTAATTGGGACTTTTTGAGGAGTGGAGGATGCGGAAAATTTTACCATTTTTGAGCAAAAGGATAATAGGCCATTCTGACCACAACTGACTTAATGTTTAACTGGCAAGAGCGGAGACAGCAAGTGTGGCATACCACCACTAGCACCTTGTTTAAAGAAAACCACTTCCTACCTCAAATTAAGGGAAGAAGGGGGACGAAATTGTCCAACACAAGGGAAGGCGATGTCCACACACCTCGGGTTTGGTTAATTTCACCATCTAGTTAGTGCCGACTCGTGGAGCTTCATTATTCCAGCTGTCATGTCTAATGTACGGCGTGTAGAGCGCAATAAACACTCTTTTCTGTAGGCACAGACCAAGAGTGGCAATAAAAGGTGGCTTGTAATTTAGAAGGCATAACTCTCTCTCCCTCCCTCCCTTCTCTCCTCTCACCTCTCTCTCTCTCTCTCTCTCTCTCACTCCCAGTGAGTGTTTGAAGCACCACTTTCAGGGTTGGAGGCTGAGGAAAAAAGGTGGGAATGTCTTTGCTTCACAATTTCAAGTCATCCTCTGGCCTGACTAGCCTTCACACCCAACTTTCATTTTTGTCTCTTGCCGTTTTCTGTTGCTATGGCAACTAATTAATCAATTTAATTTAATGAAAATATTTAATTAATTCTTCTTTCCCATTTTGATATTTGAATAAGTGTGCGCTTAAAATCTTAAAGCTTCATCACAGTTGGGAGTTGGTACACTTGCTGGATACACATTTCCCTCCCGTTAACCTCCGGATGGGAAAATTTGCTGTTATAAACAAAAGTCTCTAAAATTGAACAGCAACGGGTTGTGGGATTGTGATTTTTTACAAAAAAAGAGGCAAATACTACAGATATGATTGAATAGGCATGTCAATGGCTGGTTGCATGTTTCATGCCTGTGTCAAGCCCCTCCTCCTGATACCATCTGAGGCCTAGAATGCGGGAGGAGGGAGCGGGGAGCACCCGGGAACTACGAAAAGGGGTAATCAGAATTGGCATTGCTTCCTTTGGTGACAGTAATATGATATTATCACCGACAACAGGCATTTCTACACTATCCTTGGAAAAGGTGTCTCCACCATCCACAGACATGAAGAGAGGGAGGAAATTTTTAGTTGACAATCACGGAAACCCACTGTATTACTTTCCTATTCATTCCTTTAAGTTGGCTGCATTAGAAAATACAGGATAGAGCTTTCTCAGTCCTTCCCTTGGGTTTTTAAGTAAGGGAAAGGCTTAAAAATTATATACTTGAAGGGGTTAAAGGCACAGCAACCTCCTATTCATGACTGAATAATCCACTTATTTTACTTCTGAAGCGAAAAACAACGCACAATATTTTATGTCACTTGAATTTGATGTGAGGTTTCGTGAAAAAAAGGCTCTGAAAGAGGAGCATAAAATCACTGGTAGGAACCCCCAGAATCCGACTCGCTGATTGGTGGACTGTGCCATCAGGCTAACTATCTCCTCCTTTCCTTTCAAACTTTTGCCGCCTTACTTGACTACCTCCAGGTAAATGCTTACCTCGCTTGGACTTCCTGTACCACCCACCTGACAAAGGAAAGGAAGCTTCCCTTTCTTTTTCTGCCTCCACACTCCATGATAATAATGGCATTAGATGTTTCTGGTAGACTTCACTGGTCCTAACTCCTGGGGGATGGGCAGAAAGGGAAAGCCTTTTTACATTATCTTCCCACTCTGGACCCAAATGTACACATTCTAGTGTGCAGTCTCACCATCGGTGGTAGGAACCGACCTACATTGCCGCTTAATTTAAGTTAAATATTTTGTGTTATGAATGAAGTCATTGTTTAAATGATACATTGGCCTAGAACAAGTTGGTTGGGTACATAGGGCTGGGGAGGGTTGATTAAATAAATGATGAATGAATCCACCTACATTTCCACCTTGAGTATCGCGCATCTAATAAGGAATTAGAGTCTGAGCTCTGTCCTTAAAAACATTTTACTCCTTTTTTTGCTTTGCATTTAGGCAATAAATTCCATCTAAAAGGTATCGAACTACAGGCCCTCTTTCCAGCTATCGATGAGTACATGACGTATGAGGGGTCTCTGCCATTTCCAAGTTGTGCTGAGACGGTCACCTGGATCATTCTCAATAGATCAATTCAAATCTCCCTAAAAGAAGTAAGGAAGTTTCCTTAAGGGCTGTCAGGCCATTGTCTTCATGCGTAGGACCCCAACGCATTTGATTTCATTGAAGCAGTCCGTTTCCCCTCTTCTCCCTGTTTTACCCCTAAGGAGAAGAATTAAAGTTCCTCTAATCACTAATGCTAGCACTACCAACAAAGAGCAAAGTAAATATTTATTTAGTGGCCAGAATAGCTAAAATTTTAGCAGCACTTTGTTCATCCGTGCTACATACTACTTATAAAATATGTAAGCAACCCTGACTTTTTAATATTGACCTTTTGATTTGACTGCTTTCAGGAGAGTGGCTAGCAATATTTGCGTTTTACACCTCATTTGGCTGTAGATGAAGGTGCTTCGTCAACTACGAACCGACAAAACACTGTGGTCTACCTCGATGGCTGACAATTTTCGACCAGTCAATCCCCTCAATAATCGCTCGGTGCGGACAAACATTCGATTTGCCAATTCGGTAGGCAAACTCCTCTATTTTCTCTTTACTCAGTCCTTACTATCACTTTGATCACATTGAACACACTGGAAGACATTTGGCAGCAATGTGGTCTTCGTGTTGAAGACTCATTAGGTGATGTCTGTCCCAAGGGACTCTCACATACTGTAGACAAATAAACGCTGATAAATCACTCCACATCTAGCCAGTGCGCTATTGCCCGCAAAAAAATATTTTCTTAGTCAATTTTGCTTTGCAATATCACATAAAAGGTGGCGTAAAGTAGCGCACAAGTATGTGGAGATAACCAGTGATATGTTTGTTAGCAAAACAGACGGTGAGGGAGTACCCCAAACCCCACACCTCACCACAACTTGGTTAGTCCGTCTGGCAATTAATCTACAAGCGATAAAAAAAAAGCATACAACGCCTTTTTTATAACCTACATGCCAATGTATGTGGATGAATAGCGTTTGTTTAGTACCATCCACGACTTATTCAGTGGATGTTGGACGTGTACATGCTTCTAAAAATTGTGGACCCTTCAACCTGGGTCTCTCTTGTTGGTGATGAAAGGCTGCTCCAACCGCGGACCCGAGTTCGATCTTCCATGCATACTGAGTGTCAAGGGGATCCAGTGGTGTCTCCTTGACCTCCATCCCTCTGTAAGGGACGTCAAGATATCCTTTTTTTGGGGAGAAAAACAGATTGTGTACGCCTCTCATTGAAAAATTGAATAACTATTTTGTGTCTACTGAAGTATGTGCGTGACTACTTTATCATCATCTTTTGAAGTTCATTGCCACAGGTTATTATATGCGATTGATACGGCGATAGGTGGGGGATATCTGGGGGGAGGGAGGGAGGGGGCGAGTGAGCTTCGCAATGCCCAGTGGGGGGGAGGAGGAACGATCGCGTGCACGGGGTTTACTGCTCCATCGCTCGCATCACTTTCAGCACCGAGAGGCACTGGTGGGGAGGGACAGATTAGATCTTTCCAGCTGAATGGATACTTAAAAGTAAAATTCTTTCGCATTTCTTTTTTTGTGTGGCTCAACTGCCTTTTTTTTGTTTTGCTCCGCTTTCGTGGGTTAAGAAATGCAAATCTTGTTGGCGGTAGTCAGGTCTACTGCGTTGTTCTGATGTCGCAATGAGTAAATATTTTTTAGAGGCAAAAAGAAAGATATTGTAAATCGTAAGGTTGGGAGACTTTAAATCCAAAGAACTATGTCTTGTACAGGATGGAATGAAGTGAACTAGAAGGCTGGAAGGCCTGCTATCAACGAATAGAAGGGCTATGGAAGGTGAGAGGAGGGGTCAATCTGGAGGGCAGAGGTCGCACCGCTTCATTTGAGAGGTGGGATCCAATCGTCCCTTTACTGTGTATCTCTGAAGAGGATGTCCTCTACTTGTGGTATTCATTTGAAGTTTTTATTTACTTTGATGTGGTTTACTTGGCATTGCCGCTTCGTGCCATCTCGGAGGATGTAATAAAGCTTGACAGGAGGTTTATCATCAGCACACAAAATGACCGAAAGGCTATAATCATGAACGGGATCTCATAAAACCAAGATAATGGCAGAACTTTAAAGTTCGCTCTGTTTTAAATCGCCATTAGAAAAGACGTCCTTTTATTTTATGGTCCTCCTCCTCCTCCTCCGCGGAGCATCCTCGCCTAGGTTGTTCTGGGGATCACAGTTACTTGCTGGGCAGAAAGGCAATTAATACGATAAAATTTTCACTATGGAAAGATTGTGACCTGAATCATTACTGGCAGCGTATTCAGTGGATTTAGTTCTTAAAATGTCCAGAGAGCAAGTCTCTCAAATGCCAACAGCTTAGTGGTAGAAACCTATTCCGACAGGCCTTCGCGTGCGAGCTTTCGTGAATTTCATCGACACAATAGGAGTCCCCTTTCTTTAGATACCTACCAATAACACAAAAATTGATTATTTTTATGACTGACTCCCTGAAAAAGACTTTGATATGAAGCAAGAATCTGGGATGGTTTCAGAACCTACGTGCGGAAGGACGGGTGTGTTAGTGGTATGGTCGTGACAGCGCGATAACAAGATGGTGGCTGAAAATAATCTTACAATAGATCTACTAACACAACCTAGGCACTAATTTTTTTTCATACTTAATGTACCCACTCAATTTTGTAATTGTAGGACAGTGTCTGTGAATACCGGCCTTCAATAACCTACTTTGGTAAGTCCCATCGTCAGCTAATATGATAATTACCTTTACTTACTGTTATAAGTAGTGTTTTCTGTGTTTAATTTGAAGTTAAACACGTTTACTTAATTCTCCTTTTAGCTAGTCATTCTTTGCACTCCACTGATCGGGAAGATCTACCTCCTCAGTGAACCCCATCCTTTCCCTTTTCCCCCTTCCACGAAGTTGTGTTAGATCTTCCTCCTCCCCATTCTGTAATGTTCCTTTGTATTTCATTTTGCTATGTGTATGTACAAAAAAAGCATTCCGTTTGCAATGACCAAGAAATGAAGTGGGTTTTATCGAGCTGCAGTTTATTGCATTCAATTATCAAAGCAGTGGTACTTAATTCTAATTCAGTAGGTTACCCCAGCTCTTTGAGGGTTTCAACAAAAGAGGTGTCAAACGGTGTTTCAGCCAAGTCTTGAGGGAATATTAACTAACTCGGCACATTAAAATGATCACACGAACATTCGAAGCAATTACAGTTAAGACCGCAACAAGAATAGCAACATCAAGGCCATTAGAAACGTAAAAATTGGAATTGCTTAAAAAAATTGTTTCTGCAAAATTACCTGCTGCTAAAATAACAAAACTATTTAAGTACTAAAGTTGAGGTTGTGTGGATGGCATTTTTCGATTCCACTGTAGACAGGCTTGAGCTTAAGAGAGCTGGTAATTCAACGACCGTCAGTCTGTCAATTGGGGTGACAAGGTGTATCATATTGTCAGGCCTGATATCACTTGGATGGTATCATTCTTCCAAAAACCAAGCTACATTATTTTTTTTCGGAAATGTATTTATAGAGTAATTTTATCACTCATTTAATGTGTCTGTTTACCGTCTAAGCATTTTATTCGTGTATTTATACCGTAAATTTTCAAAACTTTTGCCACAATTGTTGTAAAACATAACTCACAGCCTAAGTAATAGTTCCGAAGTGGGCACAGCAGGGGGGAATTTATTGTCGTTACAGGATTAGCAATGCCAATTGCTATTCTAGTGTTCAGGCTGGCATGGACAAATGGGACCGAGGCAATCACACAGATGGTCCCACACAAGTGCTTTCCCATTTCTACAACCAAAATGGTTCCAAAAACATTTTTGCGGACAGCTAGAAACCAGCCGGCGCAGACGCTAATTGGTGGGTTTCAATGACGTGGCCCTTCATTCACCAATGGGCGAGGCCTGAGCAGCGATCGAAAGCATGGCCGCACATGCACGCAAGCACGCACGCATAGGCATGCATGACCTTCGTGCAGCCCCCATCCTAGGCAAGCACATTTCGTAGATCTCCACAAGTGTGTCTGCATGTGCGCCTGTTACATTCTCTGCCACTAGTGATGATATAACGCGTGTTCCCCATTATTGGAAGGGCGAGACCTCATCCTAACAGCAGCGCTTGGACTAATCTAACAGCCCAAGGTTTTCGAAAAAGCGAGGCATAAGATGGCAAAACACGACAGGGTGACCTCTGTAAGGTAAACCATTGGCAAGTTTTGTCGCTGTTTAGCTATTAACAAAGCACAATGCCCTCAAACATGTCATGTAGTAATTTGTTTGCTTTTAAGATTTGGGCATTAGGGGTAATAATCTAAATAAAAGTTGCTTAGCTAAGATTAATTTAAATTGAAGTGTCTTTTTGGTTAAGGTCTTTTAAACCTGTGAGGTTACACTGATTTATCCATTATGGGCATAAAATTACCTAAAAAGGGACATTTTAAGCTGGCTTTAGTCAACGAGTTTCCATGAGAAATAACCAGAAATACCTGGCATTCCCATCTGAATTAGTAGAGAAAAGTTACAATTTGATGTATGAGGGGAGGATGGAGATTCGGAGGAGAAGAAGGCGTGTGAGGTTTTGAAGGCACCATATGGTCGCTGTGACTTATTTTCTCCCTCATACCCTCTCCCCACCTACACCACCACTTGACTGCTTGATGCATCATAACAGCTGTTGATGCCAGCCATTCCATGTTTACTCTTAAACGGAAAAAGCTGTGGCTTCTAATAATGGCCGGTAAGCATATTTTGATAATAAATTCCTCTGTAATTAACGCAGCCCAGGATACAAGGGCTTTAATAGCGCAAATTTCGGATGTAAATAAAGAAACTTAAACAATCTCTATCAGCCTAAATTTTACTTAAACTGTTAACGATGTGTTTGTTTAAATCCTTTGAAAATTTACCTGCCGACCTAATGTAGTACTCAACATTGAACTTTGTGTTTTCCTTAAAGTATCTTGAATCTCTTAGTAAATTTCCAAACGTGTTAGTTTGTATTGCCCCAAATTAAGCTGAAATACCATTCTGAGAGACAACTGAATACAACAGTTTCTGCCACTCGTTTGTTGCCACTGCGACTGTGCATTCGGGTATAATTTGTGCCAATTCTCTATTTACTTTTGTTATCTGCTTGAATATTTTGAGTTATTTCACAAATTATGCCTCTTATGGTTAGACACGTCGAAATTGCTCTTCTGCGTAATGAGAGTCTTAGGATTGCTATTTTTACTGATACGAAGTTCCGCCTGGTGGATTTGCTTCTAGTAGAGGAATATTTGTGTATCCTAAAAACTCTTCAATTGTTACAATCGTGCGTTTAACAAATATCCGTCAAAGTTTCTCTTACTGGAGTTGCCTATTTGTCGGGATTGCGATTAGCCTCACCAGTGAGCTGTGTTTATTTGTGGCCATAATCGCAGAGATCTGTTCCTCTAGAATTATATTAAAATTAATTTATTCTTTATTTGATCCGTGACCATATCAGAATTTTTTACACAAACGCTAATTTTACGTCTTTTTAGAGGATGCCAAAATTGATGAATTCATGATTTCCAGGATCAATTCAATAATGCACGGTTTATCCGCTTTTTAAACCTTTCTCCACGAGTAACATATTCTGCTTCAGCTGCTAACCTTCCAAGCAGCAAGAAATTTGTAATGCTGCCACAAACCTACCGTTATTTAGTCCTTCAAAACATCACAAATATCAAATATTTATTTCGTCTTTCCAGCTAAAAGGTCGTAAACAGCTTTCTTTAACAAATTTAGAATCTTTTCTTCGTAGGCCTTATCTAGAAAATGTTGAATTGCTTCTATTTAGCTCGGCTTTTATCTAGTAGTGGGGAGGAGATCTTGCCGCACTAGTTGCCTGCAGGGATACCTGATGGTGGGTTCATCTCGATATCTGGGAGGTCTAAGGACCGTGATCTAGTTCTGCCTACTTGCATCACTTTTGGTCCATCAAACCACATTTTATATCCGCTAACCAACAATGGGGTAACTCCCATCGCTGCTCTTCTATCATTTACTTTTGGTTACCTGGACCACGACAAATAGTTCCTTGATTCTTTTCTACACATTTTGCCCTTTTAAACCGCTTCGGACGAAGTTAACACAGGTTTCACTCCTTTGATTCAATCTTTTTATCTTTTCGTTTGCCTGTGAAAAAAAATCATCGTATTCCTTACTAAGCAGTTAATCAGGCATAATTGACCACTTTTCGGTTCTCGTAACAGCAATACTACTTACACGAAAATGAGGTCTGTACAAAGTTGATTAATGCAGTGATCAAGATGGTACTGGCCTCTCTGCATGCCCCTTAGACACTTGGCATTTGCAAGCCTAGGCACAGCAAACTTTGATTGTAGCGTCATTCCCCAAAATCAGGTCAATTTAACCCTCTGCAGCAGGCGAGAAGGGAAATTATTACGCAGTTCTGTGCAGCTAAAAAATCTCCCTTCATTTCGTCTAGCTGTGTCACCTCTTTGGCATTTAGCGCGCAAATAATTTGCTCTGAAAGAAAGGCACTTTATTTAGCCTATTAGTTGTGAAGGAGTGCAGGTTCTGGAATCACAACTACATTAGAAGCAATGCTTGTTAACTACTTAGGTAAGTCTAAATTTACTCTTAGCTGACATGTTTTAGTTTCCTTAGCTGCAAAACGACTGATTTTTAATGATAAAATTTGTCCTTGACATGCGAAATCATCAGAGGTGAATGGCGGGAACCAAGTGTTAGTTTCCAGTACCCTCGACAGCCCCACTCCAGTGACTCTTGACCCCGGCCAGCTTGACAAGCATTGCTGGGTTGTAAATAAGGTATAAAATTCACCGTTTTCTGGCATATCCTCTTTTCTGACCTTAAATTTGCATGATGAATAAAGGGAATTGCGTCTCCAGTTGCCTAAGCAAATTTTGTGGTTTCTATGACAACTATCGGGCTGGAGTCTTTCTGTAAGGCAGATCTTTTTTTCCGAGCAAATGTACTTCCATGCCTGAACTATGGTCACTCTTGTTACTAATTTTGACGCCGATAAATGATCTCCCTTAATCACGCCTTCCCACTTGGTAATGTCCCTTTCAGGTATTTAAGCAGGCCTTCTCCAGTTCTCTCTTGCAGTAGGAAACAAAATGGAATTGTGTTTTTTGGGTTTAACCAAGAATTTGCTGCAGTATAGGGCAAAATATACGTAGGGGTACGGAAATGGCATCTCTTGGGTTTTTTTTGCGAAGGTTTTTTTGTTGATTCCATCCTATCTCCGTTCTGAGGTTGGGTGACATCTAGATTCACCTTCGCCATTTGGCAATGGCGAAGGTGAAGCAGTTAGTCCACTTCCAGATCGACCAAGAAAGGAAAGACGTGGAAATCGCTGAGAAAATGGCCGCCGTTTACAAGCAATGCACTTCATTTCACTACACTTTATCAAAAGCCAATGCATTGTGCACTTCAAATTGCTTTCCAACTGACTGATTTTTGACGGGGAATGGTTGCTGCTCATCTTACATCCCAAGTTTCAATGGGTTAAACTGGCTGCCAATTTGCTATAAATGCTTTGTGTCTGCTTGAGGTGGAATTAAAATAAAACGATCTCGACAGAGATCTGTCTACTCCATACAACTTGAAGGTGAGTCGCGGATTCTCCCAACCCCCTCCCCCACAAAACCACTCAGGACTAGCCAATCAGGAAGAAGAAGGTTCCTGCAAGACATTCTCCCTACTGTGAAACCCAACCTTGAAAAAATTTATGCTCCGCGTTCTCCAGGTGATGTTTCCCCCAGGCCTTAGGCACTCACATGACTCCTTTCAAAATAAACGCTGTGGAGGTAGATTTGGGGCGGAGACAAAGGTATATTCACACCTTGATCGCCTAATTCTGACAAAATGACGTTTTAGGCCAGCGAAAATTGGCATGCTTGCCTTTCTCGATGGAAGACAGTTCTACCTCCTTACAAGCAGTATCCTATGCACACATAAATTCGCTATTTGTAGACATTATTCCTTGATTCTGTAGGTGCATATAGCTTCGATTTTAGCTGTACGTTCCATGTTTTTTAAAGGAAAAAGTGCACAAACGAAGTCTGTTCAAAGTCGGTAAATAGACAAATTTGAATCTATGGAATTAACTCATCGGCTTGAGATACTACTTAAGATGGCATTAGTAGTTGACCAGTTGATGTCCATTCCTTTCACATTTGAGGGCTTTTTCCTTTCATTTCTAAACTTTTATTCCATGACGAGTTCGTCCGAGTTCAGGTTCACTCCATCAAGGGTAGTATCGGTGCATCAGACCCTACAGCATCAAAGAGTTTGGAAGCTGGGGATTTGCTTTTTAGCCTTGCTTCTATATAACCGGAAAAATTACACTTCTTTCCTACGGTAGGAGTTGGAGGGAACCTGTATAGAGACATCTGCCCTATATAGAGTATTTTTATTTCCACCACTAATCAGATGCACTGTTTTGGCGGGAAATCGTTGCCCTTTACATTCACCTCGATTCTTCGAGGCAAGGAAAAGCCAGTTAAGTGGATGTGTTCAAGCCTAGCTTTGATTTATGCCTTCAGGAGACCTTTAACGACACTTAGGGGCAATTCGACACGTGCAGTGCCCTACTGTAGCAGCCTGAGACTGCCCTGAAGATGAAAGAAGACATAATACTAGAGCAGAATATGTATCGCCGACCCAGAGGAGGATTGAGGTAACCGCCGCCCGGCGAAAGCACAAAGGCGGGAATTTAAGTGCCCCTTGGTTAACCTCCCTTGTCGGCCATCGCAAAGTATTCGGTGCTGTAAGAGGTACAGCCACAAACCATCCGCACCAGTCATCGACTAATTCCTCTTGATGACTCCATCGGATCTGGAATTCCGTCCAGTTTGGGAAATGTATGGAGAAAAGGGAGAATATACTGACCATCTCGCGTGTCCATCGCCTGTTGTCAGAACACTGTCCTAAAAGTGGACATTTAATAAAAGAACAGGGCTTTAAATAGTTTCCTCGGGGCAGGGTCGCGTTCCTTTTTCCTCCTTGCTACAATGTTATCACTTCAGTGCTACCCAGCCATCTATCCAAGATCCCTCCAGTGCTACCCATTTTCGCCCTTGGTCAAATGAACTATCCTGCTTTCAAGGTTTGGTGGGGAATAGTTGCTCTTCGTCAAGTTCTTTTCTGCAAGAAAAGGAATGAAAACGTGTGTAAACAAGTCTGGCTTTGATTTATGCCCCTAAGAGACCTTTAATGATACGGAGGGGCAATCCCACACGGACGAGGTCCTACTTCTGATTTTGGCCAAGTCACTCCTGCCAACTCTCGCGTTCGCGAGTGTTTTTTTTTCTCTTTTCCTTTTCCTCGGTCCAGACACCATCTATAACCAATTTTGTGCCATCATTTTGGTCCCAACACGGTACGCTAAATGATCTCGCAGCATCAACTAGTAGGAGAAACTGAGTAAGATTTTCTGTTTTTTCCCTTTGAACTTCTATAAAACAAACAAAGAGGGAGCACGGTTTTCACCTATGCTTCCTTCACTTGATTTTAAGTAAATATTTTTCTTAGCAGATTCACCTTTTTTCCCCTAGGTTAAATAACCTCCTTATCTAAAGGTCACCTTGTTGGTGTGTCTTCTGGATTCACACACACACATTCACCGGCAGAAGTTTTAAGGCACGGCAGCATTCGCTGTACTTTGCATATACATTCCTTCCCCTTCTTTTAAAAGGAGTAGCTGCCTGAGGCCTAGCTAATCTGTCTTCTAAGAAGAGGAAAGCGAACGCAACAGGTCAGCTATTATAAGGCCACTACGTGTTGTGGTCAATCAATCTTCTCATAATACAATAAAAGACCTAGTTGTCTTTAACATAAAAGTTATTCATACCAAATAAATACATTTTGAAGGACTTATCTCGATGGGTTATTGTAAAAAAGGCATGTGTCACGCATTTGTGACGTGTGGTCTGCGCAAGAATTTCTGCGCGATCTAGTAAATAGTGGCAGATATTACCTTTTTCTACTACTAAAAATGCTTTTAGGATGTTTTAATTGTGGCCTGGTGATGGTTGGGTCGATTTCTTCATTGCAATCTAATGGTGAATTTACCCAAGGGTACAACGTAGAAGTAGCACCCATACTACGTAAGCTATGGCAGCCACGGATAGGGCAAACCTTATGGCATTGAGGTAGAAACGCCACACTTTTGAACCTTCACTAAGCGATCACCGACTTTAACAAATTTTCCCCCCCTACCCCACAAATCCCTCAAATCAAGTTGGGCAGGTTGTTCTAACTTAGTGCCAAGGTGATAGTAACCAAAATAACCTTTCCTGATTGCCACTGAAATAGTTGTCTTTTCACCAATCCTGATGGTGGCCATATACACGTCTTCTCCTCAATTTTAGATGAATTCTTGCATTTAGGTTCTTAAAAGTGCTTCTTAAACTTCCCATTAATTTCTCCCTGGCAAAACTGTGAATTCAAGGATGATGATATCTGCTCATTAATTTCAGCCTATCATTCTCCAAATTCAATATACTGTTATCTATATGAAACGAAGTTATTTCCTTTATTCTTATGGTTCATTTTATCTCAGCACTCCGAATCTTCGAGGGAACATACTACTTATTAAAGCGTAGCAGACTTCCAATGGGAATTAGCCTAACCTGAAGGTCACTTCTCAGATCGGAGGCTGAAGCGCCCGGAGTTAAACAAACTAGCCAATCACCATTTTGGTCTACTGTCTAAGACCAAAAATGAAATAATACTAGGGCGAAATGGGTACTCGCGACCTGAAGAAGAGTTTAGAGTTGCTGTCATGGCACAGGGGCCCTCGGTGCTCCCCTGGCCAAAATCCCACCTAGGTCACAATAGCGTAGTAGGTGATATAAGGAGAAGTGCCAGGTATCGAATTCATGTGCAACTGAGAGAAAATTTGACCTCGATGTCACTAATTTCTCTTGGCAATTCCAATGGATTCCGAGTTTTGGCCTGTAAAAGAACTGCATTGGGAGAGTGTGCCTGAAAGCGAGTCCATATAGCAACGAACAGGCCTCAAAACAGGTTATTAGGGATGAAGCTTCTTGCTACTTTTCTCCTAGCCAATTTAGCCTCATTTTAGTGCTACTCTGCCATAGCTATCTGGGTTCTATCCAGCCAGTAGAGAGTTGGACAACTTCGTAAAGAGCTTTGCTGGATGGATCATGACCAGTGTTGCTCACTTTAGCAGTTAATAGCAATCCTGTGAAATGTGGAACTGGGGTAGACATCATTTTCAGCCCCCCTGTTAGGGGTCGCTGGAGACTCGCCCTATCCCCAGCATACGCCCTTCCGCTTTCACTTTGTTGTTTATCATTCACCTACAGAAATGAGAGTTGTCGTTCGTTAGGATTGCATTTGATTTCCCAGCCACCACTGTAACACCCCAAATGGACTCTGAACTCGGAGGTATTTAAAATACCAGACAGGGATATAGAATGTCGACGCATAGCAGTACAAGTGCGGAGCCTTAACTTCCCGGGTAACCAATGCAGCTATTACACTGGATTCACATCTTTGCGAAACACCGAATCCACGTGTTGCATGTAAAATTGGTTTGCTTGTTTTGTTTTTCCTCCACGAAGTTAAGTTAAATGGGTCATGTGCTTGTACAAAAAACATCATCCAACCTGACTGTGGTAATGTCGTCATAAATGATAATGATCATGCGTGTGTTTTATGTTCATGGGGAGGTCAGACAAGGTTGACTTGAGGTCATGGTGGTTTGTGCAACAGGGCTGGTAACCTCTACCGCCCAACTTCCCTTCATGTGGGTCTGGAGAAAAAAAAACACCACCTGAGAGGACCCTGGGCATTCATTCACAGGGACGCCTGGGTCTCGACTGTGGTTTTGTGGTCTTGCAAACCGTTTCGACGCCTTACTGAATGCATTCATGTTGCAGGCGGGAATGCCTTTTGTCACCTTCCTGGTCAATGATAAACTGAGCCATTACTGGGTGTTCGCGCCTCCCAAGAGGTCCCACTTTTAACTGCGATTTACCAAATTTTCAACTTCATTAGAGAAATCCTCCCCTTTTCATTCCGCCTTTCTTTGTGCATCTTTTTTATCCATCCTCGCTTTGGCTTTTAGATTCTACCAGCCAGTCATCCGTGTGGGTAGCTGTCTAGTCTAATTTTAGGTAATTAACATCGTTTCCCGCCCCAAATGCTTTCAGCATTCTCTTGGAATAGGATAATTTCCCAAATCTCATCAAAGCGGGCTTGGCGAATAGCAACTGGGCAAACTAGTCATCGGCTAATAGTACGACAGCTATTCGCATGTTTTTTCAAGACTAACTACCCTTTTTGACCTTTCTATGAATTCGCGCTTTAAAATAACGGCTATTTCTCCAAGCAGAAAAGCAGAAGAACTAAGAATTTCCGCAGTTTTGGTGAGCTTATTGTGTCTTGAAACCATCTATGCTCCATTCTCCTTGCTAATTGTTGACTGATGAGCTCACAAGGGTGGCTTCACGTGCCGCCCAACCATCCACACACGTCGAGGTTTTTGAGAATCGTAGCTACTTAAATGGGGATTTCAGTAGCACTAATAATAGGTTAACAATATCGAGAGGAAAACTAGCCTAAACCAAAATAAAATGCGTCTAAGGAATATTTTTTTGAGGTTCTTCTAAAAACGTAAACTAGTCAAAGTACAACCAGTGCATACCTGACTTTCAGAGAATTTGTTAACAAAGCGTTCGTCTCGCCTTCCAAATTGATTAGGCACAGACTGCGATGGCTAATTTTCTGCGGCTGCCTCTAAATATATTCGCATTCGCCTTTCCAATGCCCTAGAGAGTGCTTCACTTATTTGTCCCAAATTCCTAAATGTCAATTTGATAAAATTCCTCATTTCCGACTGTCCAGTAAAAACTCTACATTTTGAAACACGAAATTCCAAAACGCCTAAAGTTGCATGCTTCATTTTAGAAATCGACTGGCCCGAGCAATGACGGTGCCCAATCCAGATTTTGTTCCTCCGTCGTTTGGAATAGCCTTCACTAAGAAAGGACCCCTTATGAAACAAGCCAATGTGACCTCAGAGTCGCCGTCGTCCAAAAAAGTGGCGTCTCCAACGCCGACGCGGCCAGCACCTCAGGCCTACGGGTCGGCCCAGTCGGTGGGTCCTGATACCGCCTTTGCTGCCCCTCGCTACAACGCAGATGTTCTCTCCTCACCGGCACCTCAAAGAGCCCAGACAGTGATGAAACAGGCCCGACCAGGCAGCGTATTCATCCCTCGAAGAAGTCCGATCGACAGCGATCTTACTGACTCGAAGACTGGCAACGTAACCGCTGCAGCTACGACAACTGCATCGACGGTGAAGACTGCGTCGAAGAGCACCGGTTGCCCGCGGGTTCGGTTTGCGTCTCCTGCGACTCAGACTGTGGAAGTTAGCCCAGGTAGGGAAAGACCATTTATACAATCACACAGTCTCGCCTTTTCTGAGAAGTTTGTATGGCTTTAGACCTAGCTCAATGCAACAACTCGCCTCAACTTGTAAGGAACTGTCAAATGCTTGTCATAATCTGCATATATTATGAAGTCTGGATATGCGTCAGCCTGTTGTCAGTTATATTCCCCTGATACCAAACTCTCTCAATGAAAATTAACGGTTGCGCGAATTTAATATTATTTGAGTTTCTCGGCTAAGTAAATTTAGTTTTATTCACTTCTAAAGTTGCAATAACTTCCCGCCGAATTTTCACCATGAAATTTGGGGTATGTGTCGCCTACAAATGATTTAAAAGTGTGATTCTGGGGATGAATCACACCTCGTTCAGAAGGAAAAATGTCCGCAAGCCAAATGTGCTGTCCAGGAATAGCCTAAATAGGTCAGTTCTGGTGACGAATCTCTCAGAGGTAGGTTAACCATACCCAGGCTGTATTATTGATAGCAATGGGGGAAAAGAGTTTGAGAATACGAGAGTCGTGTCACTCACATGCACCAACGACTAACAGCCAATAAGCCTAAGTAGAAATCAACTTAATCTCTTCCCATCACCACGAAAAAATGAGTTGTTTAGCGTTCCGAGACTTCCTTGAAGGTAGAAGAAGGCATAGTACTAGGGCAAAGTACATATGTTCTGGAAACAGAGGGATTGGGGGCTTTTGGCATGGCCCTGAGGCCAGCCAACCGGCTCGTACAGCATGGCCACCAAAGTGACCGAGACCGACGGTCCGAAAAACAAAGTATTACAAGTTGATTGTATGGGTCATCATAAACGAGGGCTTTTTGGTCTTTTGTTCAAAGCTTCGTTTAATAAGCAAGCATATCACTGGTTAAACCCAAACCAGTCCCTCACTCAATTCTACTGTCAACCTTAAAATTCTGAAGCACGTGGGTGTGTATGTGGAGAAGAGGAATGCGCTACTGCATTTCTACCCACCCCATCTTCCCCATTAATGCTCTTTTAATG
The DNA here is from genome assembly GCA_001870725.1 of Taenia solium. NCBI lineage: Eukaryota > Metazoa > Platyhelminthes > Cestoda > Cyclophyllidea > Taeniidae > Taenia > Taenia solium. The sequence continues at coordinate 53,654 of MIEF01005794.1, read as the reverse complement.
CATTAATAATTTTCATTAAGAGATCATTTGAAATGGGCATTTGGAGATTTAAGGTGGCTTCAGAACCAAAACAGTTTATAGAAGAAAAATTTTACCAATTCTTCCCGTCGCCGCAAAGTTATTACCAATTGTACTAATGTTCATTTCAATGAATGCGAAGTTTACAAATCCTGTTAATGTTCTGTAGAGATGGCAACATTAGCGTTGTGCAATTATTCTAACAAGTAAAATTAAAGGAAAAATTTGTGGTCCAAACCTTAACGACTCTGCTATTAATTATGTCTCTAAGCTCTATTATTTTTGGCATTTAAAATGCTTGGCTAAACATTACTAAAAACCTTCGCATTAAAAGTTCAAAATGCACTCTTTTCTTGTATTCATTGGAAGTTCCTTTAAAGGTTTGGAACAGCTGTTTATGACTTGTGGCAATGGCGAAATTCTGTTCCTTGTATAGCAAAAACACTTAGGCTGTATGTTAACACTTCAGTTATTATAATCATCACAGTGCTTCATTTTGCAATTGTTTATCAGGCCAATGTTTGGATTTATAACGGCTAAGTGCGAAGTCTAAAATTGTGAGGCTGTGTGCTGGTCATTTAGATAGCTTAATAAGCACTGTTCATTAATCTGTGCCCAGGAAGTCGTGTCTTTATAGCCATTGTTTATGGACCCATTGCTCATAAAATTGTCTTTGGTTGCTTGTTTTGCCGTCTGTTTACTTTCATAAATATCATGTGCTTGCTAAATAAGGTGTTGCTTCTGCTCTATGTAAATGCCTTTACTCGTGTAGTTAGGACTCTGGCTTGTCAGAATTGGGATTCTGATTAAGGGTGGACTATGTTTCTAAACGCGTTGATTACAATCTTTTCGACTCTTGTAAGAGCAATCATGATTCATTTCGACAACAACAAAGAATCATCGGATGTTTTAAGCTATGATGCCATTTCAAAGTGGAACCAGTCTATGCATGTACATTTTAGCTGTTAGACTCTGTGTGCAGGGAATTTACTCGTTTGTTCCCCTTCCAGCTTGCACGGAAAGGTTGGTCGTTCTAAGACAACTTCATTGTCTTAAAAACAGGTGACCGATAGAGCATTAATATGTGGTTGTAAGGTGGCCTCTGCCAGCGTCAGAGGGAGACCGATCTGCTCTCCGAGCACACAGTTCGTGTTGTGTCCCTACCTCGTCCAGAAGGTAGATTTGGAGGACTGGAAGCATTATACTGTGGATTTGAAAGTAAGGTGTTTGTCTAGACAGTGTGTTTATCCTTTTTTTCCTTAGCCCTTTCCATAAATACAGAAACTTTGCAGTGTGTTCCTAAATTTTTTCATGAATTCACTGAACCAGAGGAACATAATTCTTCTTTTGGAAATGACGTTCCACAGGCAGTACTTCTGACTTCCCACCAGTTAATCGAACTTTGAAAGGGAAATCTGTAATTCATGACGCCATCCAATGGTAATAATGGGCACTCCTCTGCACTTAGTCGTTTACCATCAATCATTCAGCAAAAATGCGATCCTCACGATCTCCCTCTTGAAAATCTACCCGTGCGCTTCACGCTAAAGGAACATTTTTTTTACGCATTTTATTAATTTGCCATAAGGTCGCGGTTCGATAACCGGCCCAGTCGGATTTATTAATATTGCAATTATTTTAGTAAAATTCTTTGTCCCTTTAATTTTTGAAAAAAAGATCTACCAATTAAACTCTGTTTTTTTCTCTGAAGTAGTTCAAGAGCGCATTGCATACCTCTACTGTGTTGTGTTCGGCCAATTTTGGGCGGATTTGGCTAATATATACGTATTTTTACGGTAGACCATACTAATGAGATAAAATAGTGTTACCGAAAATCCTTGCAAAGTTTTTAAGCCTTTGTTTTTTCATTTCTCTGACTTAAAAAGATTTTCTCGTAATTTCGTTTTCGGGTCGATTATATGGGCTGCGATGATAAACGTAAAAAGTGGTATCATCCTTTGGATTTTCAATTGTATAATGGATCTGCTGTGCTATCTAAGTAAGGCTTGAAACCTCCCATTTTTCATGTAGAATGGTTTTAAGGCTGCGATACATTGCTACTTACAAATATCAGTAGCGCTACGCGTCTCACCTCGTCGTCTTGGATGAAAACCCCAGTTCACACCATTGTCAAGCGGTTTGGGCTATGTACTAATAAAGCACACAAGTATTCGTGTGAAAAATTCATGATGAGGAAAGCTTACCTCACACCTAGCTGATCATCCGATTACCAAATTTTGTGTACTAAAAAGGTCACAACTGGCATTTCTCCTTGGTTGTTCACTCAAAATAAGACCTATGGCTTAGAAGCTATTCATGAGATGATCTTAGCGAAATTAGGTACCTCGGGTGATGAAAATTCGCTTCGGTAGAGCTGTACGTCACTTGCAGTCGCGCCATCGCAGTGTCACGTACACTACCTGCAAACACAGATTGTCCAATAACGTAATCCAGCAATGACCTTGGAACAAGCCAGCCACGCATCAAAGCCTGCTGTTTTGGAACAAAAGGGCGAAATGGTTTGTCTTGAGGGTTATAAAGATTATCCGAAAAAAGGCTTGTTCCCCTACTGAGACTTCTTTGCAGTTCGGCTCCCTAATTTGAATTAACCGGTGATAGCAAAAATGTGCGGACAGAGACGTCGGCATTCCGTCCCATTTGAATTACTATAGCCACTTTTTTGCTTCATCCGATGACTTATTCAATCACTCGCCGTTTATATTTGACGTTCCAGGAGCTTTGGACCTGTAATCCACTATTTCGACCACGTTGATATCCCTATTAACTAAATTTTTTTTCTGGAATGACTGGTCGGTTTTCGTGGCTTGTCAAGAGGTAATTTTCACGGCCTCCAAAAGGCGGATACAAATTGTTAATATCTCAGCCTGTAACATTTTGTCTTGACCCTCCAAAGAGCATTTATTTTGCTTGTATAGCAATCTTTCTCCGCTATCTCAAACTGCTGTGAAGTAATGCTTCCATGCTTTTTCTAGCTCCTGTTGGGGTTCAACCAGTCTCGAATCAGGCGTCATTCTTCCAGCCTACTTCTGCCTCACAAAATGGTTTTTCTCGTCAAGCCAGATCGGAAACCCCTACAAGAACTGTGACTGATTCCCAACCCATTCCGGCTGTCGCACCGGTACTTCAACAACCTATAGCTTACTCAGCACCTCCCTTTCAACAACCAATTCAACTACAGCAGCCGAACCAAACAGCGTTCGCTGTCATCGCACAGGATCCCTCGGCCCTTCAGGCATTGCTTAGTGGTGATTTAGGTGGTAGAACCTTTATTATACAGCCTTTGCAACAGTCTTACATCCTACCACAGTTTCAACCCGCTGCTGTTCCCTTTCCATCGTTTGCTGTTTCACAGACACCCCTACAACCACAGTTCTATCCTCAACACGTGGCAAATCCAGTGCCACAGCAAGAGCGACCAGTCACGGTTGTGCAACAACCAGCTCCAGTCTTACTTCCAGCAGCACCGCCTCAGCATCAACCACCACAACAACAGCAACCACAGTCGCAGTTCCCCCCTTGGCAAGCCCCTATCCTCACAACTTCTCGAGTCCCGGTCGAAACAACTCATGCGGTAGCACCCGAAGAGCCTCCTCTCAAAGAACCACTAGCGGTTAAAGTGGATATGCCTGTTCCAACAGTGGCACCCAAGGAAACCAACCCTCAACCAGTTTCCGAGCCTCTCACAGTCGCGACTGAGAGTCGATCACTTCCACAGACAGCGCCCTGCCAACGATCACCGCCTAGGAGTGTTCAGTCGATTTTTAAACAGAACAGTCCTCAAATCTATCAATCGCATGAGGCACACAAAATACCGCTGAGAGAGCCGCAGAAACTGTCCACTCCGACATTTCTTCAGCCAGCCCAACAGCAAGTACGGTTCACTCCACCAAGGGAAACCACTCCGAATCCTCCACAGAGCAATCCTCTCTGCGAATACGTACAGAAACTTAAGTTGGCGCCCTCTAAAGTCAACCGTCGAGCACTGGCAAGTGGCGCGACGAGATCAAAAAGCATACCAGAGAGTGAGAATCCCCGGGTCGTTTCCATGGCAGCAGGAGACAGTAGTGTAGTGTCGGTTATCGATAGAGCACGACGATGGCAACAGGAGCGACGGCAGGAGGAGATGGCTCAGAGTAAGAGCGGTTTTGTTGACCAGGATTTGATTGCTTGTGGAGACGAGTTGGTACCCGTGGAGGAGCGCGTTAGGGCTTTCAATACCGGTCAAGTGGTGGAGGAGAATGAAGCCGCGAAAAAAAAATTGAATGACGAATTTGAGGAGGAGAGAAATCGGAGAATTAGGGAACAGTCTTTTTCTACTGATGCAAAACCTAAAGTACAGATGAGGTTGAACAATTGGCCTCCCACTCAACGAATGGTTGTGACTAGCCCCCTTTCTCCTCAAGTGGTTCACGGTGATACGCTGACCAAGTGAGAACACTTCTTTTTCATTCATTCTGTCAATTGTATACCTTCAAGCCCAATTAGGTGGAAAGCTGTTTAATTTCCATGGTAGATAGGATTTTTAATTGTCTGTCTTGTGGAATTCGACCGTTTTCGTTCCATTAAGTATCACTGTCTGGTACATAGAGCCTAACTTACTAGTACCACTTCTAAAGAACAACTGCAAAGTGCTTTACATGTTCAAAAATGTACAGTCCTGAATTGCATTCCATGCATTATGTTGAAGACTTTCAGTGAAGGAAAAAAGCAACCTCTTTTCACGCCGATCGGGTGGTGGAAGGTCGGTCAAATTTGATCGAGCGTCTGTGCAACGTCGCAAAACTCAACCCATCACTCTCGATGACATTGCTCGAGTGAATCAGTGCGTTCTGGAGGGCCGTGGTGCGATTCCACCAGGTTAGGCGAGTTTGGCTTGCCTCTGGAGGTGTTTTATAGCCCCTATAGGGCATTGCTAATGGGCAATTTTGGGGCTGTTTTAGAGTCTCCAATGGAGTGCTTCAAGGAGGAGGACCTTGAGATTGGTTCCTGCCTTTCGAGTCCGACGACTAGTGTGATTAGCGATTTTTCGGAATTGGTCTACGCCCAGTCACCCTCAAAGCCCCGTAAAGTGAGAATCTTCTAGGGAGGGGGCAGCAATGTCGCCCAAGCAAAGTGCGTAATTCATCCAAAAAAGCCTGCTTTTTCCTACCAGGAGTACTCGCTTCGCTTAGAGCTCCACTGCGCTAGCATTAACACAGCTGTCCCTTGTAGATTGCCATACTTGCATCTCGATACATATTTTGCCTTGTGTAATAAAAGGCAACACACATGTGTACTACCTCCACCTGTTCTCCTCGCTCCGGTGGGTTGGTGGTAGAATGCTGAATGCGTTCAATTTCTGCCCTTGATGTGCCTCGAAATCCCTTTGTGACTGTAGGATTGGAAGTCAAGGGCAGGTGAAATTTCTTTTAGCACTTTGTTTATTCAATTAGTTGTTTCTGGAATTCAGGGCCGCAGGCACAGAAAGAGGTTTTGAGGGAGAAAACTAGGTGATGATGCAATTTAACGCATTCCAACAGTACGATTATCCAGGATCTCACGATGGCTTGTGGGCCTAGTGTACCTGTGTAAAATCCAGACCTTGGGCTAACAATGACCTTAGAGAGGTGAAAATTGTGCGTGATAAGAGGTCAGAGGCATCAGGTAGTGAAAAGGTGATGGAAATGCGGATGGCAAGACCTGTTCCACAGAGTAGAGCAGCACTGATGCCTCGACTCTCAGAAAAGTAGCATCGATGACCTCCACTAGTAGATGTGTTGTTATCTACCATCACTTCAAAGAACCCCGGATTCAACTTCCTGATCTTCATCTAACAGCAGAAGTTAAGTACCTAGGATTAACCGCCTGCCCTTTTGTGGCTGGAATTACAAGTTTGGTGACTATTATATGCCATTTTTACAACCAACATTATTTTCACTTTATCGGTAGTCGTTAGACGGTCCATTTCTTGAGGCAGACTGAATTGCCATAAGTCCGAGCCTTTCTCCATCTCCAGAAAAGGCCTAGAAGCGAGATAATAGATTATTACAAAAGAATTAATTTAGTCAAAGATTCTTGTAAGATATGCCTAAACCTGACTGCTATCGTACAGTTACTAGTGGCTTCGATAATAAAGTTTTAGCCACTGGGATGATCATGAGGGTCCGACCTTTTATGGCGTTCCTTGCCACAGATAAACCAGTTTATCAAATGACTCTTATTCGGATCAACAAATGTGCTTGTTAATTCCTACCAAATCTTTACAAGCTCATGATAAAGAAGGGCAAATTCAGACTACAGGCAAAACCCTGGATCCATTCCCCTGCGGCTATTGGTCAATTCACAGCTGCAGTCTGATTGGTCAGAAGCCTGGACGATGCTAACGCTTTGACTCCCGGTAGAAGTTGCTGCTTTATTCGTAGGGCAAAATATTATACTGATGGATTTACACGCAGAAGGGGAAGAGGAGATATGTCTCTCAGTGGCAGAGCGTTTGAAAGCAATTGAGGCTACCAACAGGGAAGCAGTTAAAGCAGGAGAACTGACATCTCTGCCGTCGAATTCCGCTGTTCGGCTAAGGCTCAAATACCGGTGAGTTGAGAAATTACCCCTATTCGACTTTCTATGCCAATGCGTTCATAAATTTTAACGAAAGAGTAGACCCATTTAAGTGCCAGTATGGAAAGTGGGAGGCAAACTTTTCCAGTGATATCTGGATATGAATCTCGTGCCAAAATACCATGGCGTAGTTTTCATTGGAGGCACTTATTTTTATTTCTCAGACTTTTGATCAGTTCCCAGTAAGAGCATTAGCTGAGGCCAGCTCAAGTCTCGTCGGTTTGTCATAAATAGAACTGTTGTATTCTGACAGGTAGGGTTGATAGCTCTGCTCCGGATTATGACGCTTTTCTGTCAAAGAAATAACTTAAGTTCTAATTGTTATCCAGTAGAGTCTACTGACTTGAGCGGCATAAACAGCAAATGAATGAAGGCATTGAAATGTCGAGAGGAAATGTGTGCCACTATCAGATGGTTGCTCTTCAAGTCCTCGATTAATGTTCCGTTGAATACGGACCAAAAACAGCCGCATTGTTGCCAAGGTGCGGTGTTCATTATCCGGTCTGTAAACAGTTCCCATACACAAAATCCGATCTTTGGGAAGCTTGACCTTTGACGCTAAGTGATGCATTCTCAATCCATTAACGCACCAATCTTAATTTGTTTTAAAATTACACCATCCTCCATATAGTCATAGACCGCAACCGGGATCAGAGATAAAAGGTGCGTCAATAAAATAGTTTGTTTCAAGAATTGTGATTTACATACGAATTGTGATTATTTGTTTCTCCTTTGTGATTTTGATTCGCATTCCCCATTTGTGGCGGTAAAATTCAAGAAACAGAAACACTACTCAGACAACTTATGTTAGAGAAAAGATGACACCGTGTGGAAGGTCGGTTCCCCCCAATCACGATGAACTCCCGATACTATTGGCTATCACTTTAGGGTCGTTAACTAATTGGTGCGCGGGTTCGCCCAATCACCACCTTGAGTGGTGATGCATACACCGCCTGACATATGAGGCCCAGCATTCACATGCGCACCATAAATCCCTCACGTGACCAATCAATAGGAGATCTTGCACTCGAGGCGTGTAGTGGAGTTGAACCACACGGAGAGGTCTATGCACAGTTTTGATTCGCTCACCGCTGTGAGCCAATCCTACCGCGGTGCTTTCAGCCTTGGCTTCTTATCTAACTTCAGACTCGTCGATCGGACATGGAGGTGTAGTCAGCAGTCGTGTCAATCCATCCGCGAGGATTTCAACTCGACGCCACAACTTCTTAAGTCTCTGTCCTGTGTGCAAGTAGACGATACTGAGGAGCAGGAGAGAAGTGAACAAATGTCTATTTCTCAAAGGTAAGGCCTTTACAAGTAGACTAGGAATTCAAAGTCCTTTTATCTGTGCATTTAATCTACAAGTATTCGCGTCATTGGTGTTTTTTGAATGCTTTAATTGAGTGTCAAGCCACTTTTAACGCGCAACCCTCTGTTGTCGTTGACGTTCTTTGGAAGTCTACATGTTTCCCGGAGCCTAATCGAATGAGTATTTGCGTCAATCAACAATTGCAGCCAGCTTGCATCAAATTTAAGACTGATATCAACATGAGTTTCCATTTTTATCCTTTTAACACCTCCTTTCATGGAATTTAAATCCAAAAAACGCGGAACTGACATTTTACCCTAGTTTTACCGTCCTTAATTCCAGCTACCTAAAATCGAGATAGGTGAATTTGTTTTGAACCACGCATTAGATGGTGAAAAGGAGATCTGTCAGTACTGCTGGCCAACGTTTTTGGGAATCTGAGAGGACATTACGTTACATGTCGTGGTATGCATAGTTTGAAGTTACCTTGATACGACTTACCATCACTCCTGTACTTGGACTCAGATTGAGCTTGTCATAGTGGATTCTCACTACTTTACTTTGCTTTTGCTCGAGTCATTTGAGGCCTTGACTCTTGATGGCTTGACACCAATTTATTGGGAAACCTCCGAGTGTGATTCCCACTCTGACTTGTTGATCTTGACAGTTTCAATTCAGCGTCAGCTTTATTTTGTGTGGCTTGGTTATTTTGCCAATTATTTCCACCCCACTAGGATCGCCCAAATCCAGGAGAACAGCGAGCAATGGAAGAGGCGCAGCCAGGCTCGCTGTGAGAATGAGGTCACACCCCTGAAGAGCGTCAACCAGATCCGCAACGATCTTGCTGTGAGTCAACAGCAGTGGCGCAAACGTATCGTCCCTCAGGAGAGCGACACCGGGAAGCGGACTCCCTGTAATCCCTCCTTCTCTCAATGCCGACTTTAAAAGCATGCTTGCCTCTTAACAAGCGGTTGCTAAACTAACATAAAAGCAGTCCGTTTATAGATGTGTTTCTCTTGCTAAGGAAGACAGTTTTCCCACTCCAAGCATCATCAGAAAAGTGTTGCTGTATAGCTTGGCCTAGCAGTGAACCTCTTCATCCCCTTTTCCACCCTCATGCGCTCGCATAGTACATGAGATGGAGCCTACTGTTTCCACGCCTTATTTTATGCATTCTCCACTGTTTCAGACTCAGAAGAGGTGGTTCTTCGACGAAATTTATTCACAAAAAGTCCACGCTGTCACACTTTTCACGAGTTTACGGATAGTGAGTTGCCTTGAAAGCCTCGGCTTTGTGTATGCGTGTGCACATGTTTCTGGCGTTGCTGAATCATCACTTCTTTGACGTAATTGTAAATCTTTTCTTCTCCAAACCTTCCACATGCACTATCACGATCTCACCTCGATGATTCATCGGCCTCCTAGTAGGGCCCTCCTCTTTCCTCCTCATTTGACTCACCCTCCACTCTAAGTAAGGTATGACAAGGTGTCAACGGGGGAATCGACGATGTGCCGCCTCTTAAGCTGGGCATGATAAAAGCAATTCGGTTTTCATAATCCTTGTGTGAGCTTTCACAGCTCTTTTAAGTGTTTTATTCAATTATAAAGGTGGCGCAATACGCCGAGAGAGATGGCAACCTCTCATTTCCCTTGGTTATGTAATTTGGTGCCGATTGTGCCATATTTGATTCCGCCTCACATTCTCCGTACTCATTTCCTTGTTCTCAGCATGCATTTGTGCACGTTTTTTCCCCTTCAAAGTCGCCAACATGCTCTTTTGTCTCTATCAGATGGTCCCTCAGGAGCGGTGGAGAAATTGCCATCCATTGAACCAGCGCGGACGCCACAGAAGTGCGTTATGCGAAGAACTTTTGAAGTTGGTAAGGTTCATTTGTTGGGCTTGTCATGCAGGACTGTCCAGGGCTGCCGTAATTTTGGCACTTTCTTTCTCTCTTTAGAGTCGAAATTTTTCACACCTGTCGGCCAGCAAAAGGAAAACGAGTCTGACATAACTGTTATCAAGAAGGTCGGTAGTTAGACTCTTTTTATTTTTTTGTCTAATCCGCCCATCTATCTACTCATGTCAGGATGGCAGCATACTACTTTGAAGGGTCTAAAGTAGCATACTACCCGGACCTTAGCTGAAAATGCATTTCTTCAGTGTTGTGCATATATTTGCCTTTTTCTCGCCCGAATAAGTACCGAAATGTTAGTGCACTGGAATTGTGCAGTTAACTCGCACTTGGGTGCATCCCCTTGTACAATGATGAAGTTCCCTCAACCCTTGTTGCGATTTCAATCGTGGTTTCCTAATAAAATCTGACCCTAATGGCGTACTGATGTGCACTTCGACGTCGCATGTAAAGGGTGTAAAAGTGGCCCTTCCTTCCACTTTACCGAAGATCGTCATGCCACCCTTATTTGATATTTTATGGTAGATATAAATTCTCATGCTCTCAGTTACATTGCTTTGGCAGTTGAGGTCATTTGGGGTCACGCTAACAACCTAGCCACTTCTACACCTGCGAAATTGTTTCATTTTGAGTTTAGAGAATGTTTATATGACCTCTTTCATCTGTTTTCGGAGCCTTTATGAGTGGCTGTACTCAGCTCCTAAGGTCAAAATTAGATGAGGTGTTTATTCCACTTTGAGACCGGCGGCCCAATTTCCTACCTCTGACCAAGCTCGCACATTCACTGCGCTCCTGAACCACTTAAAATGCGGCAGTCACCTCGCTTTGAGTTTACCCTCGATTGCTTTCTCACCTTCCACTTTTTTTTTATTCATCTGACCTAAGATTGGCTTTGGCGCTAAAGCGTACGCCTTATCTCATCGATGTTACCCAACATTATTTGACCACTGGTTAAGTCAGCAGGTTCACTTCAGACTTGAACATTTGATGGATTCAGTGACTCCGAGAAGATGTTGGTATCCGCATTCTCTTAACTGTAATTGCGTTCACGTTCTCGTTTTACACCAGTCAGTTTCTTTAAAAGTATTGACATGGGATCCAGCGTCCCCAGTCCTTCTCGAGGTCGTAAGAAGTCATTGTAGCATGGTAGAAGATATACTACCGACGCACGGAGGGGATGAGGCTATCGGCATGACAGTCTCCTCGAGTAATCAAGAGCAGAGGTAAACAAACTATCACCGCATCACGTGGGACCCAATTTCAACTTTTGCAGCTCTTCAGTGCTTGTTTCCACAGTTATTTGTACTTGAAAATTCTCAAGATTAGAACGGTTCCATTGCATCGTGTGATTTAAAAACGCTTTGCTGAAATGTCCACTATAGAACTTCTTCCTCCATGTCTTATAACTCGGGGTTGTTTCCAGCAGGGAATTTCCAAAACTGTCTGACAAGCACTGCACAGAAATTACTGTTAATCTTCCTGTTCCAACATGTAGACGGTTCAAGTGCCGAAAATAAACGAGGCGTTCGTTGATCAGTTCTTTGGACTCAAAACACACTCAAGTGTCGATTCGGCGATCATACAGAATCCCACCTCATTATCCAACGTCCAGCTTCCGGAAACTACTCTTGGGTACGTCTCTTTCATACAAGTGGACGTCTTTGCGGTCTTCTTTCAAGTTGCTGACGTCTTGATTAGGTCATCTTATTTAAACAATCGTAATCACTTTAGTAGAAGAGTTAGGAATTATCTAAGGTGAGTGATTGAGCCGTTTGCCGCTCGGTTGCGTTGAACCGTTTGTTTGATCCTCAGCCAGTCGATCATCAATCGTTTACTGATAAAATGGCCATTCATTGTTTTAGTTTGGTGCAATTTAAGCGATCGGCCGGTCCCTCCTCTCGTCCCTCGACAAAATGGAGGAATCCAGTCCGACGACTCAACGAAACGCCCGGACTGAAGGACTCCTACGAGGAGGTTCATATTATAGTACCTGGTGAGACCGACAGTACTGCGCCCACCCGGCAACAGGTTACGCCTTGTCGGCGATTGACTGGAGCTACAGGCGTACTGGGGTTCTCCTCCTCTGCAACCAGTATGTTTGATTTTATCACACTGTAACACAAAGACTTCAGGTTACAGACGTGAACAGGAAACATTGCCACACCTCTCTATGTTTGTCTCCCCATTCTATGGCTGCCAGACTTTGTGCTGGTAACGGGGTTCTTTGGAACGACTCGAGAACGTGTTTCATAAGGTGTTTAAATGGGCGCCTTTATTTCCCTTCTTGCTGCCTTTACTGACTTCAACTGAGAGGAAGCATCAAATCTCAGGATTAAAAAGTGCTGATTCCTCGGACTGAAGGTACTTACACCCTATCCAACATACTTGAGAATTTCACCGCGTAACGGTAGCCTTCCACAAGGAGTGCATAATTGTGTTTCCACTACTTGGCTCCTCTGCCATCTCGGAAAACCCAGAGGTAGTAGTATTCCACACATCGAAGTGCTTCTTGCCATATGATAAACCAGTCCAATTTCAGTTGGTTCCCTGTAATCCTCCTGAGCTGTAGGGTTCGCGCCCCATGGTGGCCTCCCATCCATCGGAGGTCAAAATTGTTCCCACCATCGCCTTCCTCATTACGTGATGACCTCAATTGGTACTAAGCCACCCCCTCTTTGTCTTGACTTGGGTGCAGATGTTAAGGGACATGGTTCGTCCCTTTTGAATTCAATGGCCTGGCCTACAACTTCCTGTGCGCAATTGTCAAATAAGGTGGAAAAGAAACGACTGACATAGCAGCAGTAGTTGAATGAACGAGTAGTGCTTCACTAGGTGTTTGCCTAGTGAAGAAGATTACCCAACTCCGTTTACCACTGTAAAGTGATGATCAAAATACTAATTTCATTTCACGCAGGTGGAAACGCAACACACACGCGCACACAAGTAGGCATGTGTGTGGACGTACACCATGTGTGTTTGTGTGAAATACTCATCTCCTGCCACTCAACCGTGGTGTAAACGTAAAATTCTGACTGTGGTTAGTCATTGTTTATTTCAACCCGTCACAAGAATCGGAGGTCTTTTTTTCCCCCCACGTCCTCGTGACTCTTTTGCGCAGTTCGATCCTCTGATTTTATCTTTCTGAGGTTGATTTGACCACCGTTGAAGCAGTAGTCAAAAAAGGTACTGAAAACTGTTTACCCAACCTAAATTTGTGTGTTACAGCACCTTTAAGGTTTGCATTGGACGCTATTTGGCAGGTCGTTAGCGGTGTCCATTACCGTAGAAAAAGAGAGCTCTTATTCCTTCACACATTGCAACTTTCAAATCCTCCAATGTGCCACTCTTGGCGCTAGGTTTACAGAACCAAGTCAAGAATTTTCAAGAGGATTCACAGCATTCAGTCCATAATGGATCCATGTCGAGGGAGCTCGTCATATTGATGGCTTGAACGAATATAGGGGTATCTAGTACCTCAAATGCCTAGCGAAGCCTAAGAAGTGCGAGACTGGATGTTCAGTGGCTGGGTCGCAATTGCATCGCAGGTACGAATTGCAGGGAAATAAGGAGGAACTAAAATTGGTCATCCTTCCGTTGGATCTTTTCAGGCTGTTGAAAAGCACGTCTTGAAATTACAGCTTACCTCTCTCGCAAATTGATTTTATAAGATGTCTTTTTTTCGGAAAAATGGCTCTCTCGAGAGGGTCTTTGAATGCAAACATTTGTCGTTGATTCAAAACTGGCCGAATTGTCGCCAAATTAGCACTGGTTTTGTGTTTACCCACGGCTTCATGAGGCGCCTTATGAACTTTGACCCACACCAATGCGCACGTTTCTTGCCCATCGCAGTTTAGTTTATCTCGTCTGTATTCCTTATTCTTGGCCCACTTTGATCCATTGGAGTGGATTAATCCTCGAGAAGAGGGTTCCCACCCAGTTATAATCACTCCATCCGAAGATATGAGCAGCAGGCCTATTCTACTCTATGCTTACCCCTCGCTTTATCTCAAAGTTCAGCTTGAAAATCACCCAGACCGGCTGCTGGTCAACTTCGGTTCAATAGCATTCATGATATTTTTTACCTAACAGATCTACCAGACATGAATGCTCATCTCAGCGAGTCTGTAGTGGCCGGTTTAGCCAGCGTGGAAAACTTCTCCTCCACTAAGGATCGTCTTCGAGTTGTGGCTCAGGAGAAGCAGGCACCTCTTGCCTCCTTCCAAAGAAGCCTCCTCCCCTACAAAGATGTGATGCTGCTTTTGGTAAAAGGTAGCTCGCTTTCGAATCACCCGCTTGTCAGTGGTAGACCTCAGGATAGCTAAATTGTATTATTTTCTATCAAAGGACGTCGGCAAGTGCAGACTCGTCTGGTTGCCCCAGTGGCAGCATCACTCAACTCCGGAGACTGTTTCCTTCTCCTACTGCCTGGAGCCAACTCTCTCTACCTCTGGACTGGACAATACGCAAATGTGATTGAGGCCAACAAAGCACGTGACATTGCTGCATGGATAATCAAGACTCATGATCTTGGATTCCCTTCGGGTGGTCGGGAACCGATTTTCATCACCATTGACGAGGACGAGGCCAATAGTGTTCCTAAGGACCAACTTGAAATCTTCTATACTGCGTTGGGTACTTCGGTAGAGCAATTCAAGGCTCCCGGTAAGCGTCCTAAGGAAAAGATTGTGTTTCTTTCGGTAAAGTAGCTTCCCAATTTATCGAAACCTATGCTTATGGTAGTGATTTTCACTATTATTTTGTCTTAAAATTCCTTCCGGCTCATATGCAAAGCCTTTTAATCGCCATTTTCAGCTGGTGGACCACAAGAAGAGGATCTGCTATTTGAGACCGTCGTGCAACACTCAAATCGAGTCTTTGAAGTCTATGAAGATCGCCTTGAACCCCTGTCGGAGGTTTGGGGAACACCTCTTCGCTACTCCATGCTTGTTTCCACGAAGGTACTTGCCTCATCTTCTGGCAGATTGGGAAACAAAGATTAATCTTGAGGTTGATGTAGTTATTTTCCTCCTCCCATTCCACAGGCCTTTGTGTTTGACTTTGGCTCAGAGGTCTACTTGTGGACGGGCAATCAAATCTCCTCGAAGATACGAGCTGCAGGAATTGAGTTGGTGCAGCAGCTCTACTCCGAACCCTACGACTACTCAATGTGCAATGCGAGTCCTCTCAATCCTCTAGATGGTAGGCAATGATTCAAACAGAACTTTGATCCACTAGCCAATCAGTCTCCTCCCGAGTCTCAAGACGGAAGCTACAATTACAGAGTTTTTTTTTACTCAGTTTATCTGCCTCCCGAATGACGAAATTTCCATGCCCGTTTTGCTGTTCTAAGCACACCCACTAATCCGGTTGTCGCATCACCATTCGGTGGAACTAGTAATTGTAAACAGGCAGCGAATTCATTTAACGTGTGACACATGGCTTGTACACGAGGCCAGGATGCTACACATGCCTTGTCGGTGGTGGACGTGTGAACTTTTCAAGTGCAGTTCCAGTGACTGCTTGGTTTAGGGTTATTCCACTGGGTACACCAAATTGTGAATATGGCAGTATGGGTTGATGAAATATGCCTTCCAGATTGATCTAATCTGACCGCCTGTCGTCCACGTGATCACTGGTAAGGGACATCTCCTTTGCAAAACCCCACTGTCATATCATGCACTGCGATCTTTCATAGAAGCAAAGTAACGGGTCCAAAAGTTCATCATCAAAGTGCTCTATGTCACGACTAAAGAGGCATCGTGCTATCCGTGTTGATGCAGTGTTGTTTTTCCCTCGAACCCAGTCAAGGACTAACCTGTGAACTCGATCCATTGCATGATCTACTGAAAGAGTACAGCTTTTCGAGATTGGCAGGTTGTGTTGACTCCGTTTTTTTTTCCTTCCTTAAGCCATTAACTGTCCCAAGTCTGGACCCACTCGCCCAGACTGGACCCTGGTGGCGAAAGTGCCGGAACGAGGCGAGACAGTCCTCTTCAAGGAGAAGTTTCTTGATTGGCCAGAGGGTTCGCGTTTTGTTCAACTCGTTCGTCAGCACTCTGCAAAGGTCAGTTGGTTCTTCAGGCAGCTTGAGCCTAGAGGATGACTAGTACACACCGATCTCATCACTCACGGTGTGCGTGTGTTCCCGTGGTGACTGTAAATTACCTCCAAGCTCGTACACATTTGCATACTAAATGCGTTACCGAGGCTTTCTTCGGTGCGTGCATGTACCACTACGGAATATTTTTCCGCCAAGAAGCCGCTCACCGCTCCTCTTGACGTGAGGCATAATTAATGAATAATCCTTGTCATGACGTTAGCTTCTGCAATATCATGCAAATTGGGTGTAACACCCTTCTGACAAGATGAACTTTCATCCAATTTAACGATGGATGAATTTTGAAGTTTGGCCTAATGCTGAAGAAGAATGTTCCAGGTAGCCTTTCACCTCCTTTTCCATTGGGTATTCACAATTTAAAATGTGATCTATCTGTTCCTTCACTTCCCGACTGTCATTTGTCATTTGAGGGGTGGAATGCGACTCGCCTCCCTCCTTCGGTGCTGTTTGATCACACAGCTAACAATTTAGTTAATGTTTACAACGGTGACATTGTCCACTCTGGGGTAAGTACAAGTCGAAATCAACAGGAAGTTTTTTAACCTTTTGCACGAATAGTTTATCAGGCAGCGGCCGCTCTACTTTAAAGCGGTCGGATAGTGAAGCAAAATAATTACATTGAAATCTCACCTATCTTAAGACGTCGTCTGGTAAATATCCACCCGCCACCACCAATTCCGATGGCCTGTCCGTGGAGGCGCTCTTCAGGGAGGCCTTCCAGGAGCCGCCACCGCAAGCCAATCTGTTGAGCCTCGAGGGTCGATTCGTGGGTCGAGGCTGTGGCGAGGGTGTGCGTCCATTTGATGGCATTATGCGACGCTTCTACGTGGAAACTGTTGGCCAATTGAAGGTTTGGCGCATTGCAGAGTATGCAGCCAAACCGGTGCCCGCGACCAGCTATGGTCAGTTCTATCGGGAGGAGACCTACGTCATTCGGTGGCCCTTCCGCGTCTACAACGGTGCGTTTCGGTCCAGTTTACTTTGCATTAGGTTTAATTCGACTTCCCATGATTTTGTGCCATAATTTCTGAATCCCTCACCCGTAGTGAATATGAAATATACTAGGAGCAAACCGGGACTCGTAATTTTATAGGCTGGCAGATGCCTTTGTAGTGGTGCAACGCGCTGTAGTAAGTGAATCGAGATGCCGTTCATCAAGTGGATCCATGTATTGACAAACAAAGATGTTGTCGATCGAGGAATTCAACCACATCAGGATATTTGGATGGTGCAGATTGTTTAAAGACTAAGGAGCCTCGGTTGGTGATGACTGCGACCCTCTCCAGCCCAAAGAAATCATTTCTGGTTATCATGTGAAACACCTGTGGGAATGGTGAACCTAACTACACCACAGACTCTATAGGCGTGCATATGCCGGGTGTCAAGTCGTATCGGTACACTTTGCCGAAGCAGAGACAAGTTGTTCTATAGTATTTTGGCCGTCTTAAAAAAATGCCTCAATGTTGAGGGTGCTTCGAAGGTTTAGTGTTAAATTCAGCGGTAAATGTGGAATTTGAGTTTTTCCAGGCAAACTAGAATGTCCTCACTTGATCATCCCTCGTAGTACGTCACCATTGTGATTAACAGAATCTGTACCTGCATTTTGGCATTCGGCATGCGTCGGACTGTCCAATTTCCACTCGAAGCCTGCTTGACCCTCGATTCGCCCCTGTAGGACTGTGGCTGGCTGCCAATGAAAGTGACAAGAGCAGGACGCCGTGCAGTCGGTGAAGAGCTTGTTTAGTTAAACAGGCGATTTAGACAAATGTTTCAGATCCTCCTTCCTCTTATTATTTTCTCTCATATCATCTCGAGGTCTCGTTCGAAGTATAGCAGAGAGGTAAGGAGTGGAGTGGAGGCGAAAACATCTTGTCAAGGTGAAAACCGCTACCTATTGAACCTATGGTGTAAGGTCTTGTAAGACTGGATGTGTTTTAGCACACCATTTCATTCTCTCATCTGGAGGTGATTTGACGCGGTTTACTTCCAACATCATCGACAACAAATCCATAAGTCAACATGTAAAACTGTCATCTATATCCTCTCACACAACAGTAGCACAAGAGGTGCCACCGGAGCGCACATATGGGAATCCGAATGAAGTTGTCAAGAACATGAAATATTTCGTAGATTGTCCAGGTCCATCTACCTACTGAATTGGGAGGATAGGATCTTGCATCGGGCGACGCCCTTTTCGAGAAACTTAGAGGCGACAAAGCTGAGGGAGAGGAAGTGGTGTAGGAGGAGGGACAGAAGCAGAGATGAAAATCCGTGGAGGCTCGAGGGGTCTAGAGGATGATGCGAGAGGTGGTGGTAGGGTTGTTGGAAGCGGAAGCAACAACCAGGAATGAGGATGACGGTAAATCAGACAGTTATGAAGACTTGTTCTCTGATGCACTCTCATTACAGTTCTTAAGCAATCAGCCGTGCCAAGCGAAGATCGTATCTTCTCCTTGGACCACCAAGAAGAGAGTTGCAAACGAACAGAGTGTCTCATTTACCCTCAAGCCCTCCCTCTCCTATTTTCGGTGGCACGCAGATTTTGTGTCGACATTTTGGAGAGCGGAAGGAGAAAGTTGAGATAAGGTGTCCCTGTCATTCCAATCCTCCATATTTCTCCATCGATGCCTTTCCCTTAGAACTCTCTTTGAAGTGGAATGGAGCATTCGGAGACAGCTGAGATGGAACTGGAGGTCATTCAATTCCCATTTTTTGCGTCTAGAGGTGTGACACGTCGCAAACTCTAATTTGGAAATTAAATAGGCGAAGTTTTTTCCTTCAATTTGTGGGAATGATATATACATGCCTCTAGATTCAGATAACCTTCGTTGGATGAATCCGGGTGGTTGTTGTTTGCTCTGAGAGGCACTGCTACCCTCTCTTGAATTGTTGGCGGCCATTTGACGAGTATTCCCTTCTTCTCTCAAGGTAGTCGTCAAGAGGCCTTGATGAGCAACAACCGCATCAACAATGTCGTCAATCAAAAGGCTCCAGGTGATCAATGCGCCTACTTCTTTTGGCACGGCTCTGCCAGTAGAATTACACAGCAGGGCGCAGCCGCTCTCATGACTGTGGAGATGGACGAGGAACGCGGTCCACAGGTCTGTGTGATAGTCACTTCTTATTTTCCTCTATCGTGCCTTCAAACCAATGCACTGCTTAGAAGGTGGACTTCGAGGTTTTCGGCTAGGCTGAATTGTTCTTTGTTCTCCTTGACTGCATTAATCCTCTAATTCATCGTGCATCGTTCCACGCCTGGGGAATCCTTAAATCATGACTTCGTCAGTGGATAATAGAAATGCGTCTACTTTCTTTACCGCATTCACTACACCCTGCTTGGATGGTAGCTGTAGCGCTCCAAGACTTCCCTGCAGGCCATGCTGGCTAGGGTAAGGAGCAATGGCGGAGCCTTCAGTGCCAGCGTAACTAAAAGGCAGAGCTAAACGATTAAAATACCAAAGTTGTTGTTTCAGTGTGCCCTGAGAGACACTAACTCAATTTTAAACTTTTTTCTTGAGTTGTCAAAACCTGGCGGTGTGTTGCGAGTCATTAACTGGAGGCACATACACACAACGCAATGCTTTAAAGTTGCGCGCCTTCCCTAGACAGCGTCTTTTCCGCTGCAACAATTACCTCTTGACTTTACCAAGGGTAGCTGTCATCGTAAATCCACATGCGACCTTTTGCCAACATTTATGGCCTACTGTTGCCTTTCAGATACGCGTTGTTGAAGGCAAAGAGCCTCCAGCTTTTTGCAGCCTCTTCAATGGTCGAATGGGCATCTACGATGGCGACTGGCTTTCCGAGGTGACACTTTTTACTGCTATGTGCTTAATTGGCCTTTTTTTCAAAAAAACTTTACCCTCTCTCTCGCCTAACTACCGGCTGAGGCGTTTTTTACCGAGATCTTACATTTATTTGTTCATCTAAACTCTACCCCTTTTGTGACACGTGTTGATGCCACAAGGTGACATAAATTGACAAGGCACGCTTGTCACACACTCGTGACTTCGGGTGTAGGTAAGAAAAGTGGAGCCCTACACACACGTATACGTGATGCTGTCAACTCACTGTCTGATAACCAGAGACACAATCTTCCATGCCGCACTTGAAGGTATATCGCCAATTTCCTGCCTCACTAGAAACCACCGATTCAGATGTTTTTGGTCCGAGGTGAGCGCGGAGCTGAGGCTCACCTCTGGCAGGTGCCAGCCTCCCTTAACTCTCTCCGTGCACAGGGCATCTTCCTCATTGTCAGTAGGGGTAACAACTACGACACTGCTGATCGTTGTTGGCTCTGGATCGGCTCCACTGCTTCTTCAATGAACATCACTGCAGCTCGCCATCTAATTGAACAGTTTTGGAGATGGTGAGTGCACTTCTGGACTGAAATCGGTCAATCTCAGAGGTTGCTTTGGCAAAGAATCTTAATTTTACGCATTACTTTTATCCAGCTTACCATCAGAACTTGGAGTGAAAGTGATGACTGTGGAGGAGGTGAATGAAGTCAACTCCAACTCCTCTCAAATGCAAAATTGCCTGTGTGCTCTGAATGGTGGCACTCCCGTGCATTTGCCTCCTTCAATTACACAAAATGGTAAGCAAAATTATACGTTCCTTTAGTCCATTTAGTGATCGGGTACTTCAGGACCCCAAATCTCACTGTAAAATTCTGCCATGGAATCTGTAAAGACTTGAAGTCTAAGTAATTTATCGGCCAAGTAATCACTTCCTGTGGCCCAAAAAAAGGACCTGTTGACGTTACAAGGTTCAAAAAGAGCTTTCTGCGATTTATTACCATGAGTGTGTACTATTTTATCGCCCTAATGGGGTGACCTCGTCACTCGGTTCAACTAATTATAAAATTTCTTCACAAATAGCAGCGAAATTTCGTTGGAGGGGCTATTAAACTGCACCGGGTTGGAAAAATTAAGCCACAAATTGCATCTCAGTGTGCTTTTCGTCCTCTTTTGAATGCATCTTAGTTAAACAGTCCTTCTCTTGCTTCCATCCAACACAGCAGTACAGCGTTTAGTGGTGTGGCAGCTGGTCTACACCCTGGGCCAGCAATTGTCACCCCACCGACTGCCCTATGTCCTCGAGCCGGACATCACCACGGCGGCGGACTTTGGCATCGAAGTGAGCACCTACGTGGAGTCCGAGTGTCTCTTCTCGCCCCTTCTCCCCATCCCTCCCTTTCCTACCCTCCTTGGCGATCTCGATGCTGCTGAACAGCCCGGTATGTTTGCTCGGTTGATTAGCACTGATGACTTATTGGCCGTTGTGCCTTTTGTGTCGTCCTGAGGCATTTCAGAAGATTAAATATGGTCTGCCCCGATACCAGATCGTAACCTCTTGAGTGACCATTCATCTACGTTGTCTCTTGGCGATAGTACG
The DNA here is from genome assembly GCA_001870725.1 of Taenia solium. Classification (NCBI taxonomy): domain Eukaryota; kingdom Metazoa; phylum Platyhelminthes; class Cestoda; order Cyclophyllidea; family Taeniidae; genus Taenia; species Taenia solium. The sequence goes on along the minus strand of MIEF01005794.1, from coordinate 32,281 downwards.
GTTGCCTGGGCTTCTCATTCGTAGAAAAGTTTTGGCTGCTCGTTGAAGGGCTACACATCTCCCCATATGTCAATTATTTTTTTTTCCATACCATTTGCCTAGAGGCAACACGATGCAGGAGGTGTCATTTCCGTTGACAGTGATCTGTCAAAAGTTGGCGCTGTTTCAATTCTTCTGTAGTGAGCTTACACAGCTCGCCCCGAGACATTTAGATTCGATATCTGCTGGGACTTCACAAGTTATCACCGGTTATCGGAACAGGAAGTGACTCCACTTTGATCATGATGATTTGAAGGGCTCCCTATGTTGGCTACTCCTTTCCCCAAGGCGCTGGGTGCACTTTTCCTAATTCTCTGACATTTTTGAATGCTAGTCCCAATAAAAGGTCATAAGCACAGCTTGCAGAAACATGAATGGGGAAATTCGGAGGGTCGAAGTGAATATGAGGACGGGACAGTGTCGCCATGGCAGCTTCCTTCTCCCACCTCCGCAGCACGTGGACTCGAAAACAGGAATGGTCGAGTGGGCGAAGTGGGGACGAAGGGGTGCCTGCTTTAGAATTGTGAAGTGGAGAGTGAAGTAGTGGGGGGCCGAATAGATGGGTGGTTTGGCCATAACCAATGCTCTGTTAGTTCACTCACCGCACGTTGGAATGCACGACTAAAAAAGTCTCTCCACCACATGTCAGCCGTCAATCGATCTGAATTGCACAGCGTATTTCCACAAGGTGGTGTACAGAGTTTAAGGGAGATGAACCGGCAGTTTTTGGAGCCCATTGTCTATCCGTCCATCCGCCTGTCATCATCCTGCTTGAAATGGACGTCAAATCACTGCTTCATCCTTGGTGCAACAATCTCGAGGTCTGTTCAGACGTCAACAGCACCGTTAGGAATGGAAAATCATTCTCGACATGAAGCGCTTACCCCTCTGGGCGAATCATCGCCAAAATAAAGTTGTTTATGTCGTTTATTACGGTCGCTACGGTCTAGTGCGCTATAGAGTAGGTTCTGCTGCTCCACTCCCCCCGAACAGCGTGCACGAAAGTTGACGATAAGCTTTTGCATCTATGTCTGTGAAACCGAGTTTATGTCGGTTTGTGGATTCGACAGGCCGGAATCCCATTCACTGGGTTCAACCAACACTCTGCGATGTGAGGATTCATGGTGGGAGGAAGAGGCTGTGCATTTGACCAGTCCTTGACCAATCCATAGAATTATGGCCGTTAAAAGCTGTCACTTTGCAACTACTTGAGTTGACAGTTCAGGTGGTGTGAATGGAAGCTTTCTATTACCCCAAGAGTGTTGGACAAGGGGAACTTGCAGGACTGAAGGTTCAGCAAGCTACTGCTAAATCCTGTTCGTTTGCAGCTCTCTTCCTAGTGGTGCAGGGCAAAGATACGGTCTACCTTTGGCACGGTTGGTGGCCCGAGAACTGTAATGGGAGTGCATTATCGGGTAGCTCCTCACCGTCGCCTGCTCTGCCATCACCCTCCTCCTCGGCAGCCGTTAGCCCTGCTGGCATCGCCGCCACCACCGGCGAGGTTGACGTGCGAATGCGCTCTAGCTCCCACCACCTCTCCCCACCTCACACATCCTCGAGACCTCTCAGTCTTCCACTTGGCGATGCGGATACTCATGACTTCTCGTCCACCACCACACCCTCTCCCTCACCGTCTTCGCCCCTCTCGCCAGGGGTTTCCAGTCTCTTGCACCGATTTGTCAACGCCAGACTGGCTGCCCTGCGAAGCGCGCAAGCCTTGGCTCAACGAAGTGAGTGTTTAATTTAATAAATTTGTTTTGGATTTTGTTTGTCACCAAATGGAGCTGAAAGGGTTCGGAAAGAGTTGGCACCCCTTCCATTAACCTGGTCTTGTAGTAAACCCTTTACTTCACAACATCTAGTAACCATTAATTGCCATCGCCATGCCTCGTTTGATAGTTATCAAGGGGCTATTGCTGAGAAACTCGGAGGTTTCTTCCTTCAAGTGACACTCTAAAAATTGCCGTCACCTTTCGAAAACAGGCATAAATTTGAACTAGCCACTTCACAACTTCGTTGCTGGCAGTTTCTTCTAACCCTGGCTCCTAAGTCGCTCAAAGCTTAGCTAGCAGATATTCTTCACACACCGTAGTAATCCGATTTAACGAAACAGTGAGAATGTTACTGGCAAACAGATAGGGATTAATTAACATAACTCGGCCTTGTCAGTAATTTGAAACGGGCAGCTTTCCAGTCGTGAGTTTTTGAGACCGAGGTCAAAGACGGCGGTAAGAGAAAGTGAACCTCGATGAGTTTTTCTTTTTTTTGTTTCAGTTGGTCCTACAACACGCGCTGTGGCGGTGTACGCCGGAATAGAGCCGGAGGAGTTTTTGCATTTATTCCCACCATCCTCACGCCCCGCGGAGGCTGCAGTTTACCACCTCAGCGTGAGTCAGTTGTAGCGTCCGTGTTGCTACTGCTGCCGTATCGAGGAGCTAGGGGGCTGGTAGTAAGGTTGAAATGGATACGCGAAACCCCAATTCATGCCTGGGAGACTGTAGGTCTCCACGATGGTAAGGTGATGGCCGAATCGCAGGAGGTCTAAGAGTTTGTGTAGCTAAATATCCATAACTCCATGCTGGGGAGTCGGTGGAGTTGAAGATACAACACCTCTACACTAACAAATTCCCATCTACTATTGTGTGATGCAGATGTCGTCCACATTGTCTGTGCCGTTTGCAATGAAATGTGGACCAGTTAAATTTAGCGCGTCCCATTTCCATGTGTGCTTTTCTTCTAACCGTCTGAAATGTGGCGCTTAAATGTATTTCAGAACGGTAAATCTACCGGACAAGCAGACCAAGTGGGTGAGCTTCTGAATCGCCTGGAGAATATGAAATTCAGTCTGAGAGAGTTACAGCAATACCCACGACCGCTGGACTTGGATATAACGCGTTTGGAGATTTATCTAACCGATGAAGATTTCGAGGTGAGTCGAATAGATGGAAAGGTCGTGTACTAGCAGTTAAGTGTTTGCCGTTGAGGAATGTTGAATCGCGGAGTTAAGCCTACGTGAATTTTAAGACTCGTGTGAAAATTGTGTTTGTTTATACAACTTGTAGAACGCCTTTCATATGTCGCGTGGTGCCTTTGCCGAGTTGCCGGAGTGGAAAAAGCTGAATTTGAAGAGGAGCGTTAACCTATTTTAATGGTCTGCTCACCGTTCACCTCTTTACCTCTGTGATACCACTTTTTCTTTAGTATTATAGTACCCCCAATCGCAGTTAAAACGGACACTATTCTGCTGGTATTATTTGAGTTGTGCATCCTCCACTGTGAGGACGATGCTTATTTATTTTTTTTATAGACGACACCACCTTAATATTCGCATGCTTTCCATTTACCTTACTAGTTCCCTCGGACACCATATCAGCTAAAAATAAAAGTTTATTGTCCCTCATTCGGTCCGGGCGGTATATGTACTGGGGATCCGCAGCAAGGTTCAGGGGGGACCAACATGGCTCGGAGGTTGGGTGGTTCTGGAGGGGAGAATGATGAGTTTTGAATGCCCTGCTGTCAGAAGCTATGGCTAAGGTAGTGTTTGAGATTCCTAGTTGGTCCAGGTTTGGCCGTCATGGGCGTCTTCGTGAGGCTGGCAAGAAAAAGTTGACATCAGTTCTTAAATTAATTCAATTCAAAACACCTTTTTAAAGTTTAGTCTATATTATGTTTAAGAAAAACCACAGGGATTTAGAAAATATGTGCGACTATCTTTTGCAAAAATAAATACTACATTCAACCATAGACTCGCCTACGTTTCCAGATTATTATACGGCTTGAGACACCTAAAAATTCAGGCAACTTCTGACCAAAATTTTAAAAATTAGGCTGCTCTTAGGAACTACTTACGTAATACATGAAAATAATGCTTGTTTCTTTAATCGGCTGTTATGGAAACGACCTTAAGAAAAGTTGATTAGGACTACAAAAGATAGGCAATCGTGAGTTAGACAGTGGAGAACCAATCTTAAGAGTAGCCGTTTACCTTAAAATAACAAACTAGTGGAGAACTAGGTAGATCATAGCGTTAAGATAGAGTAGGAGGCTGTACGTCCCTAGATGATTAATCGCGAATGATTAATTGTTGGACTTGTAAAAAATTTAAGGTGGCATGCAGGGTTCGATCTAAGGGTTTGCAGCTAAAAGTTATCATTTAGCACCCTAAATGCACACGATTTATAATTAATGCCTTAAATTTAGTTGGCATCACCACAACAAAGGTGGCATTATAAATTTATGGCGCGAAATTGGTTTTATTTGCGCTCGACTAGTCATTGAAAATTACAGTCCGCGTAGTTTACAAAACGATTTGTCATGACTTTGGTGGTGACTTTTGCTTATCATGAATAATAACGTGTTTATTTTAACTGTTTGGTCCTTACTTGCCTAAAAAGACTGTGGTTCTGGTAATATTAATAGATGTCAGATTGTCCTGCATCCACTACCTCATTGTCGTGCTTCTACCCATATTTAATGCATCAAACACTAATCAATGTCCTCGTGTCGCCAATCTATCGCATTGTTGCTACAAATATTGATTGAACTTTCTTATTTAAGAAAAAAGGAAAATGCAATCCATTAGCATGTAGCTGAGTACAAATAATCTTATATTATCTGCAATTAAGTAAGGAAGGTAAAAAGAGTAGGTTAGTGCTGTCTGAACAAGCACTAAGCGTCCGTAAGGGTAAAATAAATTTAACCCCATTATCTCGTTTAGCTTGTTGTTTATCATAACTCCAGCTAGGACATAGGCCTAACCATCTGAGATCCGTTCAATATGCAGAAACAAATTCACTAATGGTAACGGCTTTAACAAGACACTACTATTGGATGTTGCTTCGGAAATAAATTGAAAAAGGACGACAACACTAAGGTAAACGGCAAAGCAACTGTCACGACTTCTACAATTGGCTACTAATAACAATCAATAAAGGTTATTAGCTGTGTTTCAAATTCTTCCATAGTTCTAAAATTTCCAACTGCAAAGTGTTTTTTTTAACTGTGCACCTAGCTTTTGCCCAAATGGCACTTGATAAAGTCGAATCCATAGTTTTGGGTTCAATATTTGAGACGACAGCGGAGGAACTTGGAGTTCTCTTGTCCTCAATGAGGTGCAAAGAAGAATCAGAGGAGATTAGGCGCAAAAGGGTGGAAGAGAAGGATTACACCTCAAAAACTTTACGACGGGCAGCCAAGATTCTTGAAAACTATGGGACATTTGAAAGTGAGTGCTTTTATCATAGCTGACGATACGTTGCGCATAGCATAACCTTTGAGGCATGTCTTTAGTAGGGCAGCAAGATGAACCTAGCTGGCCCGTTTTTTATTTTAGGGTTTGAGTCTAACTCCCTGACGGCGAACAAGCTGACCACTAACACAGATAAGGACGCTGATGACTATCTCTACGATGAAAAAGTGAAGGAGCTAATGTAAGCAAATACTTTTCCGTAATTCCCATAATTTTCCTCATAGATCCAAAACAAGAAATGTTTTTATCGCCTGCTCGAAAGAGTTAAAAGAGACCGGAACCTATGAAGCGCTAAAAGCTCATATCGAAGATTCATCACTTCAATTGGTTAAGCTGTCACGTGTCGTGAACACGTAGGCTAAAATGACATCTTACCGCCTTTTCTCCCATTTTCATTCTGTCTATAATCAGCGATGAAAAGTTATGCATCTTTTTTTGCAAAAACTGACCTCTTTTCATGTTAATCATGCTACTTTTAACAATATAAGTAGTAGCAGAAACACTGCTTTAAAATGAACTCCAGGTTTCTATTTAATGGTCCATTTGATGCGTAAAATATAGACAAATACAACTTCAAAATGAATTAAAGAATATGCAAAAGAAAATGGAGGACTTCAAGAAGGAGAGTGAGCGATTGCTGCACAGACGAAGACGCCTCATCGAGCTGCTGAACAATAGACTTCAAGTAGGTCCGCTCAAGCATGCAGTGACACTGGTGCTAGAGAAAAACTAGAGGAAAGACTATTAATTAGGCATCTTTTTCAGCAAGCCCACCTATTTTCAATCTTGTTAGTCACAGCAGCTCACTTAGAACGTATCACAGAAGGACGTCACCAGGTGGAGCTGTTTGGCATCACAATATTCATACACGTGGTCTTTTTTGTTCCCCAATTAACGACCGTGCGGACTGAAGGAGCTGCGAATAAAAGTGAACATGGAGAAGCGATTCTGGGCTAAGAATGTGGAGGTCGCCGTGGCCGAGGATAGGACACGACAATCGGAGCGAGAAGACGAGCTATCTACAGCCATTGCCAAGGCTGGATTTGATGTGGCCAATGAGAAACGAACTCAGAGCGAAATAAACGCCTGGATGCTGAACAATAACGCCCGACTGGAGGCTGTGAGTTTACACATGCGTATGGCTTCTTACTCTTTTTTGAAAATCACATCGACTGGGATTGACATTGATGCAGAGGAGGGTGCCAACTTAAACTGTGCTCCCAAGCATAGTCAAAGCTAGGTCTGGGGTCTTCTGTACGGGTAGCCACCAGTGGACTAGGGTTAAATGCTTTCGGTATGCACCACGTAATGCTGGATGAAAGCACCATCCCCGTCGTCTACATTCATGGCTGGACACAGGGCGACAAAGCACAGTTACCGGTTACTACTGCATTAATTGAAGATATTGATGCACAAGAAAGTTACAGACGACAATCGGAGAAGTCCCAGGATATTCTTGACCTGAAGATGGGTACATTTTGTTCATTCGGGATAGAAGCTGATTTTACCAATTCTGTAGCATGTTTTGATAGCACCTCAGGCAAATTACAACACCCGGGTTGCAATCATAAAATTTGCCTGGTAGAGAGAATGTTGGCTAACCGACAATACTTATACCCACCTTGTTTATACATTTCCTTGTTTAGCGAATTGAGTATATGGCAGAAAAACATCGGACGGACTTCGCTGCGCTCCAAAAGGCTTATTCTGAGCTAGTGACAAAAAGAAATAAGCAACTTGACGCTCTGACTACAATGATCTATGAGGTAAGAATCAGATAAACTAAAGCTCTGTTGGAAAGTCTCCCTGTTGGAGGCGAATCGCAGCCTAAAATCTTGTGAACAAATCCCATTTTCATTTCAATAACTTTGCAGTACAAATGCCCCCGGAGCAAAACATTATTGAAATAATAGTAAAAAAGATGACAACACATCTCAATTTGAAGTACTAATGCAGATAAAGAACTTCATTTGCGTTCAGCGCCATCTTAATGGTACACACAGAGATGCTACTGATGCAAATAAGTAGATACGTCAACCCAAAACAGAGGCTGCGGTCAAGTTTGTTTATACTTTCCCATTTCCTGAACGCATTCCCGTGGTGGAAATTTTAAGAGCACGCCCAAGGAGTTCCATTTACAGAAAAAGGGCAATTAGACTATGGAAAGGATGGAACTAGGAGAGGGAGTGGTGTCAAACTTTCACCTACATTTCAATGAACTCAGACCTATACGAAAAACTTTGCACAGCCTATGCCTTCAATTTACTTTAAGCCTGACATTTCAGTGTCAGTTTCTGTCAGATCTGCGAATTCTACAGCTACCTTATGTGTGCTTTAGTTCAAACGAATGGATGACGTGGTTGAAGAGTATAAAGCCCAAATGGCGGAGAAAAAGAGGAAAGAGGATGAGGAAAAATTAATGGATGAAGCGGCTGTCAAGGTGAGTTGACGCATTTGACGTCAACTGCATCTTTGCCTGATCCACAAAAGAAATATCTCAGAACCTTAAAGACACCGTAACACTTACTTTGGTACTTAGAAGGATAAAAAGTTCATAAGACTCTTTGCATCCAAGTGGAAGTAGGCATATCAAAGTCCATATGGCAGCAAAATGAGTCTCGTACTAGAGCTCTCAAGGCAACAACCTCCAATGCAGCACAAGGAATCCTAAAAAATCACAAGGTGTTCTTTTTTGGGAGAAATTATATTATTCCCTCCTTCCAGATTCAAGCGTGGTGGCGGTGCACGAATGTACTGCATAAAACATCGCGGAGAAAAAAGAAGGGGAAGAAAAGGACCAAAAAGAGACGGAAGTAACCGCCCATCGAATCAATTCACTATTTCTATATCTGTCGATTTTACACCATTACATTTTATTTACACATAATCGTGCTCGTATCTACAACTGAGAACAGGGTCAAAAGCCATTTATACGCTGGCGAAAACACGTCAAATCAGGAGGCGAGACAATTTGAAAAAGAACCACATTTTATTTTTTAAATTCCCAATAAAAACTAGAGAGGAGAGACGACCACACGCATCCGGCTTCCAGTTCGATAATAAAAACCGTCAGCAGATGATTTAGGCGCGGTGTTGCTTAACCTGCTTTGCAGAGGACAGAAAAACCGTCAAACCTGACGCGATCAACATTGAAGATGCGTAATTCCTAAATTTAGAAAGGTGGTGAAGTTATTTTTCACGACATCAGATCTAATGTACAGATGCTGATGGTCAGTGAATATAGGGGTGTGAGATTTAGGAAAAAAAAGGTAAGATCTTGCGAATTAAGTCCCAAGGATATAAGAATGAATGTTTTTTACATGCGCCCACAATAAGTAAATTCCCCAGTTTATATATCTGTATAGAACCAATGCTACACTCACATAGCGTTGGAAAGTTGATGCAGTATAGTCGATGTAATCATCAAAATTAGGATGAAAATAGCATTGATGTAGAAGATAGAGAAAGTGGTTGACTCGTAATCGGCAACGTCCTTCGTCTTTTGCTGTATTCTAGGGAGGAGGAAAATAAAAACTGCTACAAAGGCTTACAGGTCATCCTTTTCCTTTTTGGAAACTTTTTTATCATTACCGAGTTGTTTGGAGATTTCCTGAGCGATCGCATCAGTCCGGATGAAGGCGATTCTAGAAAGTACGAATCATTAAATAATACAGGAAGCGAACCTTTCCATCAGTTGACCCTTTGAATTGGAGTAAGCGCAAGAAATAAGATAAGTTACGAGTGCAGTAAACAGGCAAAACAGAATCGCGTTTGGAAGGAAATCCATTTCATGTATGCGCCAGTAGAGCCCTAAATCAGAAGAAAACGCTTCACCATAAAAGAAAACCAAACGAATGACCCACAAAAGTACGTTTGCGGTGTGAAATATATGTTTGTTCAACGAGCTTCATGTAGGTATTTCTTCAGTAGAGTGCAAGAAGCAACCAAATAGTGCAATTTATCACCTCTGATAGGGGTTTAAGAATGCGGTAAAATACAATGAAACACATGCTGCACATAAATATGTAAACAAAGCTAAGACAAAGTGACGGTTTGTAAAAATCGTGAAAACTTGGTATCCACCAGGCTGTGGATAAAAATAATGGCCACTACGGCAGAAAAAGTCAATAAGGCGAGGCAAAACTATTTAATAAAACAGAAAATGACGAAAAAATACTAAACCGCAAACATGTGAACCGATGTGGCAGCAATCTTACATATGGGAGCGGACGCGACCAAGAGAGCGTTTCCATAGATAAGCTTTTTCGATTTGTTGGATGGTGTGCGACCGTACTGCTCCAAAAGTATTTCCTCTTCTTTTGTCAACTTCAACGTAGAGGGGTTTGAGCGTTTCATCCCCACACGGATTGGTCCACAAAGAATATTCAACTTGTGGGGCAAGGCAGTCGAAGAGCACGTCGACAGTCTGGCAAGGAAAAACAAAACATTTGGCAAATACTGTTTACTTGCAAGCGTTTATACGGCACCTGATAAACTGAAGTTATTTTTATAAATTTCCCAGTAGGATGATTACGATCGACATTGCAGTCTTGCAGTCAGGCCCATGCTTGAGGCGAGACTTTGAACCGGCCTAATAAACGCAACGTGACCCTTAAGAATTGCACGTTTTAGATTTGCTTAACCACAACAAATAAAACTTTTTGAAAACATGTTTTTTAAATCACCTACTCACAATTTCATAAATTCACTAAAAACTACACATATCCCAGTAGCACATATCTCTCTTCTAACTTCGTGTGTCATTACTTGTGATATGGCATTTAAGAACTAAATGCCAGCGGCTTTGTTTTGTGTTCTTTAAATAGAAGCGGCGCATTTGGTCTGGAGGTCGTCATAAGTTTCATGTGTATCTATACCGAGATTTCTTCAAATATTAGGCTGGCTCGAGAGCATAGTCTCCTAGGTAATTATGAAAGTGCGCTTACTTTTTACTCCTGCGGTTTGGCTCTCATTAAGAAACACCTCATTACAATTAAGGATTATGGTAGGAAGCAGCAATGGATCCAAGTAAGATTATTTTCGTGTCGGTTCTACTTATTCGTAGTGCATGACTTTGAAATGTAATATCTAATTCTTGGCTTCTAATGCTAAGGTTCAACAAGAGGTGATGCAGGAATCCGAACTTGTTTCGGACATTAACAAAACTTTGGCCAGTTTTACTCTCGATGAGAAGTCAAACGGAAGTTGTCCGCTCTATGACCCATTGGAGGAACCGACACGAGATCTTGAAGTATGGCCCCCACCACCCCCACGATCGCAATCATCGGGAGGGGTTGGTTTAGGCCCGGCTGCCGCAGGTTCCCGCTCCGTTGCCAACCGCAGACCTCCCAATGATGGTCCTCGAAATCCTGGTGCCCAGGGTGTAATCCGAGGACCGAGCAAAGGTTCAGTAGGTAAACCTGAATGCGGTTTTATTATAAACAACCAGAGCGTAACCATTTTTATAACGTCATGTTGAGTACCCTAACTTTTTAGTTAGGCGTCCCGGTCGTGCTCCCAGTGCGGCAAAGGCGGGTTTACCAAACAATAATCCCTCGTCCTCTAGAACTAGTGCCTCTACAGAAGCAGGCGAGAAAAAATACGAGGCCGCTGGTGTAGACAAAGACCTCGCAGAAGTGCTTGAGAGAGATATTTTGCAACGAAACCCTGCCGTTAGGTGGGATGATATTGCCGAATTAGATGATGCCAAGCGGCTTCTCAAAGAGGCCGTAGTTCTTCCCATGGTGCTTCCCAACTACTTCAAGGGCATTAGACGACCGTGGAAGGTGTGGTTCGCATTGGTTTAATTTCTGTGGCGACTATGTTTGGGATCACAGGTTCTTTTTTTGAGAGCTCTGGTTGAATATTCTTTTGTTATTAAACCTCATAGAGGTCTAATTACTGTATTTTAAACTCAATTACGTCTCACTAATTCCCATTTGAGATCGGATTTCTTTCGATGGTAGTTTATGGGAACACGTCAAATGTTCTGTTTTTCTTACACTAACAAAATATCTTAATAAACGTGACCCCTTAATAGCACTTTCGTAAACTCAGACACCTGCCCCAGAGCGAATGTGAAATTTTGGGACAGATGCCTGAAAGCGTATGCCTTGCGTATGCAATGTGTTTGCACCATCGTGGGCACTGTGTGTGAACCTTTTGGTCAGTGGTACTGTTGCTGGACCTCTAGGGCGTTCTGATGGTGGGACCACCAGGCACTGGCAAAACGCTCTTGGCCAAAGCCGTCGCTACGGAGTGTGGCACCACCTTCTTCAATGTCTCGAGCTCCAGTCTCACTAGCAAGTGGCGTGGTGAGTCGGAGAAATTGGTGCGCATTCTTTTCGACATGGCGCGTTTTTACGCGCCCAGCACCATCTTCATCGACGAAATCGACTCACTTTGCTCTCGACGTGGTGGTGAATCGGAGCACGAGGCCTCTAGGCGTGTCAAATCCGAACTCCTTGTGCAAATGGACGGTGGGTGCACTTGACTACTTATTGAAATCCAGTAGAAAATTAGTTCACTTCCAGAACGGAAGCGCTAGCAACAATTGAGCCGGATAACCTCAGCCATTAACATGAGTGCTTTGCCTTCTACCACCAGGTGTGAACGGAGCTACAGGGCAGGACGATGACCCAACTAAAACAGTCATGGTTCTCGCTGCTACCAATTTTCCTTGGGATATCGACGAGGCCCTGAGACGTCGACTGGAAAAACGGATTTATATACCCCTACCTAGCGGTAAGTTCTCGACATGCGAATAGGTAGAAGCGAGCACTCTGGGGCCATGTACGTCCGCACTTCAAACTCGAGGTTATCCCCGCTCCTTTTAAGTTCGGTTGTGGCTCTTTTTAGTGTTTCTATTTTCCCATTCAATTTTGGTTGCCTTTTTGTTTCAGTCGATTGAGGTGGGGTGATTAGGAAGCCATGCACTTTATTCAATTTACAGAACAAAATCACAATTCGTCATGGACTTTCATTATCACTCGTTGTAGTCCGAATGTTGTTGTGAGTGGTAGACAAGTTAACTACCGCTAATCGCCTCAATCGTACGGGAGTGCGTTGATGGCGGCACCTACCATGAAATCGTCGAGGGAGGAGGAGAACGAGAACCGTACTTCATAAAGGGGAAGATTCACTAGATTGTCTAATTGCCGGAAGTACAAACTTGATTATTTCCCCCGGAAGTGTTTTCTTTGTTTTCCTGACAGAATTCAGTCCTCCATCAGCAATTTTAGCTTTATTTCAGTATTCGTGTAAGCTAGTAGATTTTTAGAGAGTGGCTCCGATAAACGTGAGTTTGTGTAAATAAAATACCCATAGAGTGTCTCTGATGTCACATAAATAAGGCAGATGGAGACTGTCCAAAGGTCGAAGAGACCAGAGGGGGCTCGACACTGAGTGCTTCCTGGTCGAGCACAACGGTTTTCCAGGTGTTTTGGCTGTCATGCCGTTGTGTTTTTTTTTTTTAAATAGAGGCTCTGCTTTTTAATACGAAGAGTACTTTCTGCAAAGCAGTGGTGTCTTTTTTAATGGCTAAAAGATTTAACGAGTTAGTGAATAATTTCTCGACAGCTTTTTGTGGATCATTAGCTTATGCTATTTTATTTGTGAGCAACCGACTTTTCTCCTGGCACTTATTAAATCACAAGTTTCAACTCAAGCTTCAGCTGTCACGCGCTATTGCCATTTAGTATGTAGTCATTTGGTAGCTTCTTTCTCTCTAATTCCGCTTTCTTCACTGCTACCTCAGCCACGATTGCCTAAGCATCTAGGAACTGGAATAAACATTTTTCTTCCCTTTATGTCCTTTATGACGATAAATCTCAAGTGGCAGAAATTAAGCAACAGACTGTTGCGAAACAGCACTGTGATGCATTCATCCACCCACATTGCACGAATTCGCTGGATGTGGGGGAGGAGGGCTGGAGCATGCTCTGCCAGGTCCTACTCCGGCGTCATGCATAATTTGGCACTGGCTTTGCTATCATTGTCTCTCCATTTGCATATACAGTCACCGGACGATTGGCGTTGTTGCATATTAATCTCCGCGAGGTCCTCTTGGATGACGATGTAAAGTTCGAGGAGATTGCGGAGAAGTTGGCTGGCTACTCCGGCGCTGACATCACCAATGTTTGCCGGTAAGCTACACACATGCAGTTGAGCTTTATTATTTGGACTTGTTTACTTAAAGAAGTCTTATTTCCACTTGACAGGTGTCTGGTAGTAGCTCGAAAAAAAGTTTCGCTTCGCATAAACATTTGGTCGTTAGCCCTGATGCATGTGGAAACCCCATAATCGGTGCTTCCGTCATTCAAGTTGCGGTTAGGGCGAAAATAGTTCTTAAATGGCGGTGCAGCATTATGGAATTTACTATGCGTCTTCGTATAAACATCAAAGAACTGTTTATCACAGTCGTCATCTATCAAATTTGGCCATTAGCAACGATTGTGGTGGTCTTTAATGACCTTGGAGTCCGATTACCCCTGGGTGTTGCTACTGTTGCCGTTCCAGGTATCTCAGTCGGAGGTAGGGGGATGAGCTAACATACTTCACGACTATTTCTGTCGCAAGCAACTGTCGTGCCCTGTATTCGGGGAGGGTTTACTGTCGAGTACTCGACATGCTTGGTACTTTTGAATTCCTCCGCTGGCTGACCGCCTTTTAATACTTCTGTCATCCCTAAGGGTCAGTTTTAATGACCACCAAAACGATGGCCTTCATGTGCTGTCAATTTTACTGACCGTGACGTCTTGGTAGTGGGTTTAATAAGTGTGTGTTTGCTAGGGCCGCATCGGATCACGGAGGGGCTCAGAAAGGCAAAAGCCTAGCCTAGCTACGGCCTTGGTAGCAGCCAGGGCATATATCATGAGGACGGCTGGACACCGACAGTGGCAGTTGTTACTCCCCTAAAAGTAGGGCGTGGAAGTCCTGCTGCTGAAATGGTCGGTGCATAACCTGTTGTTAAATCGCAAGTGACAAACCCCTCTGTGCAGTGGTAAACATTTGCAATTTTGAAGTTTGCTTTGCACCGAGACACCTTTCTGCCGCTGGTCCTTGAACGGGTTAGTAGTACCGATAGGTCCTCACTTCTGTAGTAGGGGACTGTCAGAAAGTAGTCGCATTTTTCATCCCTCAAAGTTCATTCTTTAATTTCCTGAGGCTCCCACTTCCCTTGAATGTCCTTTCTGGCTTTGGAACACTGAGGGCAGAATTTCTGGTTCATTACTTATAAGGCTGATTAAAAGGCCACTTGGCAAATTGTGGATAGGTGTAAATCTGGTGGTAGGAGCTTGAAGAGGCGATTTTGTTCCTCTCTTGGGAATGATACAGGGACGCCTCGATGATGTCAATGAGACGGGCGATTGAAGGTTTGTCCGTGGAGGAGATAAAGAATCTTCGAACCGCCGATCTCAACCTACCGACGAGGATGCGTGACTTCGAGGAGGCCATCTCCCGTGTCTCCAAGTCTGTCTCCGCGGCCGACATTGAGAAGTATGAGAAGTGGATGCAGGAGTTTGGCGCCACCTAATTTTGTCCCTCTCTTTCTCTTCCCTACCCCATCTCTTCCCTCCCTACTCACATTCACAGACCTGTGATCCGCTCTTCTTTACTGTATTTTTGTGCATTTACGACTGTCAGCCAATAAAGCTGTCACCACACTAACTGGTCTTGATGTCACTTCACGACCCCATTAATTACAACAAATATATAGTGTCGTCTCAACAGAGTGGAAAAGCAGTCTCGATTTATTCACTTGCTGCATTGAGGTGCCAGTCTAACGGTTTGGAGGCACGCGTATTCAATGAACCGAACCGGCGACCCTTCGGTCGGTCAAGCGTGCTGCAGTAAGCGATCCAAAAGTGGAATCTTCTGGAAGACCAGGAAATCATTCTATGCAACCGAACCTTGAAGATGGGACGCGGTCGAGAGGTCTGCCTCCTCCGCCTATCTCTAATCGTTGGTGAGTATAGAAGCGTCCAGTCGTCTGTCTGTTTTAACCTCCATCAAGACTTATGCTCAACTTTAACTTGATGTCTCACCCACATACTGCGGAACGTTTGAGGCTGGCTGAAGCTTCAGAGCCTCACTGGTATTAGGTTATTATAATGAATAAGTGGCGACCGTATAAAACTGTGCGCTCTTTACAGCTTCCTCTCCCTCTCTATGGACTTAGGTAAATGAAGTTTAGGCTGAGTTGAGCCTCCTCCTCCTTCTTCCTCCCTCTTTCTTCTTCTTCTTCTTCTTCTTCTTCTTCTTCCCTCTTCTCATTCCGACTGTCTAAGACTAGGTGTGGAAAAATGGGTGCCCATGTCCACTCACCCAAAAAGAAACTACTCTCTAGAAAAATCCCCATCTGAGAAGGCTCAAGTCCAGCTTTTTTGGTCTGTCAACCTGGGGAAGTGAAGGCTTAAATCCTCTTGAAATCGTTGGACGAAATGGATTCCCAATGGATTGAACTTACTATTACTTACGCGGAATTAAGACTTGACCATCTGGAAGGGGTATATCTTTAATTTTTTGTCCAACAACCTCACTTTCATCGCTTACTGCATTTTCATAGACTTCTAAGGCGTTTTGTCCGTTCTCGAAGGCTTTAGCAATACAGTGTTTTGAAACTGGACCATTGTGAGTGGCCTTTAGGCAAGTGGTCTTTCTTCACCATTAAGCAAGTAAATATGTAGCCTTTTGAAACCCATCTACCAAGTTGGCTGCATTGGATGTTCGTCTTGGTAATAAAATTTACTTTTGCATACTAAAAGGAGCCCAGTAGTAGAACGATTTTTCCAGCGCTCATTTGACTTAACTGACACTTTTAAGAAAGCTCCGGTTTTCAACTGAGAAGTTGCCCTCGAGGAACGGAAACGTATGTCTTTCTGTCCATCCATTTGTATTTTTTACACTGATAGGTGAGATGGCAAATTTGCCATTCTTTGGTGCGGCTCTCTACCATCTATGCATATGATTTGGCACCTTTGGCAAGCGCACCAACCACTTGGTGAAACAAAGAATATATCATTGCGGTGCGTTTGTAGTAAATTAGCACTTTGTTTAATTGTGTGTTTACTTACGTTGACACTTCAGTCTCTCTAGACTGTACTTTGGCTCAGCAGCGTAGTCTCCACCCGGTTACATGTGGTCCTCCATCCTGCCGCGGTGTGTTACAGTTGTGAGGAGCACTCGGAACCCTACACACCAGTGACAGGTAAAAGACATCTGCTTGAAGGCTCTCAACGAAAAGTTCAAAAATAAGGCTCATCTTTGACAACTTTACCCAATCCATTGTTCTGCAAGAAGTCCATTAATAACTGAGCCATTGGGATTAGATTTTCTTGCACCTTCTCCTTATTCGTCCTACCTGAATGAGGATGTAAGGATTGTGTTGAACTACTCGGGCGGTGTAGCCTTGGTAGCAGCCTTCCAGAGCTTCTGTACGTAAGTAATACGTGTTCTCCTATTCTACTTGGACTTAGCGCGACGTCACCGATGTCAACTGCCCTGCTTACGTAAAGAGGCTTGCTTGTATAGCGTCCGAGTCTTCTCCTGAGGTTGTAACTACCCCAAGTGCTGTTGACAAACACTACTGGCTGCTGGCACGCCTGGAGAGTCACGTGGCAGAGTGGGACCAAGCCTACGAAGGCTTAACTGTCCGCAAAGTTAAAATAAGTAGCTAGTCGCCACACGGTTTCGGTGTGTTCTTGAATTTTAAGGAACTACCCTACGCTTCTGTATGGAATTGTGTGCTAGAGAAAAAAGTTGACTTAGCTTGCAGACCTGTAAGTTAGATGTTTTGAATACGCCTTTTCCCAGGACAATCGTGACAATTGTTTAAACTAACGCCCTCCAAACATAAATGTACACGGGCACTCATTTAACCTTATTTTATGACCAAAAAATAAAATTGTATACCTTGGGACGGCGTGAACTTCTGAATTGACAATTTTGTGTATCCTAACGGCTGTTAGATGATTTGGGAGGGGTGAGAGCATTCACCACTGTACCAGTCCACTTTGCTTGTATTACTCCAGTCAACTGCTAATTGCGTGTTCATGGGGAGGGGCATATCAGTCGGTTGCCTGCCTCTGTCACGTTGTGACGTGACCTAATCATTAGCTGGTTTTGTATCTCGCAGAAGATGATGCATTTTTTAGGGAAACCCATTAGAAGGCAGATACCTGTATAGGTAGCTAAGTACGTGTTAAATGAATGTATTGTGCTTGAAGTGATAAAAAGTGCCTACTTATGCTCTTCAGCGAAGGTTGTGATTCTTACTCGTAGGAAAACTAAAAAGGGTTTTCAGTGTTTCAGCAATGGTAACAGTGAAGTGCCTTGCCACGTTGGTGCCGTTTGAAGAAAATACCATGACGTTTGTAGGATTAAATGCTATTTTGTCTCATAGTTTGATCAGGGTGGGATATAGGCGCATTAATTGGGGTATTTAAGAGCAGACACATTCATTTTTGCGATACAGGAAGACTTATAATCAAGCAATTTTTTGTGCACAAATAACTCATCAGGCCAGTTATCAAAAAAATAATGCTTTCATCGGTATCCAAATCTCCACTTCCGTGACTCCTCAGTTTTCATTAAACTTTAACTTTGTGGAGCAATTTTAGCCACTCATTTCGCGCATCCACAAATATTTAAACATTTCATCACCGCCATGAGTGTCTGCAGCCCTCAAGACACTCTTTTTTCTTACGCTAGTGAACGAAGATACTTGGACGATGTTTTAACCCTTTCCTAATTGTTGGCCTTGATGATGCCACCGCCGAATCAACTCATTAATCAACGGATACGCCAAAGAACAGTGTACCGTTTGCCAGTGAAAAGGCCAAAGTGGGACATTCAATTGATTTCAGGCGACTATTTTAAATATATGCCCTGGTCAAACTTACTTTTATGCAGATAACAGCAAGGGCTGCATGGATTTTACCTTTTTACCTGTAAGGTTTGATATAATCACAGGATATGACTTGTAGGTGGATGATAAAAGGCTCTAAAGCTGTAAACTATCAACGTAAGCTCATTGTCTGCGCCTCTTCGACCAAATTTTGCGCAGATCTTTTCACAACACACAGGGGTGAATTGTTTATTTATCAACTCTGTATACAATGGAAGCCTTTTCAATATTTTGCGCGTGATCGCTCCCGATGAGAACGTCGGTGCCATATATTTACCACGAGTGACTGCCGCTTTTGTAGCAACCCCAAGTTTTAGCACTCTATCACCTTTGTACCATGTCCCTAAGATCGCCTGGTTTTTCGTTCAGTAGCCCTATTCTTCATGTATTCCTTAAAGTCCTTCAAACATCGCCGCCTTAGCCACCTATAGAACACGATCTCTGATTTCAGGGGGTTGAGAAAAGTTGTATGTACTGTGCGACCAAGGGTGTTAGCCAGGATTTATATTAAAGCTCGCTGCATCGACTTGCGTAATTTGAGACAACTTGTAGAGTGTATTCAACCCCTCCGTTTTCTCTTTCCAAAGAACAGACGTTCTCCAGTTTATTGACATAATCTTGTCTTACTTGCACTGCTCTTCTGAACCTTAATATCAAAAAACCCATTTGAAAAGCCTAACGTGGATTGCAAACCGACTAACAATAGCTCTTCATTGAAGTTCATTAATAGCATCTGGAGTGTTTGCTGTATTCACCGGCCTAATATGCTGTCCACAATTCGACTGTTTACACCAGTTAATTCTAGCAGAAAGTCTAGTGTAAGTGGTGAAACAATTAGTTTATTCGTAAATCACATGGATAAAGAAATTTTTGATTGCCACTGAGTAGATAGGTGTACTTCAGGACCTTTTAGAATCTTTCCTGTCTGCCTGAGAGACGAGGTGAATTTGGACCGGAAGTGGGGTTCACAATGCAACGTAAAGCTAACACGTCACTGATTTTCTTCATGCCATTCAAACATTCATTACCACATGGCCGATTGCAGATGAAAATGCTCGCCAAGAATCACTCGTTTGCTGGGAAATGCTCAATACAATTAAAGTCTGTCTACTTGACTTAGGTGGATACAACCTCTTGTTTTGCTTTTTTAGAAAGGCTGCCAAAGTCAGTCAGTCTGAAAAGAGTCGCCTTTTTATTGTTGCAAAAGAGTGTAAAATCAGCTCAGTTGGAGATCATATAATGCATTTAAGGAGGGGTAGATACGCCCTCATTCATATTCCATCAATCTTATTCCTCTTACTGATGAGTGTCCCTTTATTCTTGACATTAACATTCGACAACTGAATGTGGAGTAGATTAGAGAGCGAGAAAATAGATGTTGATGTGGCTGAAGTTTAAAAATGGTTCTCACGGACTGCATCTTGATGATCTTTAAAAAGGGTAAAAATAGAGTTAGGACCTCTACAAAAAAACATTACTTTGTTTTGAAATTGTTAGCAACTGTTTTTTAAGTCTAGGAAGTCACATTAGATTTAAAAGGGGGTTGTCCATGCACCACTAATGGCTCCATTTGTGCCATTCACTTTAGGCATCAAAACTGCAAGTCATTGGAGTGATAAGGCAGCACTGTTTATTAACTCGATGCTTGAGATTGATGGCTGGAATATACAGTCAAAGTTGTAATGATCACAGAACCAAAGGATAACTGCAAGCTTTGCTAAAAGTGACATCTAGTTCAGCTCAGGTAGCATTTATTTGCAAAAATCACCTAAAATTTAAAACTTTTGTGTACCAAGTTATGACTCGGAGGTCATAGGTCACCACTCGACTACCATCTAGAACAAAAGAGAGTTAAAATCTGCCTCCCTAAGCTGTCAATGCCAAACAAGTTGGATGCGACAAACCGCTGCCAGTAGACCATCCCTCACACCTAGCACTGATTAAGATGCCAAGTGGCTTTGCGTAGGCACTTTCTAACAAGTAAATAGATAAATCTACCGCAAACAAATCAACTTGCAAAGTTAGAATTCACATTTTTTTGTGTTTGAAAGACACCATTTTAACACATTTTGGCTCACAGAGATTGCTCTAAAACCGCATACGTGCAAATTTTGTGAGGCGACTCAAGCGTCAGCGGCGATTTGGAGGAGGTGAGGGAGGAGGTGAGGGAGGAGGTGAGGGAGGAAGGAAAGGAGGAGGGCTACCAGAACTGCATTCGTCCCATTATCAGGCTAGATGCTGCGGTCAGTAATTGGAGGCGATCAGAATTGCGTGAATCCGAGCAGTCCGTACACGAAGCAGGGAGGAGGGTAGACATTACGTATCTCCAAGCAGTTGACACTTAGATTAGGCTCTCCGACAAATATTGCTTAGTTCCCGATTCCGATGGCAGGGACAAAGGTGAGTGTCAAAGGCGATGTTTCCAAAATGAAGGGCAATGCGTTATGGTACCAGAGCGCATCCCGGTGGCAGTCATGTGCATGAGTGTGGATAGAGATCCATGGAATGGGTACCTAAGGCACGATTAGCCACGTGGATGAGTGAGTTGTGAACGCCGTACGCCATGACACAGAGGTAGAAGTGCAAATCACGGAGTGTGCAGTGGCTATTATTGAACTCATGCATACACGGGCATTTCCTCCTCCACCTACCTGCACGTGCGCTCGTATTACCCATGATACTAGTGTATTAGGTCCTTAACAGTGAATGAAGTGCTATGGGACCTCCCCCCCCCAACAGCTAAAAGATGGTGTCCTGCACGCTAATGGAGAGAATGGTTGGACGATATCCATTCTGGGTTGGGTTCTTGTGGATTGCGGAGCTACCTAAAGGCCAGTCAGCTGCAAGACTTACGAAACTGCAGCCCCACGTGCTTTAGAGGAGAAGGAGAAGACTGTACTGCCGAGAAGACGTAAACATTTAATGAAGAATGTTAGAAGAGAACATAAGTAATAGGTGGGTGGGAATGAAGGCGAAACAGATCCGGAATCAGGGTGGAGAAGTGAGGAAGGCAAAGGGGGTGACAATTATCTTTGGCTAATCGCAACATCCTTTGCAGTCAGTGGCGGGCTTTTGCTCTGCCGGGTGGCACGTCTTATCACAATCAGCGGCTTTATCGTGTTTGCAGGGTTCAGTTGCATGCCCAGTACCCGGCTTGTGGCAGCCAGTATGGCATTTGGTGTTAGCGCCCTCACCGCAGACCTTCTTGCAGTCCGCTGATCCGTGTTCGTGGTGGTGCATGTGAGCTTCTACACCAAGTGCATAAATTAATAGTGAAATCTTCTGTTTCGAAAAGTGTGAAAGAGAAGCATCCAAACTAACCCATCCTACGCTCTGCCTACGCTCTGCCTACGCTCTGCAAACAAGTCTAACCTACGTGTGTAGCAATGGCCCATTGTTGAAAAAAATACTCACCAGGAGCGGACATTTTGTTGATGTCTGTCGTTAAGAGGATGTTACACGGTGTTGCACAACGGTGGACAAAGCCTAGCAACGCTCGTATTTATGATCAACGATTGTCATGTGGGCCAATGAAAATGGGAGGACGTGCTAGCCAATAGGCTTGGCGATTTTAGTGTCCGCCGCGGATTGGTGGGTTTGGCCACTCGCCACTCTTCGGAACAAAACTCTCAGACACGGAAGTGATGGCATGCGACTTTATTCGCTTTATTCAAGGTTTCACGTGGCATTGGCGGTAGTAAACTAGACAGAGAAATTAACACGAGGAAGGAATTATAATATGGGTGTCAACGCCAACCACAGTTAGTAGTGCCATCAATTTCTACTTGGTGAGCAGAATCCAATCGGCATGGAGCAGGACAAAATCCATCAAAGTCGGGTCCGCTTTCCGCTGCCACCAGTGTAGCGTCCCGAGACTCCCATTAAGGTAAAAGAAGGCATAGCATTAGGGCGGAATATATATTCTGGAAACAGAGCGATTGGGGGCTGTTGGCACGGCCCGGAGGCCGGCTAACCGGCTAGTACAAGAATGCCAACCCAAGTGATCGAAACCGGAAGTTCGAACAAACAAAGTATTACAGTAGTGAGTAATGACTGTCTTTTGTAATGGCGCATTTGTGAATCATGCCGCATTTACTTCAAAAGTCTTGGTCAGCATATGTCAACACCTATCAGAAGCATCAGAGTTTCATTCATGGGCACCTTTGGACACCTAGAAATTGGAGACAAAAGTGTTAGTAAGTGAAGAGTGAAGGTTTACACTGCCTCTAGCATCATCCCTAGTCTCGGAAGTAAATTACTTGAAAGGTGCTAAACTTGCATCAGGTGCTAACGGCTTCATGATCCAGAATATTCTCACACTTGCCTACGCACTCAAGACAAATAAGAGGTATGATCAGCTGTTTCAACTGCCAATCTCTCACAACATGTTGGAATTTACACCACCAAATCGACATTATATGTGGATAGATGAGGTTTGAGTCGAACAGCAAAGCGAAAAATAAGGAGCATGCTTAAGCTAACGGATTAGCACACTAGAAAGATACACGCATGCAGTTTTTGAGTGAGTCGGATAACGATTGCGTGATCTGCTTAAAGGCGCTTATCAGTGGCAAGTAAACTTTGTGAGCAAATGGATGAGAGAGAGTAGTTATTGATTGTAACAAACTTTGTTAAAGTAAAAAATGCATAACATCTTTTAGTTTCGAAGCAAACATTTGCTGTTTCAACTATTGTTTGACACTTTCGAGGGTCGCAGACGTCTGAGTCCGCCTCGATTGAATAACGCTGGTGACTCGTGTGTCCGTGTGGTTAGTTTGGGATTTGTGTTGTTTTGCGTTGTTTACCCACAAATCTGTTTGGCGCTCCTCTTAAATGGTGTTCATTAAAGGTCACGGTTGAAATTGGAGGTGAATCTCAATTTGATATGACTTGCACATATATTTGTCAAAAGGTCTTCTGAGTAGACTAAACAAAATCAACCGGAAGCTTTACCAGTTTTTTAAGGAACGATAAGATACCTTGAAGAAACATAAGGGTTTTATGCTAACTTCAATGCACTGGATGAAGGAAGTAAAGACCTTTTCTAAGGCATTGTTGAATTGAACACATAGTTGCTTATTTTTGGCACAAACTTTTAAGGTATGACCCCATTTTAAAGATGGTAGACTTTTCAGGGATATTGCTTGCTGTGAGAGTTAACGCTGCATGGAAGGGAACAATGTTGGACGCCAAAATTATGTAAGAGACATAAATAAGAGGCCAGGCTAGAAGCACAAAGACGGTTCAAGGAACTGCCATTGGGTGGACTGGGAAACAAGTGGAGGTAGCTGAGGCCAGGTTCGGCTCTCTGAAGAATCAGTTGGCGCCATTAAAGCATGACAATGTACGTCGGCACAGTCCGTCCCTTGAGCTTCGTTAGTGGTATTGATAAACGAACTGGTTCTGTTAGGAATAACATTTGATGGTTATCCACTATTTTGCATTTAGTGTTTCTCAAAGTCGACTTTGCTGTATTTTTTGGTTTAGTGTGATGAATCGGCTCCGCTGTCGCTCCTGCCATCTGATGTAGACGTTAGGACTTTGTCTGCCAGCAGCAACAAGGGAACGTGGAGTAGGCTCACGTGCGAAACCCACCCGCATCACTGCACTTGCAGAATTAACACCTACTTTTGACGATAGGCTTGGTAAGACATGAAGTTGTTGTTTTCATCCACTCATGTGCCATTTAACCTATTCAAAGGGCAGTCATATTCACTTTGTCTTTATGCAGATTGCAAGTTAATTGGTAGCGATTGTTACTGTTCAAAATCGCGTGTGTACCGGTGAAAAGTGGCGCCACCTAGTCACTGAGGTGCTTGAGAAGCACAAGGTGTGGAGCACCATGCTCAATTTTCTACGGGTGGTAGTGGTGGTGACAGATTTCTCACTACCACTACTCTTCGCGCTTTTGTGTGCGTTTGTGCATGAAAAGTTTGTGTGACATTCCTTAGCTCAGTTCACTGGCTATCCGAGGTGCTGGGCTGTGCCAATAACCCATATCTGTAATTTGTTGGTGTCAGTTTAGTGATAAAGGGCGCCATGCCATTATTAATTACTATTCCTTAGTTGTAAAGTGAATATTCGGTGTTTGGTGCATTCAGAGGGTGGAAATGTTTTCTACTTGTTAGCAGAGATGCAGGCATGTTCTGTGGCGACTCATAATCTCTGGGAACAGTGGTTCTGTTTTGGATGGATGAGTGGTTTGGTGGCTGGTTTGCATATGTTGTCACCCCACTTCTTGATTCCCATACCTTAACAAAAAGAAGACAGTAAATGCTTGTAAAGTTTAGGTCTGAACTTAACTGATTCAGTGGACTTGGTGTCTATGTGAATGTGCTGAATTAGCTGACTTATGAATGCGGGTTGAAGTGATGTGGAAGCACTAATGTTCCCAGCCACGTGAAAGCTGTTAGTTCGCTTTCTCATCAGTTTAGTTGTTCTCTCATAATTTGTTATGAGAGAACAAAACCTCTGTTACTTACATGGAGGTTCATGGAGGGTGTTTGGAATGACTGTCAAGGTGTAAGGATTCAGCCTCCAAAGCGTAGAACTGTAGCTACACCCATGCTACCTATGAGATGGATGTAGCAGTGTCTTTACCGGTAACTTAGCTCCCATGATCTTAACTACACTTTGGACCTGGGGAAGTTAGGAAGGTAAAAGTAAAGAGCAAAATGTGAAGAGCATGATGCTGAGAGGACTGCAACATGTAGGCAATAGGGTTGGAAGATAATGTAGGCAATATGTGGAGAGGGAGGAAGGGGAAGCAATTGCGTAATCAAAGTGGACATATGAGGAAGGCAGGAGGAAATATTTGTCTTTACTTAACCACAATGAACTTTTAAATGGGGACCAGGCTTGTGGCACATCGTCTCTCGGTCATAGAACCTGTCATGTGCGGGGAGCGAGCCTCCGTGGTGAGGTGGCTATTCTCCATGATGGGGTGGTGGTGGGCCTCCGTGTTGGGGTGGTGGCCCCCGGTGATGGGGCGATGATCCTCCATGGGGTGGTGGTGGGTCTCCGTGGTGGGGTGGTGACTCTCCATGGGGGGGTTGTGGGCCTCTGCCATGAGGACCCTTATCGCTGTCCATTTCGGGACCTGGTGGACCGTGTGCGTGAGAGTGCTTGTGACCATCTGTGAATATAACGTAGGCACATAAAGTAACGTGGAAATTTACTGCTTCCAAACCTATAAAGCACTTGACCTAACCCTTTCTCATGCTAATGCTGTAATAGTACTGTGATAAGAGATAGATAGCTCACCAGGAGAGGACATTGCTTCGGTGAAGGGCGTCAGAAGGTTGTTGAGCAACACTGCAGAGCGGCGAGAAATTCCGACATTTATGCTCTAGGCTTGCCAACTTAACCAATGGCAGTGATGAATCCGTAAGCAATTCATATGACCTTGGTGGTGGCTCATGTAGTTTAGTGAGTTTAGGCACGGTGGGATGAGTAGCTCGCTGGAAATGTTTCTCTGTTAGTACGTGTCTCTGTTCCATTTTTTGAGGGGTTTTATGGCCTTCGCCGCAGTAAACCAGGTTGATGCAAGAAAAGCAAGGGCGGCAATCGTAGTGAGAACGGAGTTAGTAGAGAAGTGGGAGGGACCGTAAAGCCAGTGTTAATTAATAAGCCCATTTGGGAGGGCATCAATGTCCGCATGAGGATTGGGGGTAGACAAGTGCGTAAGTCGGGAAAGCATGCATTACATCGTCGGTGTAATTTTATGCTAGTCGTCTAAAAGTGCCGACTCTGTACTGCAGCAACAGTTATTCGATGCAGTCGTTTTGCTCTCCTGGACACCACTGTGTGACATTGAGAAGGAATGCTTTAATAAGATGGTCATAAATGAAGAAGGCGTAAGAATCGTCCCTTCCCCAAAGTTAGTTAAGATTGTCCTCCTGATTTTCCGCCATAAAAACCCTAAAATACCCTAAAAGTGGCTAGTTCGAAGATCAAACAGTAGCATAATCGGAGATCAGTGGCAGCTACGTGGGGATCAATGTTGACGCAGCCTCCACTGCCACATTCGCCGTTCGGAGTAGTGGGATTGATAAAGGGCAATTTGTTTTTTCCTACATGCCAATGACTGGGTGATTCAAGAGCATTGCTGCTCTTGATTCCGAACCTAAGATGATTGGTAGGCATTGCTAACTGCTTCAGTAGCCAATCTCTCGGAGCCTATCGCAAGGCATCTTACGCAGCCAAACGAGGAAGGCAATTGGATTGATGGAATTTGTATCGAGCAGTCCAGAGCAAACAAAGTACACGCCTACGTTAACAGAGGAGCACAGGAGAAAGGTAATGTTAACAATTCCAAGCGTAATAAAGTTGGTTTGGTGTTGTGTAGCTTTAATTGATGGGCCTACAAATTGCTTGGGAAATAAATGTGACAACCTATTCATTAAACGCAATTTTTGCTTTTGATTTTGTGGGAAAAGTTATTCTTCCTAATTTTTACAACAGCTGTTTTCTGCTTTAAATATGTTCTAACGCTTTTGTGGGTCATAGACGTCCTTGTTCGCTCGACTTGAATTGTGTTAGTGTCTCTCATGCGTCCGTATTTTTGTTTCGAAGTCGGCATTGTTTAGCGCAACTTCCTCACACTTATCTTCGAAATTCCTCTTGGACGATTAATATTAGATGTCACAATTAGAATTAGAGGGATTTTTTGATCCGATGTGACTTACACGCATGTTTGTCATAGACCCTCTGCTCCAGTATGTATACATTCCACAAATAAACTTCGAAATAGGCTACGTCAAATCCATGTGAGGCTTAACTGGTTTTGTGAGGCGTATGGGCTACTCTGAGGGGTTCTAACAGGTCCTTTGCTCGGCTTATCCGGCTGAATGTAGAATTAAATGCCTATGCGAAAAATTGGTTGAAACGGATACATGTTTACTTATTTTACAACTCGAAGTTTCTTCAAGCAGTGATTTTCCGATCGTTATCGGCGTGTTGTAATAGAAAATGTTGCTTGTTAATGCAGAGGCCATAACTTCTATTTTACAGGTACCGAAAAATAAAATTTTTGTCGAAACCGGGACAGAGATGCTAAGCTTAGCGTATAACTACGAAACTCTAAGCTGCCTTAAATCGGTTATAAAAAGCTGAAGGAATTAGTTGGTGTATTTGAAGCACATCGGTGTGCGTCAGCTTGTATGTCTCAAAGTTTGAATTACTATTTTTTAGTTTACTGTGACGTTTCGACTGTGCTGTCGCTCTTGTCATCCGATGTAGATGAAATTACCTCGTCAACATCCCGTTAGTATTTTGATTTCCAGCAGCAAGAGGGGAAGGTAAAATAGGCTCTCGTGTGGGACTCGCTCTCGTCGATTTGTCCTCAGATTTGTTGCCATAGTGTAAGGATGGGCTTGGCGAGATATAAAGGTGCTGTTTCCCTTTGCTCATATGACAACTAACATATTTGTTGGGTGGTTACTTTAATTTCATCCTCATAGAGATCACAAACTACTGAAAAGATAAAATGAGTTTGGAAGTAAATCTACTAACTGAAACTTGTTGTGATCGCGGTTGCCATCATCCAGTACTGCAAGTGCACTAGTGATAAATGGAGCTACTTAGTCTGTGGAATGCTTGTGAAGCACAAGACATGGTTAAAGTCTTTCTGTCTTTAATGGATTGCTGAGCCGCCTTACGCTTAAAAAATTGAAAGACATACGAAACCACAATCCCACGGTTTTTGAGGTAGAACGGGAAGATTGTGCTGCCGCGCTGTCTTTAACACTTAGCAAATAAAACTGACAGATAATAGGTGCAAAGGACTGACAAGGAAGAAAATGCTTTAGAATCAGGGTGAAGAGATGAGAAAAGTGGAAAAAGGAGACCATTTTGGCTTTTGGTTAACCACGGTGGTCTTTGCACTTGCCACCAGGCTTGTGGCCTTCAGAGTGACACTTCTTCTCGCATTCCTTCTTGCAATCACCCGGCTTGTCATGTCCACAAGGCTCGTCTCCGTGATGGGCGCCTTTGCCGTGGCAACCGTGAGGTTCCTTGTGGTGAGACTCCTCGCCACCCTCCTTGCGTCCTGGCGGGTGGTGCCCGTGAACTTCTACAACAAACACAACATTCACACATTAGAAACAGTAGTGAAATCTTCTGCTTCCAAACTCGTCACGTGTGAGGATCTAGTCTAACCCGACCTATCGGCATTGCTTTGTTGTGGATCGTCGGAAGAGTGTTGAGCAGCGTAGCAGAGGTGATGGAAAGGTCTGTATTTATGGCCTGGAATAGCCAACCTGACCAATGGCAAAGGTGGATTTGGTAGTCAATCAACTTTGCCGTGTCGATGCCTCGCGTGGATTGGTGGATTTGGCAGCAGTTGGGCGAAACATCCAGTATTGAAAGCTACTGTTTTGGTTTATGTAAATCTTTATAGCCATTTTCCCCTTTTACAGGGTTTCTTGTAGCTGTCACAGCAATAAAATTGGATATTGTAGCGAGAGTCAAATTGGCACTAATGAGATGATTTAGTAAGTGCGGAGGGTGGAGCGATGTAGGGATTAAAAGGGATTTTGCATTACGCAAAGGCCTAAGCAAAGTTTTGTTTAGGAAATGGATAATTGGTGGTAATTATGGTTGGATTTGGGAGTGATCTCATGAGGATGATCCGTAAAGCCTACTGTACGACACCTAGCTGATGGTTTGGTAGATCTGTGGTTTACCACTTTTATTTACGCTCCATGGACAGCCAAGAGGCACCATTAATAGCCTCAGAGCCTGATGTTTATGCTTTTTGTCTTAGTTGTCATCATCACTGACACTAATCAGGTGGGCTGATATGATCTGACAAGCAGAAATAATATAGGGTTAAGGAGTTGTAGATGCTCTGAAAGTCAGAAAACGTTGCTACTCCGACATGGGGAGTTCTTTGGGTCATTTCAGCTCTGTTCAAGGTGAATCGCAATGGTTATTTGCGTATTTGTGTGGGTAAATTAAAACATATTGTGATTTGGCATCATCAAGAAGTGCTTCAATGTGGACTCACGTTGAGGTTAATTAGAGTTTAGGAAGAAGGTCCACTTTTTAATTGAGATTAAGCTGTCAAGTTGTTTTACCTTATCACAAGTGCAGCATTAAAACGTGTCTATTGTGCAAAAACAATTTTCTTGACCTGTTGGAATGGGTCACCTAATCTGCCCAGCTTGCTGTGTTATCAGAGCATGCCATTGTAAGTGGACTTTTAAGGTTCATGCAAGGGTAGAGAATTGTCACGTAAAAAGGTGTAAATAAGATTGGTAAATGAAGGACAAGACAATGAATAACATTTCTAACTTTCAGGGATCTTGTAGCTGGGATGAAGTCGCCTCTGTTTACCTACTATCGAAGAAAGGTAGAAATCAGAACCATTGGGTGTCGACTTTCTTTAATACCACTTACAACTTGGACAGGGGAGCCTTTAAGCATGGCCACAAATCACCTTATTGAATTGGTAAAGTTTGTGATGAATAGTGTCAGAAGGTTGCTATGGCTCCGCATTGCTACAGCCGACCACACCCATTGTCCCTCCACCAAGGCAGTCCACGACACGCCCTATAGCGATTGCTTCCAAACGCACTTCCCTGGCTCCGGTGCTCATTGGTCAGCATGAGGTCACAGAGTTTCTTTGTCTCCTTATCAAAAGGTTTGGACTGTTTAACCGCCTAACAGGCCACGATTAGCAGAATGAAGGAGATGGTAGGTGGCAAGGAAACAACGAGGCCAGGATTAGCTTGATGCGAGATTCTTGGGGCGAGTATTAGGAGATCATTATTTATACCCACTAATAAGGCACCAAAACTACAGTATCACCACGGTATTCAGGGCTATTCGTCACTGGAAGAAAGACTCAGTGGTATTTTTAGTACCATATTTGGTGGTGCAGCAATGCTTCTGAAGTAGTGCAGAAAAAGCATCGTGGAGTTTGCAACGGGCATCAGCCAGCTTGGAGAGATGTATCACCCAACCATATGGCTAGCACCTCCTCCGTTAGAAGAAGGACAGTTGCTATGGTAAGGAAGAAGACGAAATTCGTCAGATGTTTGTCGATTGTGGAAAGCCAAATCCAGTAAGAAGGTGGGTCTCCACATAAATGACTCCATGGTCTCCCTACACGAGTCGAAATGGCCACGCACTCTTCCAAAGTGACTTTTAGAGAGTGCCTCGCAGACTCGGCAATACTATGGACAAGTTGAAACGTTTAAAGTGCTGCATCAGGGGTTCTATTTCGTCCTGATTCTAGCAGCTCCTTGGAGAATGGTACAGCCCAATATGTTGTTCTCAAACAAAAGTACGACGAGGGTGGTAGCCTTTTTTGACATCGTGTGATAGGAGGAAAACTCATACTGAGAGCAGATCATCAGGTGACGATCAGGTTTAAAGTAAGGAATCGGGTAAACCACTCGGTTGCACGTTGGTGGGAGAAATTGCAACGGAATGGTTTCACATTACACCACAGAAAAGGCGACGCATGTTGTAATTCAGATGTCTTACCACACAGACCTGATTTTGTGGAAATTAGAGAGGTTTTGGCGTGTTGAATATCTAAGAGCCAAACCACCTAGTGCCCAATGGGAGGCCAGCGGTACGAGGGGTTTCCCTCGGGCTTCTTTCAAGCCGACGTTGGAGATGATGCCGCCATGAGGCAATGCGACTAGACGTGTGTAACAGGAGCGGTTGTACCTACTCCTCGCAGATGGATTCCTGTTATTGGCAAGATCGGATCCAGGCGTCCAACCGCCAACAAGTCTCAAGTTCACTAAGACAAATCGACACAATTTTTATTTGAATTAGCTGGGGCAGATTCAAATAGCGATCTACCAAAGCGACTATACCGCTTTAGCCCATGATCATGGGTTTCGCAAGATAAATGAAGTGGGCGGTGACATTGTGGGTTCTCTATCGAACATGGAAGGTGCTTCACGGAATCCGGGGAAGCAGAACTCGGGAAGACACACGGTGTCGAAACAGCTGAATGTTTTGGCAACACAAAGTGGGACGGACGTCAAAAAACAGTCAGATTGTTGATTTTTGGGGCCTAGGTTTCACCGACCTATGCAAAACTTGTTGGACAATTCAGACACCTAGTCATTTTCAAAGTAATGGAGAGGCAGAGATGACGAATTGAACTCTATTGACTGGACCGCTGGAGGCTGTAATTGAGGTTTTTAGCCACGACTATGCAGAGTCTCTACCCAGAATTGTTCTTTATTACGTATGGGGTCGCAGTTTGTGTAAAAGCTCACAGTATGGCGAAATTGGGGTATCAGCGAGTTTACCAACCCACAAGGAGTTCGAATACATAAACTGAAAGGAGACATAGAACAGAGGTTTAACCTGGCACATGAAAGAAAAGAAAAAGCACTCAGTGTGGTATTAAAGTTCTCTTCCATCTCCCACTGTACATCAGATGCTCCACCGACCTAGGGACAAAGGTGCTTTTCTAGTGGGTAGAGTCATCTACCCTTCAAATTCTCGTGGTGATGGTGCTAGCATTAATGGCTACAATTGATGTCTATCTGATACGAGATTCATCCATTCCATCCGAGTTGCACATTTAATGTCTCACCATACTGCTGGAAGGGCCGGTGTATTGTCTCGTGACAAAAAGTTAAGCTAAGCAAAGTATCCATTGTGAAGCAGAAACCACCGAGGCTAGATCGACCCAGTAGACACTCTGGTGGATAGTATCTCCTCTGCTAGAAG
This sequence comes from Taenia solium, assembly GCA_001870725.1. Lineage (NCBI taxonomy): Eukaryota > Metazoa > Platyhelminthes > Cestoda > Cyclophyllidea > Taeniidae > Taenia > Taenia solium. The sequence goes on along the minus strand of MIEF01005794.1, from coordinate 383 downwards.
AGGCAAAATCGTCTCATCGATGGAGCAATGACTGTTCTGATAAAGGGAAAGACGAATGTTGAAGGCCGGTCAAGGAGCTACAAGGAGCGACAGCTTTCCGCTAACCCATTTAACGCACGGATATACGTCCATCCTCACGCCAGACGCAAGATGGAGTTTTTAGACAAGCAAAGATGAAAGGAACTGATAGAGAGAAAGCAATAACCATAGTGCCAAGCGGAGTTTACGACTTCCATTCAACATTGGAAGTCGCAAGCTTGGCAGGAAATCCATAGAAACGTTATTTCCTACAAATTTTGTTAATATATCCTCAGCCAATGAGATGGTGGTTGCTGAAGTCTGTAAAAAGCAGGTAATGCACTCCCCAACTCCAACCAATCAGG